>SJYA01002027.1:3878693-3900394 GCA_006410615.1 Neotragus moschatus
AGTTCCTGTAGTCGTCTGTGGGTCTAAGAAAACTGGGCCCCATTTTGGTAATTTAGCCAGCTCTTGGGAGATAGAGGGACCTAAGAAAACCCTGCAGGGTGGATGCAAACTACACGCCAAGCTTGGAGATACCATGGTTGGGCTCCAGACGACCGCCATTAAAGGGAACGTGGCGATAAAGTGGGGTGTGCAAATGTTTCAGTTTCCCAGTCCACACGGAAGTTATACTGCAGTCTACTTAAAGTGTGCCATAGCAGTATGTCCTATATATACATATATACCTTCCTCAAAAATAATGCTGTTGAAAAAATGATGCCAACAGACTTGCTCAACACAGGGTTGCCACAAGCCTTTCACTTATGAACACGCACTATCTGTGAAGCGCAGGAAGACAAGGTACGCCTGTATCCCAAATGGGAACCCAGCCAGCCTTCTAAAATACAGAAACTCCAAACCAGACTAGTGAAATCGAAAGACAAAGACAAAACAGCACAAAACCAGAAAATTCAACAGCCAGAACTGAGCTTTCCATCCTCGCAGCACAGGTTAATCCAAGTAGTCTCAAAGTCTCGATTTGTTACGATGGCTCAGACTGGCTGTGAATGGAAATGCGATGAGGATGGGGAGACACGATGAAATGCCAAGCCAGTTTAAATAATACACCCAGAACTGGACTAATGCCTTCTGAGCAGATTTTTTTTTTTTTTTTTTAAAGAAAATCCAGTTGCTCTGAGGAGAGCAGTGGACTTAACATTAACTAAACATTTTGCCTGGCACATGACAATTTTTCATTTAACATTCCATTTTACAAGCTGCCCAGCAAAATCCTCTTTTACTTAACATCCACTCCTTTGTTCTTCCTTTTAGTCCCTTCTGGTTTTCAAGGTGGTGTGTGTATGTGTGTGTTACACTGCTCGGTTGTGTCCGACTCTTTGCAACCCCAAGGCCCGCCAGGTTCCTTTGTCCATGGAACTCTCCAGGCAAGAATACTGGAGTGGGTAGCCATTCCCTTCTCCAGGGGATCTTCTCTGGAGATCGAACCTGGGTCTCCTGCATTGCAGGCAGATTCTTTTCCATCTGCACCACCAGGGAGGCCCCTTTCGAAGTGTTAGGTATCACTAAAAACACCATGTGTAAGTTCTAGAGCTCTGCAGGGCTGGAGCATGACTGATGGGGGCAGGATAAGAGTCCCAGGCAGACAGGCGGACCACTCAGTGGGTTCGTCAGAAGTCCATCATTTCTGCTCTCAAATCCACTGAGAATCAGAGCGGTCCTTCTGCCAACAAGTATGGAGGATGGAGGGGAGCACTAAGAACTGCAAGAGGGACCGCAGACTCTGGAAGAGGGCAGGTCGGCCCCTTGGTGCTGAGGGACATTGGTGATGTAGACAGCCTCCTTGAAGCTCCCACCTTCTGGACAGAGAGCACTATGACTAGGTCCACACATGGTTCAGCAGACCGCGGCTCACACGGAGAAGGCAAGCATCTCAAAAGGAAGAAACTGTCACTAGCCCTGAGCTACAGCCACACTGGGCAGAGCTGCCAACCGGATGGAGGTCAAAGAACTGTGAGCAACCAAAGTCCCAGAACCAGTCAGGGGCAGAGGGGCTGAGGAGGTGAGTACTGACTCGTCCTTCCCCAGCAGGCCACCTGGGGAGAGCACCCACGACTGCTAAGCGTGACAGCAGGGTGCAAGGCAGAAGAAATTCACGGTTGTTGTTGCTGTTCAGCCGCTAAGTCATGTCCGACTCTTTTCTACCCAACGGACTGCAGCACACCAGGCTTCCCTGTCCTTCGCTCTCTCTCAGAGCTTGCTCAAACTCACATCCGTCGGGTCAGTGATGCCATCCAACTGTCTCATTCTCTTGCCCCCTTCTCTTAGCACCCTCACGGTCTTTTCCAATGAGTTGGCTCTTCGCATCAGGTGGTCAAAGTGTTGGAGCGTCAGCATCAGTTCTTCCAACGAACACTCAGGGTTGATTTCCCTTCGGGTTGACTGGTTTCATCTCCTTGCAGTCCAAGGGACTCTCAAGAGTCTTTTCCAACACCACAAGCGCCAATTATCAATTCTTTGGCTTTCAGTCTTCTTTATGACCCAATTCTCACATCCATACGTGACTAATGGAAAAACCATAGTTCGACTATACGAAACTTTGGTGGAAAAGCGATGTCTTTGCTTTTCAATATGCCAAGTTTGCCATGGTTTTCCTTCCAAGGAACAAGTGTCCTTCAATTTCACGGCCGCAGTCACTGTCCAGAGTGGTTTTACAGCCCAAGAAAATAGAATCTGCCACCGTCTCCACTGGTTGCTCTAGCTGAGTAAGCAAGTTAAAGCTTTGCAAGTAGACTAAATGCAACAAATCACGAGGCTGAATTCTCACACTGGCGTCTTCACGCGTCAACGTTCCACGGCTATACACGCGCTGCTCTTCTCGGCCGGGTATATCACAGTGTGCGATCCCCATCTCATGTATCGTCATGCCGCTCTTACCTCCTCTTCCAACAGCTCTCAGGTTACCAAACTGCAGACAAACTAATTTCAGGATGTGTGAACCTGCCATCGCTTTAAAAATAAATAAACTTTTGTATTAAAAATCAAAACTCCGGACACAGAGCCAGTTGCTTCCTGCCCACTGCACAATTTGCTTTGTGAACCAAGCCTACAGTGTCTTTCCGGGAGTCATCTTAAATGCTTAAAAGCAGCAGATCAATCTGTATTTCAAAGATCCAGAACAAAGAACAGTCTCTTTTTGAATAGCTATGAAAGCAGAGAAGAAGCAAGACTCAACCATAAGAGCGCCCAATGACTACATTCCTCGGGAACATTTTCTGAATAGCTCCGATTCTGCAACTGGAACTGCAGCATCAGGTGACCCCTGCCTTGGATGTAAGCTCCTGGGACTAAAGCTCAGTGTGACCCTGTCTTTCTGCAGTGCTCAGCACAGTTGGGAAACCAAAATTCCAACAACTGAGGAGGACCTAAGTTACTCCCTCCTTCTTTCCAATTTCAATGATCCTAATTTCGATTTTCCACTTCTGTGTATTACTTTACTGCTTAGCAGGGATGGCACAACCTTGCTGTCTTGCCATGAAATATTAAATATAAGGGGAATTTCCAGGTCTCACATTATTAAACATAATAAAAAGGCACATGGCTTATGATATTAATATAGTAATACACAATCACTTCACAACAACAGTTACGTTTATAAAACTTAACACTAATAAAATACCTACTATGCCTCAAGAATAGGAGGCATTTGAATGAGATCATTTAAAATCAAAGACTCAAGGAGGAAAGGTATTGAACCTTGGATCACACACATAATACAGTCATTAGAAAAGAGTTCACTTTCAGGGTCTCAAGCCCTAGTGCTCAATCACTTCAAGAAGCTACTGTTTCCTACCTACATGATATGAAAAGTCTTTTATACAGACTGCAAAGAAAAGCTATTACTACTACTTCAAAATATATTTCAAGTCCAGATATGAACTCTGGTAGTAAATACAAACTACTGAACATCCCAACCTGGGATATCACAGTTCAGTTCAGTCGCTCAGTCGTGTACGACTCTTTGCGATCCCATGAATCGCAGCACGCCAGGCCTCCCTGTCCATCACCATCTCCCGGAGTTCACTCAGATTCACGTCCATTGAGTCCGTGATGCCATCCAGCCATCTCATCCTCTATCATCCCCTTCTCCTGCCCCTAATCCCTCCCAGNTACCTTGGACGTGGGGTATCTCTTCACGGCTGCTCCAGCAAAGCACAGCCGCTGCTCCTTACCTTGGATTAGGGGTATCACAGGTAGAGAAAAGTGAAAATATTTAGCTTTCTGTTTGTTACTTCTTCAAACTGCAATTTATTACGTGAATCCTCCAGCTTCCAGTAAAATCCACCCCAATATAACAAGGATTCAGGACTCGGGACCCTTCTTTGCTCCTTTAGGCTTCCAAGGGAAACTCAACAGCTGGCCCTGAGATCATCTGCACGTAGCCAGACAACACAAGCTGTCCAGTCACCATCCTAGAGCACTGCCTAATGAGGTTCCCTCAGACAAGCCTCACTTGACAACAAGCCACCATTCAGTTAAATACTGGAATGATCCGAGATTTCCCGACTCCTCTGAATTTGGAGAAGTTGTAGGAACCCTCCTCCCTAAAAATGGAGGAATAAAGAGAGGTAAGATTTCATACCGGGGCGTCTTCTGTTTGAAGGGCCCCCAAGAGAAAGAGCGCTGCATCGTTACCAAGTGAGCAGTAACATACACTCAGATGCATTCACGAGCTTGCCTCCGAGTCCGATAGACAGTGCACAGAAACCCCATGCTAGTCACCTCTATGCTGCTCTGGAGTTTGAGGAGGCCTGTGAATGCGGGAGGAGCAGAGCAGAAGGCAGGGCACTTAGGAGAGCAGGGAGGATGAGCAGAAGGGGTGTCGGAAGCACACACAGAAGCGGCCCCGGGCCGGGAAAGAGCTGGCTGGAGAGCACGGAGATGGGCTGGTAAGGGTCTCAAGAGTGTCCGAATCCCATGCCTTCATTTCAGGGGTGAGGAAACAGGCAGTGGTCACAAAGTCAGTAAGCAACAGGAATCAGCCCCAGGCTGCTCAAGTCTCCCTGCTGGAGAAGTCAAGAGAAGTCAAGATGCGCGGACCACAAAGGAAGACGTGCAAACCACACGGTGTGGAACAGCTTTCTACATGTTCACCTCACACTCCCCTCCAAGGAAGAGCACAAGATGAAGGCAGTAGAAAGGTTGTGCCCCAGGAGGAGGGGCCGTCTGGACCATACCGTTGGTCACTGAGCATCTATCTTCAGTGGTGCCTACAAGAGAGAGATTCGTAACTGGGTTGTGGTTGTTATACTCTTAAGAGGCCAAGATCAAGTCTTCTCTGTAAATAAAGGAACACTCTAGTAACTCTGGGGCTTCCCTGGTGGGTCAGACGGTAAAGAATCTGCCTGCAACGTGGGAGACCCAGGTTCAATCCCTAGGTTGGGAAGATTCCCTAGAGGAGGGAATGGCAACCCACTCCAGTGTTCTTGTCTGGAGAATTCCATGGACAGAGGAGCCTAGTGGACTACAGCCCAAGGGGTCGCGACGAGTCGGACAGGACTGTGCCTCTAACACTTTCACTAGGAATTCTGAATTACAAATGGAGAAAACTGAGATGCTGTGGTCAAGAGGTTTAATAAAGGTCAAGATTTGCTAGAAATAGCAAAATGCCCCTTTGGTGCTCAACAGCTGGTTTTAAGACTTCTGTTCTTTAAGGCCTGGCTCCAAAAATATGAGATTATATTCTTGAAACAGGCTTTGTAGAGAAGAGAAAAGTTTCCATTCAACAAGCTTAACCATTAACTTTACAGTGGGGGGGGGCAGTGAGGGAGAGTACCATAAAATCCAGTGCTTCTCATATTAACATGCAAAGAAATCGCCAGGGAATTTGTAAAAATGCAGATTCTGATCCTGTAGGCCTGAGGTCAGGCCTGAGATTTTGACAAGCTCCTGGGTGATGCTGATGCCACCGGCCCCATCCATGAACCATACGTCAAGCAGCAAGGCCATAAAACAACAAGAGGTACGAAACCACATTTCAACGAATGTTTTATCTCACAACTCAGACTGCTGGCTACAAAACAGAGACATGTGAGTCTTTCTCCTCCTGATGAGTGATAGGCTCTGCAGAAATGTCAACACAACTTCTTGCGGGGGGTGGGGGGCGGTTTCAAGTCCAACAAGTATACACAAAAGCATTCAGCACATGGCATTGTGATTATTTAATACAAGAGAATTTGCTCCAGGTTTGCTGGCAGCGGGGAGGAGATCATAGCCTCTGTGTTTGTCATACAAGAAACAGAGTAAAGGCTGGAGACACAGAATCTGGTTTAAGTCCTCCTGGGTGGTCAAATGAACCACGTGTTCATTTGCATGAAGCTAATCTCCCCCCATTGCACTCAGAATGGGCCCTGCTTCACTTTCCAGGAGTCCCATGGCTTCTGTTGTGACAGCCCACAGGAGAGCCTGGGCTTAGACCACCAAGGGGGGCTGCTCTCACCCAGGCACCTCTAGAACACCTGAGGCCACTTCTTTCCACGGTCTCACACGCCGTAGTAGAAATGTAAAGCTTTCTGAAGACTGTCTTACAGTCTTTGCGGGCTATTCCATACCTGAGGAATCCAATTTTTACAAGGAGCCTTTAGGAAGCAAAGCAGCTTTGGAGATCTGAGATTTGGAGATCTGATCCAAATCTCTGACCATGACGAGATACATGACCTTGGGTAAATTATTCAAAGCTTTCTGTTTCCTCGACTATAAAATGAGGACAACAGCCACCTAGGGAGGTTTCAGTGAGCTCAGGCACCAAGTGGCCGGCCTGGTGAGGGTCAATGGCAGGAGGACCGCCAGGACCACCTTCTCCAACTGAGCCAGGCAATCCCAATCTGCGCTGTAATAAACACACACATCACTAGTGGGCTCTCTTCTCAGTGAGCTTATGCCCCAGGCCAGCA
Source organism: Neotragus moschatus (assembly GCA_006410615.1). Lineage (NCBI taxonomy): Eukaryota > Metazoa > Chordata > Mammalia > Artiodactyla > Bovidae > Neotragus > Neotragus moschatus. The sequence continues at coordinate 3,885,200 of SJYA01002027.1, forward strand.
ACGTGTGTAAGTCACCTACTTTTCAAACATCACTGAGAACTCCTGACTCCTCTGCGTTCATCTAAGCACTGCGGTATGGTAAGAAGGAAGACTGTAATATTCATTGTCCCCAGCGCCATCTCATCATTAATCCTCCCTGCATCGCACCTTCCCCTTGCATCCTCATCCTGTCAGAAGACAGCTCAGCACCCCAAAGTGGAAGAAGAGAGCCTGTCCCCTCACCCCATCTCCCCACTATGTGTCCTCTTTGAGCCAACAGCAACTGGTCTACCCAGCAGGGTGCCAGAAGGAACGACCGCCTTTCCCCGCCAGTTCAGCACTGACCACACGGGAAGGCTACTTACGACAGCAAAACTCTGGCAGACCATGGTTTACAAATAAATGTGTATAATTAATGCTATAAAGAAAAGAAATTAATGCTTTAAAGGAAGCCGAAGAACTGATGCTTTTCAACTGTGGGGTTGAAGACTCTTGACAGTCCCTTGGATTGCAAGGAGATCCAAGTAGTCCATCCTAAAGGAAATCAGTCCTGAATACTCACTGGAAGGACTGATGCTGACGCTGAAACTCCAACACTTTGGCTACCTGATGCAAAGAACTGACTCATTTGAAAAGACTCTGATGCTGGCAAAGATGGAAGGTGGGAGGAAAATGGGACGACAGAGGATGAAATGGTTGGATGGCATCACTGACTCAATGGACATGATTGTGAGCAAGCTCCGGGAGTTGGTGATGGACAGGGAAGCCTGGTGTGCTTCAGTCCACGGTGTCGCAAAGAGTCAGACATGAGTAAGCGACGGAACTAAACTGAACTGAATGCTTTAAAGTTCGCAGTATTCCAATATATATTATCTCACTCAATCCCAACAGAAACTCTGTGAAGTATTTAAAACTGCTCTTCTTATTACCATCATGACAGGTAAAGGCTTACAAAGAGTAATGAACAAGACAAGTTCCTGGCCACCTTCTCTCTTTCTCTTAAGACGGAGGTCTCCCAGGAAGATGGTGGGGAGGACACTCCAGAACCACCTGCATCACTCATCTGCACACATCCTTCTGACGGAGGCCCCTGGAGCCCACTCTATCAGCCCGAGCTGCGCCCGCCCTAGGTCATCAGGCTCCGTGAACCACAGCCCACCAGCTGCTGGCCCTTAATCATAGCCTTACGAAGGTCTCGCACACTGGAATGTGAATGGCAACGCTGAGTCAAGGGTGAAGCTGAAACCCTACATTTTCCCTTGGAGCAGGAAGGGCCCTGCTCTGTGAAGAACCTTCCCTTGAGCTCGGGATTCAGAGCCGAGCAGAAACAGCCAGCTGCACAGGCAAGACGACCGTCCGTGCAAGGGCCTGTTCACCAGCATGAGAGCTGCCTTCCCCCTCCCTCTGCCCACACACCCGTCCCGGGCTGAAAGGGCCTTTTCAAAGGCATCGGAGGTGCTAGAACATCTCCGCTAAGTAATTTAATAATGAGCATCTGGTACTTGAGTCCCAAACAGAAAGGAATGTGCCCGGGAGCTGGCGGGCTGAGCCACATTCCTCCTGTCACCCTGCAGTAGCGGGCGGNTGGATTCACTACCATTTCCACTGATACAATATTATTTGCCAGAGGAAACAAAAATAAATGCATGAAATCAACCAGTCTTGTCCACTAGCACTAAAAAAAAAAGAAAAATCATATAACACCAGAACTTTAAAAAGACAAGTTAATACTTTTTTGAATGGATTCTTTCGGGAATATTTACACAAACGTGCCCACATGGTCACTATCCACCCAAATGTGAGGAGTGGTTTTCATGGGCTAAGCTGTTCCTGTTTGGCCTTTTATAGTGTCACATCCCTAAACCTGAATACGCCCCGACTCTGTGCTAGTTAAAATGTCGTTTGGAGACCAGCAGCTTCGTCCACTCCAGTACTCTTGCCTGGAAAATCCCATGGACAGAGGAGCATGGTAGGCTGCAGTCCATGGGGTCGCGAAGAGTCAGACACGACTGAGCGACTTCACTTTTACTTTTTACTTTCATGCACTGGAGAAGGAAATGGCAACCCACTCCAGTGTTCTTGCCTGGAGAATCCCAGGAACTGGGGAGCCTGGTGAACTGCCGACTATGGGGTCGCACAGAGTCGGACACGACTGAAGCGACTTAACTGCAGCTGCAGCAGCTTCATCCAGGCGCTGGTTACAAATGCAGGATCTCGGCTGTGCCCCAGATCTACTGAGTCAGAACTATGTTTGAACAAGATCCCAGTGATTTATATACACGTTGAAGTTTGCTAACCACCATCTCAAAAGATGTTTTATTATTTAAAAATCATTTAAACCCATTTTAACAGCTCTGCTAAGAAAGGCTTCCTTACACGGAGTTGTAATTTGCCCTCCCATATATCCCATTTATAGATGTTTCCTGGTAACTAGAATACTCTTAGGCAAAGAATTCCAATCTTAAGCCTGTCGTGTGAAATCACTTTTAAAATATACTCAAAGTTCTTTTTGTTTCTGTGTGCAGTGCATGAGAGAAGAAAAATCTCTAAATTCATTCTAAGCTATCCATGAAACACCATACAATATCACTATTCCTACTGAGGATCAAAAATGTACCCAAAAAACAAAACTAAAAGCAGGTATCCACATTAAATAAGCAGTATCAACCAAGCAATAAACACAGCAATTCAAGTTGAAACGGTACCCAAACTATCTCCAAGACAAAATTATTTGCAAAACTCATCTTGCCAGGGAATATCTGCTATACAATTCAGAGTGAAAAAGACAACTTTTGTTTCCCCCACGTGCCAGTCTCTGCCCTCAGCATTTTCAACACTACTGAATTTAAGCCATATCACAGCCTCATAAGATGGATACCGTTTTAAGTCTATGTTTTATTGATGTTTAACTTATATTCACACGAGCACTGAAATCTGCTGTGTATAGTTCAGTGAGTTTTTACATCTGAACACCCTCATGTAACCACCACCCCAGTCATTCCCAACATCAGGCTCCCGGCCGCACCCAGTCGGCAGCCCCTTCCCCACAGGTTAACCACTAATCTGGCTTCTAGCAGATACACTAGTTTTGATTGTTTACTGAAAGTCATATAAATAGCACCGGGCAGACGTCTCCTTTCGAGCCTGGCTTCCTTCCTTGAACAGGTCTAGAAGGATCTACCTAGTGTGGCTAGGGAAGGGGAAGGCCTTGCTGGGGGGAGCAGAGTGAGCAAAGTAACTAGGAGGGAGGAGAATGCCCTGGAGCACGAAAGCAGGACTGGCAGAGGAGTTTGCAGGAAGGAAGCTGGAAAGGTGGGTCTGTTGGATGGTGGGTGGCCTTGGATGCCAAAAGAGAGTGTGCCAGTGTTTGATGGGGTGACTGATATAATTAATGATAAAACTAAAGAGACATGTCAAGGAACCTGGTGTCACAGCCTGCCCAGAGGCAAGTGAAGGAGGAGGAAACGAGGCAGCAAGCCCAGTGCGGGGACCCAGGTACGAGATGGTCACGACCACAGTGCAGAGGAGGGAGGAGACACTCCAAGGCAGCCTCCACTGTGGAGGCTGGAGTTGATGGGAGGAGTTTCCTCCAGGGCTCCAGGATGAGACCTCTTTCAACCAAGTGAGTGGTAGGTGCAACTCAAACCAATAGAGAAGTCAGGAGGAGAAACCAGTTTTAGGGAGGAAAACACCCTGGGTTTAAGGCCATTTGCTCACCCAGCTGGTGAACAAATGCAACTAAAGCTCAGGAGGAAAGAGCCGAAGATGTTGTGTAGGAGGTGATGAACAAGAGAGCAAGAATTAAACGCTGTCCCAAAACCATGTATTTGAATCAAGGCAGCTGAAGCCAGTGAGAAGAGAGGACCACCATGAAACAGCATGAGGCACAGGACTGCGCCCTGGGGAAGACTCACAGGAAAGAGGAAAAAGGAGTATGAAAAACAAGGACAGCAACAGGGCAGAAGTAGTATAAAAACCTAGAAGATGGTAAAATATACTTAGCAGCAGTTCCCACAGCAGCACTGCATTTAAAGACTCTCTTTCTCAAGTATTTGTTGCTGCTCAGTTGTGCCCGACTCTGCAACCCCATGGACTGCAGCTCACCAGGCTTCCCAGTCCTTCCCCATCTCCCAGAGTTTCTCATGTATACCACTGTAAATCCTGAAGCCAGATTCTCTAAGGAAACGCAAGGTACTTCAGAAGCTTCATTAACTCTTTCTAGCATCTTCAAGGTATTACTTTGCAAATTACTGTCTGGGTATGCTAAACTTAGTAAATTATTGTTTGGGTGAACTAAATAGTAGCCTAGCGCTCTGCAAGAGTTAATGGGGCTTTCAAACTATCTAATTTACTCCTGAGGTGCTTGTCATACTCAGAACTCTAACTCGACTTACGTATCACCAAGGATGATTAAATCCACTAAAAAACTGGGCATTCGCATTTCAGTCCAAATTGAAGCTAACAGATTTTTTTTATTTAGGCTTCCTAGTCATCATAACAACCAAAGTTCAGATGATTAACAACCAATCAACAGTGGTCTTTCATCAAGAAAATCCACTACAAACAAAAGCTGAAAAGAGACAGGAAAACAGAAATGTGCAGATCGGTGTCTGCAAGGTGATGGTGTGTGGAAGCAGGAGCCGAAGGCAGGTCTGGTCTGGGTATAATAAACTCAACCCACAGGCACGGGTCACAGCTCACCGCCCCCGCCTTCCTTCTCTGCACTCATCTTCCCCCTTTCACCAGATGACAACTGCTAAATCTGTTTGTTAAAGCCCAGTCTTTAGGAAACAGTAAGTGAAAATTCCTAAGAGCAGGTATGTTTCTTTTCTGTAAATGATGACAATAGATAATATAAAAGGAAGAATTTAGCTTTGGATTTAAAGCTTAATTTTTATTTGCTCAAGTCACTTCCAGTTATGTTGCCAATGATAGCATTTTATGTTATTCCCTGATTAAACTTACTTTATTAATCAGAAGCAAGTTAGCAAGTTTATACATAGAATTTAGCAGAGATTTTTTTAAAGATACTGCATGGAAAAGAAAAGGGGAACATTACTAAAACACTGTCTTCTTTCATTAAAGAAATATGGCTCTTTTCCCTATTCTTTCAAATGTCTTTTATGATTTTTTTTAAATTATAAATAAAAGTCGAATTAGTTCACATCAAGTCTTCAAGCAAATCTGAACAAATCAATCTTTTGAGCTGCCCAAACACAGTGAACACTGACACTTCACTAAAAACGTGATTCTGAAATTCTCATTAAAATCCGCAGTGGCTGAATGGCTTTTTTGTCAGACTGTCACTTTTTGGCACACGTTTTCAAAGATGTTATTCTTGCTTTGCTATATAGAGCAATAACTAGTTATATCTTTATAAAAACACAATTTTATCATTAATATCTTCATTTGAAAACCTAGCTTGAAATAGAAGTATTACCAAAGATCCTCAGTTCAGACCAGTTATGAAACCTGAAATTAGTACCGTGTTTTCAAATATTAAGAGATTTTAAAGAAACAAGGTAACTGGAACCCTATTATGGAGGTACATATATTAGTGTTATACATGTAATATACAAAATTTCATTATATAGCTTTCAAAGCACACAGAAAAACAATGACGAAAGCACAGACCTTAGCAAAAAAGTTTAGTCCCATCATGGTAGGAACAAATTAAATAAAGTTTTTTCAAACTTTTTTTTTAAACTAAGTGCAAATCAAACGACCGACCTATCCCTTAAGTGCAGGCAGGTTACGCTTCCTCTCTCGAACTTTCTGAAGATGAATCCAAGCAAAAGAACAGGGCCATGCACAGCCAAGGGACAGTAAGTCTGCACATACTCTTCAGCATTGGTCATCTGCAAAGCCCTAAGCCTGCTGCACACAGAGAAATTTTCAAAAGGAGTAGGTATGTGAGAGAAATAAAAGCTTTCAAAGGAAATTTGAAAAGCCTTCCTTCTCTTTCTCCCCAGTCTAACTCTGGAGGACAAAAAAAAAAAAAAAAAAAAAATTTTTAACTTTTCAAAGCATAAAACTCATTAACACAGACCCCTAAGGGATTAAATTTGGAGGATGGGGGACAATGTATAACCAATGTCAAATGTAAAAGAGAATGAAGTCCATACAAGCAATACAAACAATTATTTCAAACACCAATGGAGTGAAAGTCACACAGTCATATCCAACTTTTTGGGACCCCATATAGTCCATGCAATTCTCCAGGCCAGAATACTGGAATGGGTAGCCAGCCATTCCCTTCTCCAGGGGATCTTCCTGACCCAGGGATCAAATCCACATCTCCTGAGGCTCCTGCATTGCAGGCAGATTCTTTACCACTGAGTCACTAGGGAAGCAGTGGAGACACTTACCTTCACTCACTAATAGAGCTTTTTCAATGCTATTGTTTTTCTACACAAAATCATTTGAACTTGGGGCGGGGGAGACTTGTCTTAATTTCATCCTAAACAGTACATTCCATCTAGCAGGCATCGTTTGTTTACACAGCCCCTAACACACCAACTTTGGCAATCAATCCTTTTTCAGGATTTGTACCAGAGAGTCAGGAGTAGATTAGCAATCTATTCTTTTAGTCGATACAAGAAAAGATGAACCCAAATGCAAAGCAAAACCAAAAACCGACACTATGAAGCTCACCTACTCAATGAGCAGAATATTCTACACCTTACTCACAGTACCATAAAACTGGTACAGAGTTCAAGGTCCCAGGCTAGACTCAGTTCTGTGTGGGATGAGTAAGGGATGAATGTGAACACTCCACCCACAAGTACCCAGCACATGCTCACTCACACACTGCCTCAGTCACTCAGCAGCTACACCACTGTTAGGGCCATTTCCCCAGTTTTAACTGAAGGCATTGGCAATAATCCTTCAAGTCTCTTTGAAAGCCTTTCTACGCCTGGGCCTTTTATTTGCATTTTGGACTTTCCTTCCTAGCACATTCCTGAGATGATCTATCATTCCAACACAAGGTAATGAAAAGAAACAAGACATAACCCTAACAATGTGGCTTTTGGTGGGCAAAGTTTTTAATATCACAGGTTAAAATACATTCATCACCCAGTACAATCCCAAATCAAAACTGGAGTTGGCCAATTAATTTTAAAAAGGGAACGTTAAAGTGCACAATTTCTTAAAACTGATATACAGGCCTCAAACATTAACTTTAAAATAAATACATACAGATGTGTGAGGTGAGGCAAAATCTTTCCTTTGAGACAAGGCCCCATCTTTCTTATAAACCCACAATACACTGTCACCAAAGGTTTACAACATTGCTTTCTTTAAAGTGGCTTCCCTCGTGGCTCAGATGGTAAAGAACCTGCCTGCAATGTTGGAGACCTAGGTTCAATTCCTGGGTTGGGAAGATCCCCTGGAGGAGGGCATAGCTACCCACTCTAGTATTCTTGCCTGGAGAATGCCATGGAGCTCTCTCCATGTAGCCTGGCGGGCTATAGTCCATGGGGTCACAAAGAGTCAGACACGACTGAGCAACTAAGCACAGCAAAGTGGCGGAATCTACCAGACTTCTGCAGAGTAACCTAACTACAGAATTCTTCATGCTTTCCCCTTATTTTTTATAGGGTCTGACCACACCTAATTTATCAGCAACTTACTTCCAAAGTACCCAACTTAGTTTTCCTAAAGAAAATTATTTCAATTCATATTTAATGGATTCATTTAATGTTTAACTTTTTTTTAGTAATTGGGAAAGTGATACAACTACATTAACAATGTCTGATAAAACACTAATGAGTTTCAAGAAAAATGAGACCAAGCTGGTGTACTCGAGGGTGGCATGGGCAGCCAGAGGAAGGTAAATTTCACGAGGGAATGCAGAGCACGGGTTCACGTGTGTGTTGCTCAAGCACCCGTCGACCACGAGGCCGGCTCCTGAATAAGCTGGCATTACCACCAAACTGTACACGTTTTTTTGTGCATCCAACTCTTTGCAGACCCACATGGGCTGTAGCCTTCCAGGCTCCCCTGTCCATGGGATTCTCCAGGCAAAGATATTGAAGTGAGTTGCCATTTCCTTGAACTTCAGAGAGGATCTTCCCAACCCAGAGATTGAATCCCCGTCTCCTGCACTGGCAGGCAGATTCTTTACCACCGAGCCACCAGGGAGTTCCCCTATCACCAAAGTGGACCACAGGCGTTTATCTGCCAGATAGGGGTAAAGACAGGGAAGAATATGGGATTTCTTTTTTAAGGCTCAATTTATGTTGAATGTGACTGAATTAATCAGAAAAGTTTCACTTCCATTAAAAAAAAAAAAAATACTTGCCACCCAAGAAGCACTAATATTAACACATTACATGTGTAAGAGCTGAATGTTACTTGTTCCTACAAGTCCATCTTCTGGAAAATCTGAGCAGTGATACCGTATACGCATGTGCACGTATGTACATGCTCATTAATGTGCGCATACGGCTGCAGGTAACTCAATTATCTCATGATCAGCTCGGTGCCAGGTAAGTTTTCCTTTTAAACTCTCCTGGGGTTGGCATCCATGGTATGGTCTTCAGGGAGGTCTCGTCCCACAGTTCTCTCCCTTCGTGCTCTCTGCATTAGCACTGACTCAGCGCCCTTTAGCCCAGCGTCACCCTGGGACTAGGCAAGACGTGCCAGCGTGGATGAAGGGACGACAGACACGCACTCGATGCTGCAGACGCTGAAGGGGAGCGCCGCTTAGTCACCATCAGCCTTTCCCTGCTGGAAGCTTCTCCTCCTCAGAAACGTCCTGACAGGCAATGTGGCTCTACACCACACAGCTCTGAATTTGCTCACATACTTGTAAATATTATTGTCATCCCTAAAATCTGTCCTGTGTAGAACAAAAAGCCACGTTCTACCAGGTTAAGATGTGATTTTTTTTCCCAGACAGAAATCCAAAGTGTATTTACTTAAGAGAGCAAAACAGCTGTATGTTAACTCTTTCTAAAATCCAGCTGGTTCCTATTTGATGCGAACTTTCTCCTGGTTCTTAAGCTGCTTCAGGAATGCAGTTTCTGCTATGAATAATCATATTTATTAAACACCATAGAAACTGAAGTTTCTGTTTCCAAAATTTAAAGACTGCTAAGTATTTCTTGATTTAAAAAAAAAAAAAAAAACTGGGTTGTAATGTTCTGTCACTTACTCAAAAAAACTATGATTCTTTTTTAAATGAGATTTAGCATTTTAAAAACTCTTTGAAATGGACATGTTGAATCTATAATAGTAAAGGAACTGACGTTCCCAAGAAAAATAAGCATGCTCAGTTATGTCAAAGTCCTTTTAATACAATTTAAACAGACAAAATTGGTAACTCAAAATTTCCAACACAATAATTAACATTTTTTTCTTGATAAACTATAATCCAGTCCTTATTTTTAGTAAGCAAAACCATACACTGTAGGAAAGAAAGTCAGTACTGAATGAAAGCCAGTTACTGGTATATGACTACAGGAGTAAATAACTAAATAGAAAAATAAAAGTCTTAATAACATATCATATCATGTTACTCCTTGATCAAGTGGTTATTTTCCAGGATAATTCCAGTCTGTTCTCCGATGCTCAGTCACAAATCCAAGCAATCGTAATTGGCACTTAAAATTAATTAACAGCATTATTGTCAGCAATAAACAGCATTATTGTCAGCAATAATACGTATGAAATAGTTCCTTCTCGACAGTTCCTGACTCTTGATTACAAATGACAGGGAGGGGACAAGGCCCCCCCTTTTGCATGATCTCCAGGACCCACCTCCAGCTACACTGCATGTCTCAACTCCCTTAACATACAGGCTCTCTCCCACCAACAGCCCTGTGCTCAGGCCGCTCCCCCAACCAGCCACCTCCTCCCTGTTCGGCCCAGAAGCAGGGTCAGACTGCTGAAATTCGACCCGCACTTCTTTGCGGGCGTGGGCCACACTCCTCCTGGTGCTTCCAACCCCTGAAGCCTCAGTATTCCCTGTCACATTGCTCTCGGGTCACTTGCCCTTAACACCTGTGCCGTCAGTAGTTATCTAAGCCCTGGCCCGTTGTGACCTCTGAAGGCAGAAGTTGTATCATCATCGGCTGCACAAGGCAAAGGAATAATACCACTGGTGATCCATGGAGAGGGAGGCTGGCAAAACCAACCAACTAGTGTGCGGAAGAATGCCACAAGTTACAACAGTGCTGTCAACGCTAACCGCTCAGAGATGCCTCTTACTATCAGCGGACAAGAGCTTAAGGCCAGCAAGTATAAGTCTACAATCTAGATGTACGTGGACCGAGCAATAAAAACATCAACAAATCTGAGACACGACACGACACTGTGGTGGAATTTACTGAAAGGCATGTTCTAATTAACCAAAATACTCTAAGAACAACTTTTCTCCCACGTGTAAGACAGCGAGATGAAGCACACGTTAAAAACTGAAGATCAAAATAACAGCCATTACTATAGTGAACAAGGTGTTTTCAAACACCCCAAGGAGACGTTTTAACCAAACTACGGTGGTATCAGCCTTCACCTCGAGACTCCGCCACACCCATCCTGTCACCTGTAGCTACTATCTAGCCCAGAACAGCTGACTTCTAGGCTGGGCCACACTTCAAAAGCAGTACACCAGCTCTTACCAGCAGAGAAAAAGGGTTTTTCATCGACTGCACGTCATGTTCTCTATGTTTTGGAAGGACGGTGGGATGAGGCAGGGTGCCAACAGGGGTGGAGGAAGACGCTGCAGGCAGGTGTCCCGGGAGACTCTACCGTCAGGTGGCCCCCTGCCCCTCCAGCCTCCCCACCCATGCCACTTCCTCACGGCCACTCCTAGTCCCCACTTTCTATAAAAGCCCATCTGCTCACATCCCTGACCCTGCTTCAAACACCTCTGGCTTCCTTTTTCCATCAGATAAGGATCAAGTTCGTGTAAGCCTCTCAGACCTGACCCTGCCTGCCTTTGCAGCCTTGCTCCACCCTGAATCTCCCTTCAGACTTTGTACTTGGACTCCCAAAACGTACTGTGTCCGTTCATGCTTCCCGGAGGCTCTCGAGAGAAAGCCCTTGCGTTCCTCCCCAGGGACAGCTCCCTGCCCTTCTGACTGGAGGGAGGGCACTAATGTCTCCTGTTTTCTTGTCCTGCACCCTGAGTGCTTTGCAAAATGCGGGAGGACAGAGCATGGAGTCCATGAGTACATGACGTCTGAGCACTGGTGTGATCCTGGGAGTACTGTAACATTCCCACCGCCCTGAGGCGGACAGCTGTCCATCCCAGTCATACAAAGGAGCACCAGAAAGCCCGTGTTCGCTTCTTAAAGACACGTTTAGGCTACACCCTCACTAATCTCCCATTTGAGACTTCTCTCCTTCATCCATTTGTTTCAAACATGCTCTGCCACAGGGGAGGCACTGTACTAGGCACTACAAGTGACTGAATGGATGAATGAAAGGCAGACAGACAGACAGGTGAGGCACTGTCTCCATGCTCAGGAAGCTGAGAGCCTACTGGGGGATTCTGTAACCCCTCAGTACAGCCTTCAGGAATTATTTCACATTTTCAGGACAGTACACATAGACAGTAAGTCTCTACCATTCAGTGCCTTTATTCTCATCCACTACTTAACCTCCTTTCCCTACTGAAGTCATCCTCTTACGCTTGGATGTTTCCCAAGTTTTACACCCTTATGACACATGGCAGCAGAAAGGCGGACTGGAGGTGCCAATAAATGAAACCTGCAGTTACAGACAGGGAATGGAATCTCCATTCTAGTGGTGCAGAGAACTACAAAGACTCGCCCAACACCTTCACTCTACAGAACAAGTAGCCCCCGACAGGAGACAAACCACCCAACTGCCTGGGGTCCTCCAACAGACTACAGCTGAACCTGACTTAGAATCGAGACCTCCTGTCTCAGCTCCATTCTTTTTCCCTCTGTCCGCTCTGTCCCTCAACCGACAGTAACACGTCCCCTGTGATACGCTGGATTCAGACCAGAGTCGCAGGAAAAGCTGAACTGGTGTTTCTTGGGCGCAGAGGAAAGGACAAAAGCCAAAGACAACCAAGTAGCACCGAAGAAATCTCCTAAGCAAAGGCTTCCTTCAGTTGCCAGCATTTTTCAAATTTGTGGTAAATAGAATCATTGGTCCTAATTGTTCCAATGTGGTTACTCTCATAGCCCCTTGCTGAAGTGTACTTCTCTACTGCTTGATTTCAGGCTTGGCCATATGGCTTATTTTAGCCAGCAGGGGCAAGGAATGAAATTGCGAAGTAAGGCTCCCCTTTTGTGCATCTGACATCACCCCAAGAAGAATTTACCCCAGACAGTTACTCACCTGCCAGCGGGGGCCCCAGAGTGAGAAGCACAGTGAGCTACCCTAGACAGCTTCATACAGCTGAGCGAGATGTAAAACAATACATGCTTACAGGTGTACAGCGCTGAGACGTGGGGGTGGTTTGTTATGCAGTGGAAGCTGACTGATACGTCTTATTTATCCTCAAGCCAAAAATGCTTACTTGTGGTTATCTGTCACTGTTGCGTCCCCTCGGAGTACTAGCATGCTGTCAACTAGAAACTGATTTACTCTCTTTTACTTCCATTTTGCTAATTTCTTGAGACCATCTCTTATCTGAATTATCTTCAGAAAAGAATCTTGCCTCCAAATTAAAGTGTTATCTCCAAGTGCTTCACTGATTCTTGTGGTAGGTATTATGTAAGTGGGAGAAAAATGTATCCTTTCAGCATAACCTCATGAAATGCCCTGTCTCCCTTTAAAGCAGTGAGATTTGTCGTGATCACTGTTAATTTAATACAGGTAATTTTCAGCTCAGATGATAGATCCTACAGATAGGTGGGAAGGGAAGACATGTATCTTTCAATGCAGGTACTAAAAAATTTTTTCAAGGCTGCTTTAAAGCCTTCACCCAGAATAAATGCTAAAAACACCGATATTTTTTAAAAGGTCCTCTAACATTAAACAATGACATTCAATGCAAATGTCCTTTGACTTAGCCATTTTCTGATGTCAGCACATAACCTGATGATGGTAAAAGTATTCCAATTTAATTATCATTATCGTTTGTAATTTTTGAAGCTCAGTAGACTTGAAATAGAATTACATTTGGATGACAAAACCGATTATGCAATAGAGTCATCTGGAGGGTAGACCACCACACTGGAATCTAGGAAACTACAGCTTATTTTTCCTCCTGCTTGCCAGGACAAGGTTAATTTGTTTCCTTTACTCTTTTTTCTGTCTTGCAAAATGAAAAGGATATTATTTCCTCTGAAAGGACATAATTTCCACTTTATAAATACATACATAACATGTCTAATATATTCATATACTATATACGCATGGTATTATATACCTGGAACGCAGACAGAATTATGTGTGAGCAACATCTATGTGAGTCCACTGATGGGACACCACAGATTTGAGGGCGTCTAACTGTTGATGTCAAAGCACTTTATGATCTTAGGAAAGAGAAAGCTAATTTGTCCATTTTGGACGGCAGATAGTTAACTAGAAGTTGACCAGGAAGACAAAACTAAACATTCCTTCTTGTTCTGGAACCAACACCAGCAGGACAGCACTATCTAAGGAAGACAGGATTTGTACAGATCAACCTGACGTCTAAGGACAGCCTGCAGGAGAGAAAAAAAAGGTCCTTAAGGGCTCTTAACCTGGAGCCTATGGGTAGAATTCAAGGGATTTAAGAAAACTTAGGTGGGGGCAGAGCAGGGGAGAGACATACATTTTGATATTCACTAACCAATCACTGAAATTTAGCACTTCTTTCAGTTATGAAAAGAGCAGTGCAACACAGTACTGGCAGTGCCTACGACTGTGACACCGATGAAGATAGACCTGTCACAGATTCAAGAGACTTTCTACTTGCGATGAGTAGCTACCTGAAAATTATGGTGCCTTGCCACTAAATCCTGTTATCTTAATGTGTTGATAAAGAAGCACATGTCTTAACGAGTGGCAATTCTGATACCTGTGTTCACTCTAACTGGTTTTCTTTGCCATCCCATGCACTGCACCCACCTACCACATCCCTCACTCCCTAGTCTTCATAAACGAAGGAGCCCAGGGCAGCGAGGAAGACGAGCACTCTGGGGAGGAGAGAGGAGATAACGACCTATGTATGTGTCTACAGCAGTGAAATTAAAAAATGGGAGTTGTGATGAGGCATCTGTCTGTTTGGCACCATCTAAACCCAGCAAGCAGTAATTGTACAACAAGGCGGTGTTTAGTATGTGAGGTTTAGGACACTGTGCCAGAAAACCTAAAGCGTCCAAGTGGTAAAGCACTGTAATAAGCAGGTAATCCTGGGCCCAGCGTCCGAGTTTCTGCCCTAACCTGTTCCTTGTGATTGTGATTTTAAAACATCCCAGTGTCAGCAGGTTCACAGTGAGTCAGACCTGAAATAATAAATGGCTTATTTTCCATCCTGATGGAGGAAATACATCACGGCTCATTGTGGCTCACTTAACTGAGGCTGTTTTTACAGGAAAATATAAAAATAACTAAGTCATTCTGCCTGACCACTTTTAACTTTTTTTTTTTTTTTAATTAACAAAGCTTTTTACTACATCCACTTTAAAAAGAAAAAGCATGTTTTCAATATAAGTTGCAAAAACAATACCTCACAAACATCCAGAAGGGAAAGTAACATAAACATTCAGAAAGAAAATTAAGTTTTTGACTAACAAATACACTGGTGGGCCAAGACAACCAATCAGATGCATTCACTTCATCAAGATAAAGTGTTGCTTATTTAAACTGTCAACCATGTGATAATGCTATTAAATGACAGTCAAAATCTTTCACCACCATTTGCTAAGGCTGCCAGGTTTTCGAAAACTACATTTATTTATACACAAATATAGAGACACATTCCAGAACCCAAAGTCTTAGCTATTGCACCCTCTCAACTAGAAGCTGATGGAAAGGTGACAGCGTCACCAAAGGTGAATACTTATTCAATGACATTATGCTGCAAGCAGACACCCAAACCCATCATGTCTGTGGATAAAATAACTACAGTGAGTGAGCAGTATATTCTGCGAACAATGAGCTGATTTTGTCCTGCATTTCAACACTTTCTGTGTGACCTTACAGAGTTCTAGAGATCACTGATGCCACCGCTTCAGAATGTAATCTTGTTTCCTACCCAAAACTTTGCAAGAGTATTTCCATACATTTGGGGGAAAAAAAAAAAAA
>SJYA01002027.1:3907570-3996723 GCA_006410615.1 Neotragus moschatus
CAGTCAATCCTAAAGGAACTCAACCCTAAATATTCACTGAAAGGACTGATGCTGAAGCTCCAATACTTCGGCCACCTGGTGCAAAGAGCTGACTCAATAGAAAAGATCCTGATGCTGGAAAAGACTGAGAGCAAGAAGAGAAAAGGGGCAGCAGACAATGAGATGGTTGGATGGCATCACTGACTCAAATGGATATGACTTTGAGCAAACTCCAGGAGATGCGGTGAAGGACAGGGAAGCCTGGCATGCTACAGTTCCCAGGGTCACAATGAGTTGGACACAACTTAGCGACAACATCAAATGCTTATACACACCAGAATGCAAGCAAATGTGGCAAATGTTAAAACCTGGTAAATCTGGGTAAAGAAGATCTTTATGTTATTCTTTAAACTTATCCTTTGAGGGGACACACAAGGAAACTTCACAGTGATGGGTATGTTCATTATCTTGACTGTGGTGGGGTTTCACAAGTGCATGTGTGTGTCAAAACTCAGCAGGGAGCACAGTAAAGACGTGCAACAGATGAATGTCAGTTATGCCTCAATGAGGCAGTTTTTTAAAAACATACATGCACAGCCCTTTGAGGGTTTCAGTCTTTGTGAGCTCTCTCACAAAAGCATCTCAGAACACCTTGTTCCGCGTGGCCCTCTCGCCCCTCTTCTATACTTTTCGCCCTTCCTTCCCACAGTCCTGAAGAGCTCGCTGTGCTGTCTGAGCTTGCCTTATTCCCTCTTTCTGTTCATTCCTCTAACTACTTCCTGGAAAAGGGGGAGGGGAATTTGAACTTACGTGGCCTAGACTCAACTCTCATCTGTATCCAGTCACACGCTCAGTTGGCAGCCCAGCTCCTAGCCTGAGAAATAGGGATTAAGACCACCTACAGTCCAGACACAGACGGGGGACTGGTCCAGCGGCTGAGGTTGCAGCTGAGTGAGGTGCAGAGATGAGAGAGTTCTACAGACTGAGACGATACACCACAGCATCAGGGTCATTACCTCCACACATCTGAAGCCTGCAGGCTCACCCCTCTTCCCCACGTCTTCTCCCAAGCACCTTCTCTGCAGCAGACTCACCTCTCCCCTGAACTCACACAGTATCAGAGAGACACTCAGTGAGGCCACCCGAGGTCGGCCAGGTTCATCACAAGGGCACGCTGTGAATAAGGCCCACCTATCTCAATTCCCTGGAGAGGACAATGGCACCCCAGTCCAGTACTCCTGCCTGGGAAATCCCATGGACGGAGGAGCCTGGTAGGCTGCAGTCCGTGGGGTCGCTGAGGGTCGGACACGACTGAAGGGACTTAGCAGCAGCAGCAGCTCAGTTCCCAAGTGTTAACAGCCTCATCGTGATGTGTCCTCCCTGCATATCCGACGATCGTACCGAGTTACAATGCTTAGATCCTAATCACTGGAGGCGCTCAACCAATAAATGGCAACGAATAGTTATCATGCTAAGTTCTGAATTGCCTATGCCTTCCTTCACAACCTGAGGATGTACAAAGTGGCTGGATGTGGGGCCCACTCACCCACTCGTGGCCCCCCGTTCTCAGACTGAGTTGTGAGCCTTGGCTAAAACCTGGGAGGAGACCACAGATTCAGTTTCCCTGTGGCCATCTGGTTCCACCTGGCCCTTCTGGGGCACTGAGTTCTGCAAGAGGAAGCTACAAATGATGGGGCTCTGATAAATATGCACTGTGCAGTGAGTACACATCATTCAGAAACCAGGGGACCTAGAAGGCGGATGGCAACTGGGGGTCAGGAAGCCTCTGAAAGAACAAGGAGCCGAGTGAAGGCCTCTCTCGGGCTCAGCACTCAAGCTCACAGCACATGGAATGACTGCAACCTCCAGCTATCTCATACTTAGGGCTTTTAACTCACTGCTCACTACTTCAAAAACACTGATGTCTTCTACCTTTCTGTCTTCAAAAGGTAAGGGAAGAAGGCTTAGAATGTAATTAGCTAGACCAGGAGCCCCAAACTGGCCAAAATGCTAGGCGTTTTGTTCTAGGAATTCAAGTACTGTTAATTTCAACAGCAAGAGGAACCAAAACCCAGAGAATCTGATTATATAGAAAGTCTGCATGTAGTTTATACACACGCAAGCCAGGGGAATCCTCCAAAACAGCCTGGGCCAGTTTTATCTTCGTTCTTACAGAATAGCAAAAATGACCGGTCAACAGGAAAAACCACGAAAGGCCTGTCATTTAATGAGTGGTCTGGTAACAAAGAAAAGGGACTAAATAATCTGTTCATTGCTGAGAAGTCCTGTGAAAGCTACACACCTTGGCAACAGCACTCTGTCCTTTCCTTGGGTTAAGTCTTCTGTGTTTGTTAGAAGGGAGGGAAGTTGCCTCGAGATGTAACACCAAGATTCCTCCTGGGCCGACTCTGCTGGAATAAGTTCATAAGGAGACAAGAAAAAGAACAGAAGAGACAATCCCTCCACACAGGTGTGACTTCCGAAGCCTCGAGAGGCTTGCTGAAGTGCGGGGGGATTTTCTGCCTGACATAAATGATGCTGTGGGGGTAGATGAGAGAGGAAGAATGAATCCATTGCAATCAATAAAGAAGAAAATGAAGAGAATACAAGAAGAACCACTGCCAAAGTCATCGCTCCAGAGTTCTCAATCCTGCGGGGCTGAGAGGCCAGGCGTGGGGAGCCGCTGCAGGTGGGAGTCATGCTGTGGCAGAGAAGGGCTCCCTGCCGACACCTTTAAGCTCCAGCTTCGCAACACAACCCAAGCGGACCTCACAACTGGAGGGTAAGTTTAGCGCCACCGTTCTGTAAAGCAGAATGTGACCTCACAGTATACGCTAGCATTAACGCCAAAAGATCAAAGACCTTAATGGAAGAGCTAATGCTATTCAACTCTTAGAAGGGAATGGAAATCTCTGTAACCTTGAGTTAGGCAATGGGTTTTCCTTTTTTTACATTTATCTATGTATCTGGCTGCATTGGCTCTGCTTCCATCATATAGTGTCTTCGTTGTGGCGTACAGATGGTCTAGCTGGGGCAGGCAGGCTCCGGGGCACACGGGCTCAGTCGCTGCAGCCAGGGGGCTTAGTTAGTTGCTCTGCGGCATTTGGGACCTTAGTCCCCCAATCAGGGATTGCACCTGAGTCCCCTGCACTGCAAGGTGGGTTCTTAACCACTGGACCACCAGGGAAGTCGCAGGCAATGGATTCTTAGACAAAAGCATGAGCAACAAAAGAAAAACATAAATAAATTGGGCTTCGTGTAAATCTAAAATTCGTGTCCTTTGAAGAACACTACCGCCATTTTCTACACCCATGTTCATAGCGGCATCACTCACAATAACCAAAAACTGGAAGCAATTCAAGTATCCACTGACAGATGAATGGATAGAACAGTGAGGTACATACACAGAGGGGCATGTTAGCCTTAAAAAGGAAGAAACTTCTGTTCTATACGGTCTCTGTTTGAAAACGTTATACTAGGTGGAAAAAAGGCCAGTCACAAAAGGACAACATCACATGAATCCTTTCATGAGGCACCTAGTACCTAGAGTAGTCAAATTCAGAGACAGAAGGGAGAAGGGCGGTTGCCAGGGAACGAGGCTGGAGGGTATGGGGAGTTACTATTTAATGCACCAAGAACTTTTATCTGGCAAAATGAAAAGAATTCTGGAGTTGGACAGTGGTGATGGTCACACACTACAATAGCACTTAAAGCCACTGGACTACACACTTCAGAATGATTCAGATGGAGAATTTATGTGGGTTTTACCACAATTTTTAAAGGAGAAGAAAAAAAAATACCATACCACCATCAAGAAAGTGCAAAAGCAACCCACAGAACAGGAGAGATTATTTGCAAATCATATTGATAAAGGATTTCTATCTAGAATATATAAAGAACTCTTAAATCTCAATAACAGAAAATATAAATAACACAGCTTTTAAATGGGTACAGAATCCAGGGAGTTCCCGGGTGGCCTAGTGGTTAGGATTCAGCGCTTTCACTGCTGTGACCCAGGTTCGATCCCTAGTCCAGAACTGAGATCTTACAGGCCACATGGTAAGATCAAAGGAAGAACAAAAACTTGGAATTCTCCAGGCAAGAATACTGGAGTGGGTTGCTATTCCCTTTGATGATCCCCTGGAGCAGGGAATGGCAACCCACTCTAGTATTCTTCCCTGGAGAATTCCATGGACAGAGAAGCCTGGCGGGCTACAGTTCATGGGGTCACAAAGAGTCAGACGTGACTAATGATCAATGCTTTTAAAAAATAATACATAAGTAAAGAATCTGAATATAAATTTCTCCAAAGATGATATGCAAATGGCCATTAAAATGCACAACATCATCAGCCATCAGAAAAACGGAAAACAAAGGCACAATGAGGCACCACTTCATACCCACGAGGATGGCTAAAATAAAGCAGTAATAATATCCAGTGTTGCCAAGGACATGGAGGCATTAGAGTCCTCACACACTCCCGGTAGAAATATAAAATGATGCAGCTGCTTTAGAAAAGCTACCCTATGACCCACCTATTCCACTCCTAGGTATATATCCAAGCCAAGGGAAATAAAAAGGTGTGTCCACACACCAGAATATGACACAGGAGTGGTGCCACAGCAACATTACTCCTAAGTTTACAGGCTGAAACAACCTATATGTTCATCAACTGATAAAACACAGTTTATTCATACACTGGAATACTATTTGGCAATAAAAAGGAGTGAAGTGCATGCTACAAAAATGGGTGAATCTTGAAAATGTCATGCTAAGTGAAAGCCAGTCACAAAAGACTGTGTATTATATACAAAATGTCCAGAATGGGCAAATCTGTAAAGACAGAAAGCAGGTGAACAGTTAGTAGCCTAGGGGTGAAGTGTAGGGGGCAATGGAGAGAGATTAGCCACGGTGACGGGTTTCCTTGAGGAGTGACGCAAATGGTCTACAGTTTACTGCAGAGATGGCTGCCCAATTCTATGAATATACTAAAAATATTGAGTTGTACTATTTAAATGGGCTAACTGTACAGTATGTGAATGATATCTCAATGAAGCCACTATGAAAAAATATAAATGTGAATGTCTATCCATACCTTGCCTGAAAGATACCAAGACACAGTGACACTCTGAATGGCAAAGGAAAAAATTCACAAGTCTCCTTAAAATCAACTAGAGGAACTCAAACTACTGGCCCAGGCACACCTCATCAGTAGAAGTGCCTTCTGTATGCATCGTGCCCAGCATCCAAGGTCATTTGAACGAAGTAGCAAGGCACTATACCCAAGCATCTCGCTCACTACTAAGGTTGGAAGCTTACTCATGAGAGGTGCCTTTACAGCCTAGGACTTGACTCCTGAACATCAAACTGTCCTGCCCACACGACAGATAGGTATGAGAGCCCACCAAGGTGTGTTATTCCATAGCTGTGACCTAACAGCAAAAGATGAAGAAGGCTCACTTTTCTAATTAAACTGCCCACGATAAAGTCACCTCAGAGTTTTCCCAATGACACCACAAAGTCTCGCCCAGTGTTGGGGAAATCTTCAGAAGACTCAACAGCATACCTGGTTCATGTCTACGTGAGTACATATTTAATTATTTGGCTATATAAGCAATAACAAATCTCACCTAAGACATTTAAAAAGTCCCATGTTTGATAAAATGAATATAAACTTAAGTTGCAGTAGGAAACATGTAATTTATAAGTAAGTGCGTAGCATTACTAAGAAAAGTGGCTTTGGTCTTATTTAAAAAAAAAAGTACAATTTCAACGTCACTTTAACATCATTCACTAAAATCTATGCCTCTAAACATAACTCACAACACTTGTGAGTCATAACCAACCTTACAGGGCATCTGGCATTGTTCTACATGCTTGAAATGAAACATTAGACATCAGAAATGTTTATTATTACAGAAGAGCCTTTCAATCAAGAAATGGTAAGGCCTACTTCCACATTAACTAACCAGAAAGAGTTTAGAAAAATACTGCTTCCCATTCATCCTGCTTATTCAATTTTTCCTAAGAAGATAATAGGGAGTGAATTCACGGTAATATTTTTCTTTAGGCTATGTATAACTTCACAGAACCATTATATTGCAAGCTTCTCTTAATACTAAAAAAGAAAAAAAATGTAATTACTTCTAATAAAAAGCCTTTTAACCCAGAAGGGCAACTTTTAAAGACTTAATTACAGTTTAATATTACAACACACTGGACTGAGGAGGAGACACTTTATACATTGCCAGGGTTAATTAAAAAGGAAAATTACCATGGCCAGTTTTTAGTCAGCTTCATAATTCACTTGTCAGGCACTAGTGAAATTTTTGTAATCAGGTTTATAATCCTTAAACAAATATCTTGTTAAGACTAAAATGAAACGGAATCCTCCCAGAGAATTTGCATATAAAAAAAACTTAAAGAAGATGTCATGTCTGGGCAATTCCCTGAACTAGATTTCTGACCTCTAACCACTGCCCTCTACAACTGGGCAGGGCTGGTCCCTTGGGCAGGCAGGGCCGCCGATGGCAAGCCACACCCTGATGAGGGAAGCGGCTTTAGGGAGTGCTTCACCTTCCACTGGGGGCCCACCCCGCCTGGCCAAAGGGCCTAAGACAGTCCTAGCCATGGAGATGCCGGGCACTCTAACTGCTGCTCCCTTCCTGGGGACCCAATACGTGCATTTCACAGGCCCACAGGAGCACATGTCTGCAGGAAAAAGCTGCAGGGCCAGTCCTACCTCTGCCACAACAAATTGTACAATCTCAGGCAAAGTTCTCCTAACTCTCAGGGTCTCCAGATGATAACACTTACCTTGGAAGATTTGCTGACAGAACCAAACAACATCTCGTAACAAAGCTAGCACAGTTCCTGTCATGAGGTACAAGCTGAATAAATGACAGTGATTATTAACTCCAACATTCCTTGAACAATGACTGTGCCAGACACTGGTTTTTTAGGCACTTTACACGTATTAACTAACACGGTTCTCAAAACAACCCTCAATCATTATTATCCTGACTCACAGATGAGAAAACTGAGGTCAAGAGGTTATGAATTTCACCCACCAGTCAGGTAATCTGGATCCAAAAATCAAGAAAAGAAATATTCCCAATTTGATGGTTATCAGCCCGGCAACTAGTGCCGGTATATGCAACAGCTACGGATTCTAGTGTGAAAAGCTTACACACCAGAGGAGGTCCACCTGCCAATGCAGGGAACATGGGTTCGATCCCTGGTCCAGGAAGATTTCACATTCCAAGGAGCAACTGTGCCTGGGCTCTGCAACAGGAGAAGTCACTGCAGTGAGAAGGCTGTGGATCGCAACTTGAGAGCAGCCCCCACTCACCGAAACCAGAGAGAGCCTGCACACAGCAACGAGGATCCCACACAGCCAAAATTAATTTTTTTAAAAGCTTCCAACAGGCCCACACTGGGATTACACCCTTGACCCAGCTGTTCCTACCTATCAAACTTTAATTCAAAGAGTCAGCCTCAGCCTTCCTGCCTTCTGTTATGTTCTGCTGCTGCTGCTGCTGCTGCTGCTGCTAAGTCGCTTCAGTCATGTCCGACCCCATAGACGGCAGCCCACCAGGCTCTGCTGTCCTGGGATTCTCCAGGCAAGAACACTGGAGTGCGTTGCCATTTCCCTCTCCTCTGTTATGTTCTAGTCTATGCTAAATAATAGCTGCCACTTATCAAAGACACTTGTACACACCAAACACTGCACTAGAGTATTTCATACTTTATTGTAGTCTCATAACAACTTCCAAGAGAGTTCAGTTCAGTCGCTCAAGTCGTGTCTGACTCTGCAGTCTCACAGACTGCAGCACGCCAGGCCTCCCTGTCCATCACCAACTCCCAGAGCTTACTCAAACTCATGTCCATTGAGTCAGTGATGCCATCCAACCAGCTCATTTCTCTGTCGTCTCTTTCTCCTCCTGCCCTCAATCTTTCCCAGCATCAGGGTCTTTTCAAATGAGTCAGCCCTTCGCATGAGGTGGCCAAAGTACTGGAATTTCAGCTTCAGCATCAGTCCTTCCGATGAATATTCAGGATTGATTTCCTTTAGGATTGACTGGTTCGACCTCCTTGCTATCCAAGGGACTCAAGAGTCTTCTCCAACACCATAGTTAAAAATCATCAATTCTTTGGCGCTCAGCTTTCTTTACAGTCCAACTCTCACATCCATACATGACCACTGGAAAAACCATAGCTTTGACTAGATGGACCTTTGTTGGCAAAGGAATGTCTGAGCGACTGAACTGAACTCTCATAACGTTGTTATGAGAATACAATAAAGTATGAAATACTCTAGGCACAGTGTTCGGTGTGTACAGGCATCTTTTATAAATGGTAGCTATTATTACTTTAGCACAGACTAAAACATAACATAGAAGGCAGGAAGGATGAGGCTGACTTTTCTGAGTTAAAGTTTGACAGGTAGGAACAGCTGGGACACAAGAGAGCTATTGTTNCTAGGCACAGTGTTCGGTGTGTACAGGCATCTTTTATAAATGGTAGCTATTATTACTTTAGCACAGACTAAAACATAACATAGAAGGCAGGAAGGATGAGGCTGACTTTTCTGAGTTAAAGTTTGACAGGTAGGAACAGCTGGGACACAAGAGAGCTATTGTTTACGTTTTTCAGATGAGAAAACTACAGCACGAGGGAGGCCCAAGCGACAAAGTTGCCAAGTGCGAACGGCAGGAATCACCTGGGGCATGTGACGAGCTAACTCGAGTTCTCACCACTCTAGAACGTGGACTTCCTCAGCAACGATTACCTTATGAGAGTAACTGTCACATCTATGGTTCAGATAGCCAACACTACCGAAGTTCAGGAAAAGCATATGTTTATCTGTAAACTACAGATGAGGATAAAATGTCTGAACCACCGCATTTGAGGATCACTTCCAGTTGCAGTATGCATTTTTACCAACAGTGTCTTACTAAGTTAACTGTGATGTGTGTGTCCACTTTATGTCTTTTTTTTTTTTTTTAATTCTTGGAATTTCTTTTTCTGCCAGTATAGTTCAGCAGCAGAGAAGACTGGAATACTGTGGAGGATTCTTTTCCTTTCTAAATCTAGGAACAGCATGGATTGGTTTCAGTTAGGCTGCTGAAGCTCCAATACTTTGGCCACCTGATGCGAAGAAGTGACTCACTGGAAAAGACCCTGATGCTGAGAAAGATTGAGGACAGGAGGAGAAGGGGACGACAGAGGACGAGATGGTGGGATGGCATCACCGACTGGATGGGGGTGAGTTTGAGCAAGCTCCAGGAGTTGGTGATGGACAGGGAAGCCTGGCGTGCTGCAGTCCCCGGGGTCACAGAGAGTCGAACACAACTGAGTGACTGAACGGAGTACAATTAGTAGAGAACCAGATAATTTAACGACCTGGTAATTTAAAAGGTTGCTCTAGAAAAACCCATCAAGCAATATGAGAACCTCTGGCATCATCATCACCTACCTTAAAGAGGAATATTACAGTGACGTATGAAAACATAATATGAATGAATAAAAGAAATTATCTTTTGGTCCTCCTCAAGAAAAATGTAATATGCTGTTTTCTAAATGTTTGTTTCCTACCCCATTTATGTGGGAGGAACTATACTCGACTGTTTCCAGAGACGAGGAAACAGAAAGGAAGAATTCTGCCCTGAAGAGCTCCCAGTCCATGGTGAGACAGGAAGCAAGAGACAAATCCACGAGAAGGCGCACCCATCACAAGGAATCAAAGGCAAGAGATTCCTTTGGATTGGGATCAACTGGGAGGGAACCAGGAAAGGCTTCGTAAGGGAGTGAGCAAAAGAGGCACTGTGAGCAGAGGGAGGAGGCTGTGCAGGAAAGGGGGGCACCGCCAACTCCCATCACACATCAGTGCGCGAGGACCAGGCCTGGGCAGAGCGCTTTGCCACCACACAACCGGGGGCACCCAGGATTTCAGAAGGCAGAAACTGTCCTTGAGAAAACTCATTCCCTCTTATGACAGTACTGAAAAGAATCGAAGCAAACTTTATATTCACGCCAGGAAGAGGGAAGGAGTTCTAAAGTCATTTAATAAAACAATCAATGAGGCTTCCTCGGTGTCACAGTGGTAAAGAATCCACCTGCCAATGCAGGAGACTGAGGAGATACAGGTTCGATCCCCAGGTCGGGAAGATCCCCTGGTGGAGAAAATGCAACCCACTCCAGCATTCTTGCCCGGAGAATCCCAAGCACAGAGGAGCCTGACGGGCTACAGCCCATGGGGTCGCAAAGAGTCGGGCACGACTGAGCACACACAACAACACAACAACAATAAACAACAAATAATGAGATTTTAGGGCAGGAAAAAAACAAAGGGGGATTTTACACAGAACAAGGCTTCCCAATCTCAGCAGTCCTGAGGCTTGAGGCTGGATGATGCTCTGCTGGAGGGCTGCCCTGGATGCCCCTGGAGGTTTAGCAGCAATCATGGTCTTTCCCCTCTGGGTGCTACCAGCCCCACCCCCAACTGTGACAACCAAAAAATTCTCCCAAATTGCCAAATATTCTTGGGGGCAGGTGGTGCGCAAATCCCAGTTGAGAACCTAGTCTTTTGTCAGGAATGCAGAAATACAGACATGCCTCGGACACACTGCAGGTTCCATTCCAGACTGCCGAGATAAAGCACACACGCAACAGTGAGTCACACGCATCTCTGGGTTTCCTGGTGCATATAAGTCACGTTTACACTGTTGTTACTGCTGTTCAGTCGCTTAGTCGTGTCCAACTCTTTGCAACCCCACGGACTGCAGCACGCCAGGCTTTCCTGTCCCTCATCATCTCCCAGAGTTTGGTCAGACTCACGTCCATTGAGTCAGTGGTGCCATCCATCCACCTCATCCTCTGTTTATTAAGTGTGCAACAGCATTACACCTCAGAAAACATATACATACCTTCATTTAAGAATGCTAACCGTTATCTGAGCCTTCAGAGAGTTGTAATCTGTTTGCAATAGTAATATCAGAGATCACTGATCACCATAACAAATACAATAATGAACACTTTGTAATACTGCAATAATTTTTTGCAATATTGCAATAATTGCCAAAATGTAACAGAGACACAAAGGGAGCAAATGCTGTTGGGAAAATGGCATCAAGAAACTTCCTCAACACATGGTTATCACAAACTTTCAATTTGTTTTAGTCTTTTTTTAAAAAAAAAAAAAAGTAGTATCAGCAAAACGCAATAAAGCGAAGTGCAACAAAATGAGGTAAGGCTGAACTTGGAATTTTTTCCTTCCTCTCCTCAAATCTGAAAAATCTCTCCAGATAAAACAGGTAAGAGGGCAAAGGAGTCAGTAACCTTTGTCTTTTTATGTAGCAACCCCAAGCTCTTAGCCTTCACAACAATCCCAGGATGTAGTATTATCATTTTACAGATGAGGAAACCTACACCTAATGTTAACCTGCCCAAAGTTCTGCTAAGTTCAACAAGCTTGAATGGATCTGGTGATAATACTCCAGGTTCTAAACGCTACTGCTATTGCTTCTCAGCCTTTTAGCTAAGACCAAGTGCAAACGTTACCACTCCAGGGGTCCTTTTACTTAAAGAGAAATTCCATTACCTAAATAAAATAAATATTAATAACCTTAGTTATTAATAATTTAGTATAAAACCCCATACTAAATTAAATGGCACAAATCCTGTCCATCTATTAGGAACTACTTGTTCAGGATAAACCTAACATGTTACCACTTCACACACAAGCAGATGGGAGAGATAACTGCTGTGGGTTGATGCCATTTTTCACGGCTGTATGGGAAAGGTAGGGGGGAATGAACACCATTTGGAAGGAGGATCTGAAATTAAGCGATATCTATCCCTGAAGCACAGCTACCATTTCTTCCAAACCACAATCCTCTGGTCAAGCAGCTCCCAACGCAGAGGACTTTCTCTCGACGAGGGGCATCCTAGAGTTATACAGACCATCTGATGACCTAGTAAGGTCCCAGCCTTGGAATGGAAACAGGGCCAACTGGTAAAGAAGGCTGACCAGCACCTTATTAAAGTTTGAGTGACAGGTCAGGTAAGAATTTGCCTCATACCCTTGTCCCTTAAATGAGGGCTCAATTGCCTTCCTGAAGCGTAAGCTCGGCCCAAACACAAGTCTTTTCTGTCCAAATGGGTCAGTTTTTGTTCTTTGTAAACCTCAGAGCATCACCAGGCCAAGTCTATCATTCGCCGTGCAGGAAACACTCTTCCTCCTAAGCAGTGTGCAGATGGAGAAACAGAGCCCACAGAACACCCCAGCACCCACCAGGCCATCTGGTGAGGAAAATATGGGCCAAAAACTCCTTTCTGGCACGCTGAGAACCATGATTGGGTCACTGGGTCACTTCTCCCAACCCTTCATTAATCATCACCACAAATGCATGCCTTTCCCTCCTCAGAGGACCAGAAAGCTCACTACCCCAAAGGCACACTATACCAACAGTCTAGTTAACTAACTGAACAAGCCAGCAACATTTCTGTCTTAGGATTGTCACTGTGCGTATTAACTGTTAGGATGCTGAAAATTAACTGATCACCTTATCTGTTAATTTTATCTTATTTCCAACTTTAAGTCCTAGTTTTCCTCCGAGATCCCAAACATAATCATTCCCTCTGATACAGCAAAGTGAAGTGGTTAAGAGTCTGTGCTGTACAATAAAAACCCACCAGCATCTTGCTTCTCTCACTTACTATGTGACATTGGGCTTTTTATGCCTCTGGTTCCTCATCTAAAAAATAGGAACAGTCAATTTGTATAAATTACCTTTGTTCAACACTTGGTATTGTCATATTTACAGTGTTTGCCAATATAAATCCCATGGACAGAGGAGCCTGGTGGGCTGCAGTCCATGGGGTAGCACACAGTCGGACACGACTGAAGCGACTTAGCAGCAGGGTTTTAGATAGTATATTACAGCTTTAATTAGTATTTTTCTGGTTACTGATGAACTGGGTCATCTTTTATGGTAATAATTGGTCATCTGCTTTTCTCTCTCATATAAATTGCCTATTCATACTCAGTGTTTATTTTGGGGAGAGTTGTTTGACATTTTCTTATTGATTTGTCGAAGTATTTTTTTTAATATTCTGGATAATAATTCAATATACCTTTTACTACATGCTGCTGCTGCTGCTAAGTCACTTCAGTCGTGTCCAACTCTGTGCGACCCCATAGACGGCAGCAGCATGTTTATGGGATCGCTTGCCTGAATCCAATATTCTCTCTCGAGGAGGAGGAGGAGGAAGAAGGGGAAGGATGGAAAATCTCAAATTTCATTTTCATTTCAAAAACCTTAATGCTTCTAATAAAGGCATGTGTTGCTTAAAATTTAAAAAGGCAAAATATAAAGGCAAAAAATAAATTACCCATATTTATACAATTTAAATACAACCCACCTGTAGTATCTGGGCATATTTCCTTCCAGACATTTGACACAATTGGAAATTGAAACTGAAAGATACCTCATACAGCTGAACAAGTTTACATACAATTTTACTCTCTGCTCTTTCATATTGCCAGCTATTTTTCCTGTACTATCAGAGGTTCTTCCAAAACACAAAACCAGTCTCCAGAACACCCTTATTAAATTTGCTACAGAATTACTAGAAAAGTTTAGGAAAGAAAGGTCTAGTTAGCCATTTTAGCTTTCTTTGGTTCTACTGTTTTTTTAAACGAAACACATTTTATATAATCAAGACGTCCAGAAACAAAACATGAAAGCCCCCGACTCTCAGCTACTCTGAATTTCAAGTCCAAGTATTTCTGCTAATGCCGAAACGTGTAATATGGCCTAACTACCTAGCTCCCTGCTCTGAGCACCTCAAAGTGCCCTACAATTACTCTCAGTGTTATCATTAGCTCCATTTTACAGATAAAGAAGCTAATACAGCAGAAATGTGATTTGTCTAAATATGAATTATCTGTTTACCCATCTGGAAACAAAACCTGGGACCTCCTCTAACAGTCACTGAAAAATCACAGATCTGGACTAATGGGCATTAGGAAAAGCAAATGCCAGAGGGAATTCTGATGGCTCTGTAGTGATCTCAACATCGAGTCTCAAACACCTTGATGGTCTATGGGCATCCTCCCAGGGGTGTAAGAAGAGATATCTAAGTGTGTTTTTTAGACACAGGCCAGCCAATGATTCCCAACAATCCGTGATTAAAGCAGGACGAATGTTCCTCTCCCGCCTCAGCTCATCCCAGATGGAGCCAGGTAAGCAAAGTCTCCAAGTGGACTGACAAGGAGTGGGGACTCTACTGCTTTGAACAGAAAGGGCAAAGGTACTGGGAGGACCAAGGAAAAAGCGGCGATAAGGGTGAGCATCAAATCCAAAGGACACAGAGACACACCCGTGATGTAAGAATGTCTGCATGCATACAGTTTTGGCTCAAGAGCTTCGTAAGTGATTTATAGGAGCTTCACGGCCTTAGTATTAGAGATCTCAACTCCATAAAGCCTGGTTTGCCTGGGTCAAGTCTCTGCAATTAACAGGGGCAACATTCTCTATCCTCATTAAAAAAAACAAAAACCACACAACCCTGAGATTTTAACTGCTTTTACTAATTCTAGAGATTTCTCCAGTCTGCAGTCTCATATTCTCTAGGCCCAAAGTTGAAATTTAAAACTTCAGAATGTGACATCAACCAACACTACCCATCTCAAAAATCAATCATTTCCACATTTAACATGGATGGAGCAGGAAGGTAACAGAATTTGCTAAGCCAGACTCTGGCTAGAGACAAAGTTCAAGATTCACCACTGAAAAGCAGGACACACTGGCGCTCAGTAAAAACAGCCGATGACAATATACACCTGGCATAATGCTGATACGGCTAGGATTACTCATCTTGCACTTTGGTGTGGTTCTCCCTTCCAAAAGTCAAACACAGGTCAACTGCACATCACGGAATGGGATGGACGCAGCAGTGCAGAAAGTCACAGCTACACATTCAGACTATCCCCCATCCAAGATGCTCTTTCCTTCCCTTCCCCTGACTACTTATCAGTACAAACTGTGATTTAAAAAAAAAATCAAGACAAGCAGACTAACAGGTTTTTAGCATAAAAGGCTAAAATACACTGAGTTGCTTCCATTAAGTTTATTCCCCTCAGTTATTCGCCTTCTTGTAGATCTTCTCTTCACAGGTCTGGCTTAAGGTGGGGCTCCTACTTCGTTCATTTGAGACACAGGACCACCGTCCTCTAAACCCTGATGAGAACCCAATGCAGGCCTCCTAGCCCTGTTCTCTCACCTCTCTTCTATGTCAACGGGTGGAGAAGGCAATGGCATCCCACTCCAGTACTCTTGCCTGGAAAATCTCATGGATGGAGGACCCTGGTAGGCTGCAGTCCATGGGGTCACTAAGTCAGACATGACTCAGTGACTTCACTTTCAGTCTTCACTTTCATGCATTGGAGAAGGAAATGGCAACCCACTCCAGTGTTCTTGCCTGGAGGATCCCAGGGATGGGGGAGCTTGGTGGGCTGCTGTCTGTGGGGTCGCACAGAGTCGGACACGACTGAAGTGACTTGGCAATAGCAATGTCAATGGGAGACACGGCATCCGAAAGTTAGCACGGGCTTTCTCTCAAGCCACCCGACCAGAAGCGTGCTGTCCTTGGACAAGGGCACCGCCAGCCCCACCATGTACTATACTGGTCATTCCCCATCCACAGACAACTGGGTTTGGGGTTCGACGTTTTGACAACGTGTACAATCTTAAGTCCTCGGAAGTGTTTATTAAGGAGTTGAGACTGGTCAGCTGGGAAAATAATCATGGGAATTGCCTTCAGGTACATGAAGGAGAAATAAAGTAAGCTGATTCAATGAAGCTCCCAAGTCCAGACCCAGGAGCAAACCGGGGGCAAGGAGGAGGGGAATTATACATCAACACAGAGGCTCAATACAGAAATAAACTTTCTAGCAGTATGGGTGGTAGGGATTCTCAAAATCTCCAAGCGGCCAAAAAGAGGCTCACACACCAAGCAGTGCTTTTAAAATTTATTCAACTAAAAACTTCATGATTCCTCATACCTTCTCTTACACAAAGCTCAGTACACTTTAAAGGCCTTGAGCCAAAAGTCAAGAATGAGGAGATAAACAGGAATGCCAACTCTTTAAGGTAACCTCTATACAGACAACATCCTTGTTGTCTGTTTCAGACACAAATCTCCTTGTAAATACTTCTGAATGAGATCAGGTCTATTAATGATTTAGGGACCATTTCCAATGGTAGTCGTAAATACAATCAGGTTGCTGGAACCAGCAATAAACTTTAAGGATAGGTCTCACCTAATAAGCTGGAAAAATATATTCAAAACAAATAAATGAGGGGGCTGAAATGAGAAGGAAAGCAAAGAGGCGATGAAAAAGAATGGGGGGGTGATGATCAAAAGCAGCGCTATTTTAAAATACAAGCATGTGGATGTGTGCCCTCAAAAAGCTCAGGAGGCTGCACGAGGCATTCTTCATTTAGTGCATACCTGAAAACAAAATACAGCCCCTACATCGCATACTGTTAACTAACCTACCCTGGGTACCTACCTCAGATGGGGAAGGAGAAAATTAAATGGCAGGCCTACTGGTGGGTTATTGGGAGGTAGGAATACATTACGATTTTCTGTGTAAAGTGCTTACAGCAAAAGGTGACTTTTAAAAAGAAAATACTGTAAAACTCTGACTTCAACAGTTTCTCTCCACTTCATCAAGTTTCAGATGCTAAATTTCAGATGCTCAATGTCAGATTTCATGACAATTCAAAGGGGATAATTTTTGATGTCAGTTTTGACTACATTCAGGAAACAATCACACATGTAAGTTTTTAGTCAGTAGCAGCCAACACTCCCCTCCTCAGGGAGAGGTGCAAATACGTCCCCCCTTTGCAGTTGATGGCAAACTTAGGACTGGTAAAGATATCACAAAAAGACAAGCATTTTAGTTCTCTTTGCCATGTGTACATAGATGAAAGAAGAGTTCAAAGACCCTAAAATGTCGAGCTAGTCAAAAATTTAAATCCAGATCAGAGAAAATAAAACTAAATACGAGTATAGCATTTTCTCAGTATTTGGCACTACTTTCGTAGGCTCAGACTCCTAATAAAAAGCATGCCAACTGTACCACACCCAGAAGAGAAAACTAATACCCTCTTTGTGAGGTCCAATTTTACTTTTTTCTGTCTTCCTCCATCTCTGATTGAAAGAGCCAAAATGCGTACTCCCCACACTAGCACAGGAAACAAAGCCAGGGAATTTCATCTAAAGTGAAGGATATCAAGTTGCCAAGCATGCCAAGCAGGATGTCAAAGGTCATGCCTCGTGTTTGACCACACAAAAATACTACTAAATATATTTACAGACAGAATGAGTTACTGTAAATCCAAAAGCTGTAACCTGGTGAAAAAAGGCAGAAGGGACATTAAACTCAAAAGGGTTTAAGCCTACAGGGGGGAGCTGTCCTGGTTGACTTTCAAGTTCATTTGGACAATAAATGTGGTCTGACAAGTCATTATGCTCTTCTCGGTGGGCCCGTGAGCTGGCAGTGTGCCCCTTGCAGGTCTGGAGAAAGGTGGCTG
The DNA here is from genome assembly GCA_006410615.1 of Neotragus moschatus. Classification (NCBI taxonomy): domain Eukaryota; kingdom Metazoa; phylum Chordata; class Mammalia; order Artiodactyla; family Bovidae; genus Neotragus; species Neotragus moschatus. The sequence continues at coordinate 3,925,156 of SJYA01002027.1, forward strand.
CCGGCTTGTTTCAGGCCTGAGGAGCAAGACAACAGCCCAGAGGAGCAGGGACAGCTCATCAGCAGAGGTGAACTTGTCTGCAAAAGGCAAGTGGAAGACTTGAAACTCTGCTTAATAATCAGTATCATTTTTCTCAGTGAGTCCCTCAGACAGTCTCAGCAAGCAACCAAGAAACGAGTTTAACGGGGGCACATGACTTAAGGGGTGGGGAGCTGTCTCCATTTCCAATCCCGGGGTGGATTCACAGAGTTAAGGATCACAAAGACTTTAGTCAAGAAAGGAATCCCTCTGAAATGGTTTAAGTTTTCGTGTTATCCTTCATTACTTCTTCCTCCCAGTGCTCTTTAAGAGTGATTTGAAACACAAATGGAGGTGGGGAGTGTGAATGAGGCATAATTGGCAACCCTGAGTTGTCAATTGCAGTGCAATCAATCTCGGCTCTGAGACTTCCAGGACTGAATGTGTTTTCCCTTTTCTCTTCTAGGCTTTCACACAGAAATACAGGCAGAGGTAATGGGTAGTCTAAGGACACAGCCATCAACAGCTTGTCTTTGATTAAAATGTCTCCATAATTTCATCACAAAAGAAATTAAGCAGGAATTCCTTCTAGGAACACATTCAGCATTTCAAGTGACTCAAGATAGTTTACACTATTCGATGGGAGCACATGGCACAATAATCAGTATTTTTAATTTTTTTCAAAGAAATATAATTTAGAAGGCATGCAATCAGAAAGCAGTAAGGTCTGGAACTGACTTCAAACCTGCACCTGTTGTTCGTGGAGAAAAAACTACCCAGCATAAATATGAGCTGCCTCCATATCAATATCAATATTCCCTCTATTTTATTCTCTATTCCCTACCCTTCAGCGCAAAATAAAGCAATCACACCAGGGAATGCATGGCACAGACTTAATATTCAAACTACTCACACCAAATGGCTTGTAACTCAACTCAGCTGAACAGGTTAATTTAATACTGACTAGAGTCAGACACCCGGAGAAGGCTATGGCACCCCACTCCAGTACTCTTGCCTAGAAAATCCCATAGACAGAGGACCCTGGTGGGCTGCAGTCCATGGGGTCGCTGAGAGTCAGACACGACAGAGCGACTTCCCTTTCACTTTTCACTTTCCTGCATTGGAGAAGGAAATGGCAACCCACTCCAGTGTTCTTGCCTGGAGAATCCCAGGGACAGGGGAGCCTGGTGGGCTGCCGTCTACGGGGTCGCACAGAGTCGGACACGACTGAAGCGACTTAGCAGCAGCAGCAGAGTCAGACACCACAGTGAGAAATTCAGGCTGAAAAGACCATGAAGAAGGGCAGCCTCTGAAAGGATGGTGACAGACAGGGAAACTAGCCCTCCAGCACAAGGACCCACGTAAACACTGAAGCGTGGGCAGAGGAATTGTGGAAGCTTCTGGCAATCATGCTTCTAAAATTTTATTTAATAAAGTGACTTCTGCATTAAAAAAAATGTTCTTGGTACAATTCATTATCAAAAGTATCAAAATGGCACTTCAAGAAATATAGAGCACTTAAAGGAAACACCAAGAATCCTGGAATATAATATTACAGGGCTACAACAGAGCAGGAGGACCACAGNGCTTCTAAAATTTTATTTAATAAAGTGACTTCTGCATTAAAAAAAATGTTCTTGGTACAATTCATTATCAAAAGTATCAAAATGGCACTTCAAGAAATATAGAGCACTTAAAGGAAACACCAAGAATCCTGGAATATAATATTACAGGGCTACAACAGAGCAGGAGGACCACAGCTGGAGAAGTGCTCATCACAGAAATGAAAAAAGAATGCGAACTGCATCAAAATGTGCCTCATTACAGGAATTTCTAACTCTAGAAAATTTCTTTCTTTGGCATTAATTATCCCACGTATTTCAGAAGATAATAAAAACAAGAATAAAAACCATTATAGTGACCCTCTTCTAAAACAGGTCACCAAATACTGTGCTTAACATCAGCGTTCCATCATAGCCTGAAAGCCTGCACACTGATGCAGATGCATATAATGAATATAAACCCAGGCCCTACATCGAGCAATTCTACTCCAGGAATTCTAAAGGGTTCAGGAAATCACTTTGGGTAACAAAAGTCGAAGTACAGGAATCTTTCACATTCAGTGCATGCAAATGTCACAATGGGCCACCAAAGAGAAGATTAAATTCCAAAAGACTGAGGGAAAGAGACCAATACAGTCGCACAGATTATAGAGAACTCTCTCAGTCCTGAGGGTCCACAGGATTCTTTCATATTCATTGTATGTAAATTTCATGATGGCATGCATATCTATCCATCTAGAGAAAAAAGGTTTACATTCAAGTTTAGAGAGGTGCAGCCAGCTAGGTTATCTGGTATACAAACAACCTCAGCTGATATTTACAAGTTCAGCAAGTTCCCCTTGGCTACCTCCCCCTTCAACCCCTTCAAGGCTGGCCTTGCAGAGCAGACAGGTAATGCAACGCCTGCCTTTAAGATGGCTGGGTGTCTCCAGTATTCAAATCACAGTATTGGCGAGCTGAAACCTGACAAGGAACCCTCGCTGGTGTGACAAATTGATGACCCTGCAAATTAAACATTATAGAGTAAAGAACATCTCATATACACCTATCTCGCTGCAACCCTACACTAAGGAATAACTGCAAAAATTCAAGTCAAAATAGGAGTGCAATGAAATCCACTGTCTCAAGAATCTGCCAAAATAAGACCCTCTGGCTAAACCATATGCAAACCATTTCCTTTTACCTTGCTTCCAAACAACCAAACTGTCTGAGATATGATATATATTTACTTCTATAGACCATTTCCAGATATTTATGTGGTTATTTAGCTTTGAAGGGCACACAATATTAACAAGTCTAGAAATTAACATAATTCAACTTTTTATCTCTCCAAATTGGACTTGAAATTCAAATGCATTTGTTTTCAGGTAGACCCTCTTCACTCTTACCCTCAGCATCGCTACAAACATACTGCCACCTCATTCTTGGGCAGGCACTTCTCATTCAGACAAGAGAGGTCTCCCCTCAAGCCACCTACATGGCAGGCTTCTGAGGCATGATATTGGTGGAGGAAAGCACTTATTTTTTAATTACAATAGGAACACTGATATGGGAGGGGGGCAGTGCAAAGAGGCAAGGCTAAGTGCCTCCTTCTCCTCTTCCTCCTTCCTTCACTAGGCAGGTCTCTGTCTTGGCTTGAGTCCAAATAAGAGGGGGTTAATTACGCTCTTTGAGACTTTACTGCAGGTACAAAACACAACCACTGAGGTCCCTTCCCCCTTCGTGAAATCAGGTTCCTTTAGCTACTTTCAAATTTTTAACTCAGCAAACCAATCATGTAGGCCCCTCACTAGCAGTGCAAAGGCAAGCTATGTAACAACTCNGTGATTGTAAACAAACCCCTGAAAAGAAAGTCCACAACAGTAATAAAAGAATGAAGCAGGAAGAAACAGCTAGCATCGTATAGCAACTAACTACGTTGCTCATCATTTGTTGATAAAAATCAATAACAAGAGGTAATGACTGTGTCGTCGGGGCACATGTGTTTTTAATATGATATGGATAGTCACCGCCTGCGTCAGTTATGCTGTAGAAACAGGAGGTAAGAGTTTATCGAATTTCAGATCTGGCTGACTCACAGGGCCCACCCATATGTGAAGTCTGCGATGCCAGAGAATAAACATAGATGAAGAATGAGTATTTCTCTGGAATATCAGGTTTTTATTTTGTGCTAAATACAGCCTTTAAGACACACAGAGATACTCTACATTCTACGGTTTAACATTTAAAAATGGAACTTCCAATTAGCTGATCACCGATATCACGCTGGAAGAAAAAACTGATTTGTCTCCTGTGATGCTGTATGTACGTTAAATAATTTTGTGTTTGAGCAACAAACTGAAAACAGAACATTTGACAACTACATGGCATGCTTGCACTCCAGAAGATTCCAACCTGGAAAAATTCTTTCCACAACCCAGAACTAGGCTGGGTGAGATCCCCCTCCTGTTTTTCAGATTTACATATCATCTGAAGTAAGGTGATATGTATATTGATAAATATAAATATATATCTCTCACTTCAAAATGTTTTCATTTCTAAGTCATAAATCATTCTTCACCCAGAATCAGAATATACACATTTTCTTTCTCCCCCAGAGTGAATAAAAACGACTATTTTCAACAGTAATTATGGATGAAGTGTTATATAGCTATTATCTGAATCAGTCCTCAAACCAATAATGTAGAAATTATTGGTAATTATATTTTACCGAAATTGAAACTGAGGTACAGAGAGCTAAGAAACTTAACTGACGGTAAGTTTACTTACTTTAGAAGCTCATCTAATTGTTATCAGACTTGAACCAACTACTATCAAAATCCAGAGCTCGTCACCTGTTTCCACACTTTTTGCCTATGTAAACTTTTGGGGTTTTCTAGAGGCCTAGAAATTAACCAGAGGTTAATTTGATGATTCAATTTTTTCTTTTCAGAAAATTGACATTTAAACATGTTAGGGGATGAAGGGATCTTTGTCAGCTATCAACTCGGCCTGAAACCAGTTTAGTTTATGTTAATGAAAGGAGTCTAGAGATAGACTATAAATAACAATAATAATGCTGATGTTTGCATTTGTATAACACAAATTATGTGGGGGATTCCAAGCCATTAGCACTTGCTTATTTGAACAAACAGCCTCAGACCATCTTCAGTAAGAGCAACCAGCCCTTCCGGAATGGTTGGCTCATCTGAAACTCTTTCCAAAACTCTCCTAAACCTGAATAGATATCAAACCAAATTCAACAGCTCTCTTGAGCTCTATCCCCGACAAAGAAAGTGGTTACAACTGGATTTTGATCGAAAAGTCATTCCACATATTGAAGCAGGAGGTAGATAAGCCCCTCACAGGATAAAGCGATTGGAGATGCCTTTTCTGGTGACTCAAAACTCCAAGATGAGAAGAGCAGGACAGTCAGGGGAGGAGGAAGGGCCCTGCCCAGACCACACATTTCTTATTCTTGAGGTCAGGAGACCTCCCTAACCACACATGTGCAGAAAGATTCCTTGGAGGTCAAAGGGAAGTGATGGTAACTAATGCCAGGCTACCCATAGGCCTCTTCGGTAAAATCCACCTTGGCTAAGAGAGGTGTGTGCGCAGCTGGGAGGATCCTGACGAACACCAAATATAGAATGTGTACCAAGCAAATCAAAATGACTGGACAAAGGAAACCCGGAAGAAATACCCCTTTATAAAACTAATTCAAACCGCCAGGGGGGCACAACTCAGCGACATTCTCTCCCTGAGTCTGCCTGTATGTCTATCCACACATACTGTACTTTTTTCCTGTTAATAAATTCTTGTTTTGTTACTTTCTATCTCTGTGGAAATTCTTTTCCGCAAAGCTGAAGGGCCAGGGCCCTTGTCACCGACCCCTGGTCTAGTGGCTAGGATGTGTGCTTTCTCGACCCAGCCTGGTCTCTAGCTGGAAACCCAAGACCCGCTCCAAGTTGTTGCGGGCCTGAGGCCACCTAAGATAGAGAAGAACTTCAGAAGCTTGGACTTAGCTTAGAACAAGTGAGCGTGTATTCTGCAGTTCAAATAGAGGACCTTACTCCCATACTATTTAATCCAGCTCTGTTTGCCGAACGCACTGGGGACTGATGAGAGCCATAATACTCACTTACATAAGACAGTAGGCAAAATTAAGAGCAAAAAACAAAATGCTTGTGTTCCTCTTGACCTCAAAGTGAATTAGAAAGTGCCCTCTCCTCTCCGCCATCAAGTGGGCATAAAGTATCAGGAATATTTGTAAAGCACCTGTAGAAAAAACTTACTTTGGAAGTGGGATGGGACCCTATCTTAATGCCCCCAATTTTCATTAAGAAAGCACGAGTGGAACACCCTTCGGCTGAGAGTTCAGGAGGCACTCTCCTGTTTTCACAGAGAAGTATCTGCCACCTCCTCAACCCACAGATTGCAGCCTGGCATTAGTCAGAAGAGCTTATCTGTGGCTACCTTCCCTTCAGCCCATTTAAATTACCAATGAATCACAGAAGGAAAAGCACCCCTCGGTGCTCTCCCATTTCCAGGAGATATCCTAGTTTTAACTAGCTGATGCATCCAGTTGTGAGAGTCGGAAGATGTTGAAGATGAATGCAACTTTTATATGATTATTGAGTGAAGTCAGTATGATCATCCAAATATATAATCTCTTTTCTTGAAGAGCTATATATTTAATGTTTTGCTTTTCATGGTAGGCACAGACCCTCAAGGCCTGGGGAAGTAGGGTGGAGAAAGGAGTAGGATGCCTCCACCTGGAGAAGAGAGCAAATCACATGAATGCCTTGCTCATCTCTGCCAAGGCTAGTATGAGTAGAAAGCCGTGGACAGAGAAAGAGAAATATCATATGTCATGCCTTATATGCAGAATCTAAGAAGAAAGGATACAAATTAACTTTTTAGCAAAACAGAAATAGAAGAAATGGCAACCTACTCCAGTATTCTTGCCTGGGAAATCCCATGGACAGAGGAGTCTGGCTGGCTACCAATCCATGGGACCTCAAAGAGTCAGATACAACTTAGTGACTAAACAACAATAACATTAAGAATCTAAGAAGAAATGATACAAATGAATTTATTTACAAAACAGAAACAGACTCATAAACTTAGAGAAAAACACTTATGACTGCCATTAGGGAAGAATAAGGGGGAAAGGGTAGTTAGAGAGTTTAGGATTACAGGTACACACTGCTATATTTAAAAGGGACTTACTGTATAGCACATGGAACTATGCTCAATGTTTTGTGGCAGGCTGGATGGGAAGGGAGTTTGGGAGACAATGAATACATGTATATGTATGGCTGAGTCCCTTAGTTGCTCACCTGAAATTATCACAGCATTGTTGATCGGCTATGTGCTGAGTCGCTCAGTCGTGTCCAATTCTTTTCGACCCCATGGACTGTAGCCCACCAGGCTCCTCTGTTCGTGGGACTCTCCAGGCAAGAATACTGGAATGGGTTCCCATGCCCTCCTCCAGGGGATCTTCCCAACCCAGGGATTGAACCCAGGTCTCTCACATTGCAGGCGGATTCTTTACCTTCTGAGCCACCAGGTATAATCGGCTATATCCCAATACAAATAAAAAGTTTAAAATATAAAAAGATTTGTCAAAAACGTAGAAAAAATTTTTTCTTAAAGCTGTGGAAACACAGTGACTCTCACAGACCACAGTAACTGTTTTAGGAAATATGCAGTGCTGTTGGTCCTACCCTGCAAAATATGATAAAATGAAATCACCAATGGACTGTCCAAGAAAAGCAGCAAAGCACAATCAACTAAAGTTCTTTTACTAAGTAGTGTTCAATTTATTCTGCATTTTGAATTTTTATTTTGGTATTACTTGCCACCTACATACCTCAAAGAGGTATTGTAAGGATTAAAATAACATCTTCAAGTGCTTTGAAACAGGGATGAAATGTTTGTTTTTTGACATCGGTACAATCTCGTGGGTAGGTTTTTGTTACTAGACAAATGACTTCAGCTTAGGTAAACACATGATTTCTAAATCACTGATATTTGTTCTAAATCCTGCTATGGCTCCTTCATGTTTCAAGTGTTACGTACATTGGTTGCCCAAATCCAACTGATTCTTTGTAAATTAAGAGATAGTATGTATAACATCCATGGAATGTCATAGCAAGAATTTAAGGAAAGCCTCAAATCTCAAGGGTTTTCATTACTTCTCCATTCCCTGCAGCTGAGTATTAAAAGGAAAAATTCGTGGAAATGACTTGAGAATTCTGAACCTTTGCTGTACCAAAACATTGCTATAAAGGCTTTAAAAATCCTCTTACATTATTCTTGATAGTCTCAGCAGGCAATTAAAAAGCGGTTAAAAATAAAGTTAGCTGACTCATTTTGATAGTTTAGCTGATGATGATACTGACAGCTTCATTTAACAGATAATGTTATCACAGAAAACAGCACAACTTCAACAATAGAGCAAATTTTTCTAAAACAATTGCAAAAGAGAATTGATACAATATATTCCTCCTAGTTTTCTGCAGCTCTTTTGNCAGGCAATTAAAAAGCGGTTAAAAATAAAGTTAGCTGACTCATTTTGATAGTTTAGCTGATGATGATACTGACAGCTTCATTTAACAGATAATGTTATCACAGAAAACAGCACAACTTCAACAATAGAGCAAATTTTTCTAAAACAATTGCAAAAGAGAATTGATACAATATATTCCTCCTAGTTTTCTGCAGCTCTTTTGGGGAGTGAAATTCTTAAAAACTAAACCCACTCAAACACCACAATGTATTTTATAAGAGTTAGATGTTGTCTCTAAGAAGCATAAAAGCTGGAGATGAGTGACTTTCTCATGGAAACAAAACAGTCCTAAAAAATTAGCTCTCTTTCAAAAAATGAAAAACATACAGAACAATAACAGCAAAAAGTATTCTACTTAAAGGGAATTGGAATAAAATGGCTTTTGAATAAAGAATATTTTTTCCTAGATGTGATTTTTTTTACAAAAAGACTGTTAAAAAACTAATTTAGGAAAAGAGCAGTAGCTTAATTTTATTGTTCAGTTTTAAAATTAAAAACAATTCACGTCTGTTCATGTAGANTGAACTGAACTGAACTGAATGGAGGCAGGTTGCCGAACAGCCATTATGATAGAATCCAAAATCCCTGTGCAGAGAGTAGACACATTCCTCATAAGAGATAGACAACAGACCAGAGATCACCCACTAGAGGGGACAGGACATAAGGCAGAGATGTGGGTGGGGGTAAGGGTTGGAACCAGAGTGGCAATTAATTAAATATGGACAGTCTTGTTCCTGATAAAACAAACCCTGTTTTAGATAGTAAAATAATCTGGGAACAACGATTTGCACATGGGAATCTTTTTTTTTTCCTCCTCACATTATTTGGGTAGAATGTGCAATCAACTAGGGCAGAGGGAGCCCATAAGGCTTCAAGCTCTGTGTTAACTCTTAGCCAAAGGGGAGAACATGTAAGCGAGGGTGTAAGACCACTCCACAGTGCTCCACAGCCTACTGGAGCTTGGTGTGCCCTGAAAGGTCCCAGGGGCCCAAGAGGGGAAGAAAAGCAATGACTTGGGGTTTCCACCTCAGTCAGTGAAGGGCGGGCCTGTTTTTGCAAAGCCGAAGGGAAACAAGAGATAACTTCATGTCAAAAATGGGCCAAGGGAAACCTTTTCACTTAACAATCTTCTGCCAGATTTGGAAAATTAGCTCTAACAGTGAAAGCTGCCCTCAAAGTATTATGTCCTCACAAAGAGCAAAATTTCCCAGGAAATTTCAACTGCCCCAAATACTCNTTTTTGCAAAGCCGAAGGGAAACAAGAGATAACTTCATGTCAAAAATGGGCCAAGGGAAACCTTTTCACTTAACAATCTTCTGCCAGATTTGGAAAATTAGCTCTAACAGTGAAAGCTGCCCTCAAAGTATTATGTCCTCACAAAGAGCAAAATTTCCCAGGAAATTTCAACTGCCCCAAATACTCTCCTCAAGGATTTTTGAAGCTATTTTCAATCTTTTAGACTTGATCTTCTACTGAGACCTTTTTTTTTTTCCCTTCTCCTACTTTAAATTTTAAAATTCATTGGAGGAGCATTTGAGATACATTTGTCATATAACTTTTATTTCTGTCATTTATTTCCACCTCTCCCTTTTAAAATCTTTCAAGTGAGACGCGAACATTTCATCAAGGCATATACTTAAAATGTCCAAAACCATGGAATGTCTCCGTGTGTTCTGCCAAAATCTTAATTCTAGGTATTTTAACTTCAATTTTAATAACTGCCATTATTAGTCATACTGCGTGTGGGGGGGGATGCTGCCTTAACTGACAGTTCTTCTCAAACCAAACCTACCCATTATAATTTTGCAGGAAGTAGACAACTTGAAAACTGTCTCCAGGGCCTGTTTTTCATAAGGTCAGAAGCACATTATAAATTTGACTCCACTTTACATCTCAGCTCGGAGGAAGGGAAGGGACAGGACAATTAAAAAAAAAAAAACCAAGCCTATTAAAATGCAGATTTTTGTGATGAAAGAGTTCATATTCATCTGCATTCCATAGTTTGACTAAAATATCTACCTCAAAAAAAGAGAATACAAATAGACTGTCGCCTACAAACACATTATGGCTTATACAGTCTTGAATGGGAGTGTGGAGCTTCTCGTTTTGAAATCATAATCCCTCCAGGTAGGTAAGGGTTTCCCAGGTTCCTCAGTGGTAAAGAACCTGCCTGCCAATTCAGGAGGCACAGGTTCCATCCCTGGGTTGGGAAGATCCCCTGAAGAAGGAAATGACTACCTACTCCAGTATTCTTGCCTGGGAAATCCCATGGACAGGGGAGCCTGGCAGAGCCACAGTCCATGGGGTCACAAAAGAGTCAGATACAACTTAGCCACCAAAAAACAACGACAGATAGATAAAGTTGGAAGCTCAGTCCTAAAGCAGTTTGCTCTAGGACTTTCCTGGTGGTTCAGTGGCTAAGATTCTGCACTCTGAATGCAGAGAGCCCAGGTACAATCCCTGGTTGGGAAAATAGGCTTGCCATGCTGCAACTAAGACCTGGCACAGCCAAATAAATTAAAATTCAAAATAGTTATCATTAAAGAAAAACAAAAAAAAAATAGTTGCCCTGATTTTCTTTATGCTGAGCCCTACCACGAACTTAAGAGGAAACCTAGGATTGCATAGTTGTTCAAGGAGAAACTCACTTAGGCTTCCTTAGACAATGTTTATGAAAAAGAACTATCATTTAGTTCCTGCTTGTTATGTATCAGGTACTGTTTTCAGTACTATATTACACAGCATAGCACAACAACCCCATAGGCTAGGAATCAAACTTTACAATTGTTATCAAATGGGGAAACTGAGGTACAGAGGGGCCTCCCAGGTGACTCTAGTGGTAAAGAACCTGCCTGCCAGTGCAGAAGACAAAAGAGACACAGGTTCGGTCCGTGGGTCCGGAAGATTCCCTGGAGGAGGGCATGGCAACCCACTCCAATGTTCTTGCCTGGAGAGTTCCACGGACAGAGGAGCCTGGCGGGATGCAGTTCATAGGGTTGCACAGAGTTGGACATGACTAAAGCCACTTAGCATGCATGCATGCCTGAGGCACAGAGGCAGTAAATAATTGCTACACCGTGGCACAGCTCACAGAAGCCTGGCCACTTGTGTCAGTGACCTAAGTGACCTAAGCGCTGCGTGGACACTGGGCCACACTGCCCTGCGGGATCAAGGAGAAGGCCAGGACCAGCTCTGCAGGGAGAGCCTGGAAGGAAGGCCCCCAGCAGCCTAGTGCTGAGCTGTGTCTTTCAGGTGACACCTGTTAGACAGAATGGGAGTTGGGTAGTGACACTTGCAACTTACAATAGAGTTCTTCATCACAGAGAGTACGTTTATATATACCTCACTCTTTACCACCTGGTTGCGAACTTTTTTAAAGAACTTTTTTTATGCAGACCACTTTTTTTAAGTCTTCATTGAATTTTTTGTTGCGATATTGCTCCTATTTTATGCTTTGGTGTTTGTTTGTTTGTTTGTTTGGCCACGAGGCATGTGGGATCCTAGCTCCCTGGCCAGGGATGGAATCCACTCACCATGTACTGGAAGCTGAAGTCTTAATTACTGGCCCACCAGGGAAGTCTCTGGTTATGCACTCTTAAAGATACCTGCGGACTTCCTCTCAGAATACTGTTTTTAAATGCGTAAAACAAAATATAAAGGACCATAAAGGAAGCCAGTTCCATTGAAATACACTCATCAAAATATTTTTAATATGATATAATAATGAGTTATTCTTTTTCAACAACAAGATCCAGTGGCAGGTCTAATAATTACTGTAATTTTGAAGTGGTAATGAGTATATATTATATTTTGAGATAGCTGCAACAACTCTAATGTTGATGTGAAAATAGACTTCAATGGGTGACAGAGTCTTAATACTGCTATTACTACTGTGTTCTGTTGTGCACATTCATAATTGAAGGAAATGCTAATTTTCAGTTAGAGGTGAGTGGAAATAAGGAAGTAATTTTTTCCCCCTAGGTTCATAGACATCCCTCATCCTGAACTCTATCCGTAGACCCATCTCCTCCCCCAGTGAGACTTTAGATGCCAGGTTAAGACCCTGTTCCAGAGGCGGTCAGTTGAATTACTTCATTAATTCAGGAGCTATTTATTGCACGTCAGTCTATGCTAGACATGGAGATATAAGGATAACTAAGCTGCAAGGTGGTGCAGTGGTAAAGAATCCGCCTGCCAATGCAGGAGATGCAAGAGACGTGGGTTTGATCCATGAGTCGAGAAGATCCCCTGGAAAAGGAAATGGCAACCTACTCCAGTATTCTTGCCTGGAAAATTCCAAGGACAGAGGATTTTGGTGGGCTGGACTCCTTGGGGTGGCAAAGAGTCAGACACAACTGAGTACAAACACAGAAAACTAACCTATAGGGACTCTCCTGGTGGTCTAGTGGCTAAGGCTCCATGCTCCCAATGCAGGGTCCCAGGTTCAATCCCTCATCAGGGAATCGGATCCCACATGCTGCAATTAAGACCTGTGCAGCCAAATAAATAAATAACAAATAAAAATTTAGAAATAAACCTAAAGTGAAAGTGAAATCGCTCAGTTGTGACTGACTCTTTGCGACCCCATGGTCTGTAGCCCACCAGACTCCTCTGTCCATGGGATTCTCCAGGCAAGAATACTGGAGTGGGTTGCCATTTCCTTCTCCATGGGATCTTCCCGACCCAGGAATCGAACTCAGGTCTCCTGCATTGCAGGCAGACGCTTTACCCTCTGAGGCACCAGGGAAAGCTAACCTATACATAATTGACTGCTCTGCTTCAGAATTATTACTGGAGACACTGCATGATCCTATGCTGGTAAGTTTTCTGATATAAAAGCTTTATAATCATCAAAGAATGTCCTCCTTTTGTGCACACATTTTGGTTTCTACATGTTTTCCTCCAGTAAGACAAACCTTAGAGAAGTTATTGGGTCCAGGGTTGGGGCAGGGACAGGATAAGCTTGTAGCATCTTGGGATAGCAGACAACAGGAAAGTTCTCTTAAAAGATGGGAGCGTGTCAGAAAGACACAAGCGCCAACCAGAAAAATTTCCCAGGCTAAGGCTGCCACAACTTGAGCAACAAAGCCAATAACGGTAGTGCAAGATCTTAATCTATAGAACAAAATTAATATCCATAAGTCTGAACTGATGTGGTTAAATTACTGAATAAATGCGGAGGAGGGGGGCAACTCTTTTTCAGAAGAATTCCAATGAGTAAAGGTAGCAGGTAGTGGGAAGCGACTGTGTAACCCAGGGAGCTCAGCCTGGGGCTCTGTGGACACCTGGATCACCTGCATCACCTCTCACCTAGGTGACAGGGATGGGGATGAGGTCGGAAGGAGGTCTAAGGGGGAGGGGACATACGTGTACCTAAAAGCTAGATTCACTTTGCTGTATGGCAAAAGCTAACAGAACGTTGTAAAGCAATNGAACACTTTCTAACACCATACACAAAAATAAACTCAAAATGGATTAAAGATCTAAACATAAGACCGGAAACTATAAAACTCCTAGAGGAGAACATAGGCAAAACACTCTCTGAAGTACATCACAGCAGGATCCTCTATGACCCACATCCCAAAATATTGGAAATAAAAGCAAAAATAAACAAATGATATCTTATTAAAATTAAAAGCTTCTGCACAACAAAAGAAACTATACGCAAGGTGAAAAGACAGCCTTCTGAATGGGAGAAAATAACAAATGAAGCAACTGACAAAGAATTAATCTCAAAAATATACAAGCACCTCCTGCAGCTCAATTCCAGAAAAATAAACAGCCCAATGAAAAAGGGGACCAAAGAACTAAAGAGACATTTCTCCAAAGAGGACATACAGATGGCTAACAAACACATGAAAAGATGCTCAACATGACTCATTATCAGAGAAATGCAAATCTAAACCACAATGAGGTACCATTTCACGCCAGTCAGAATGGCTGTGATCCAAAAGTTTACAAGCAATAAATGCTGGAGAGGGTGTGGAGAAAAGGGAATGCTCTTACACTGTTGGTGGGTACGCAAACTAGTATAGCCACTATGGAGAACAGCGTGGAGATTCCTTCAAAAACTCGAAATAGAACTAACATATGACCCAGCAATCCCACTGCTGGGCATAAACACGGAGGAAACCAGAATTGAAAGAGACACGTGTACCCCAATGTTCATCTCAGCACTGTTTATAATAGCTAGGACATGGAAGCAACCTAGATGGCCATCAGCAGATGAATGGATAAGAAAGCTGTGGTACATATACACAATGGAGTATTACTCAGCCATTAAAAAGAATACATTTGAATCAGTTCTAATGAGGTGGATGAACTGGAGCCTATTATACAGAATGAAATAAGCCAGAAAGAAAAACACCAATGCAGTATACTAACGCATATATATGGAATTTAGCAGGATGGTAACAATAACTCTGTATGTAAAACAGCAAAAGAGACACAGATCTATAGAACAGTCTTCTGGATTCTGTGAGAGAGCGTGGATGATTTGGGAGAATGGCATTGAAACATGTATGTTATCTTACGTGAAATGAATCTCCAGTCTAGGCTTGATGCATGATTCAGAGTTCTCAAGGCTGGTGCACTGGGATGACCCAGAGGGATGGGATGCGGAGGGAGGTGGGAGGGGGGTTCAGGATGGGGAACACATGTACAGCCATGGCAGATTCATGTTAATGTATGGCAAAAGCAATGCAATATTGTAAAGTAACTAGCCTCCAAATAAAATAAATAAATTTATATAAAAAAGAAAAGAAACAGGAGAGTCCATGGGAGACAAGGAAAAATTAAGGCCCTTGTTCAGAGTGGAAAAGACTAGGAAGACACAGAAACTGAATGCAACATGGGATCTTGAGTCATATCCTGGGACACAAAAGGAACATTAGGGGGGAAATGATGATACTCAAATACGGTCTGTGGTTTAATCGATAGGATTGTATCCGTGTCAATTTTTTAAATTGTTTTAAAGAATTGTTTACTTGTTGGCTACACTGGGCCTTTGCTGCTACATGGGGGCTTTCTCTAGTTGAGGTGAGCGGGCTTCTCATTGTGATGGATTCTCTTGTCGGGGAACACAGGCTCTAGGCACTCAGGCTCAGTAATTGTAGCGTAGTTGTCCTGTGGCATGTGGCGTCTTCTTGGACCNGGAAAAACTGAGACCACAAAATTATCAATAGCATAACTAAATATGAACAGCTAAATAGTACAGAAGCAAAGGAGCCACCCCACATCTGAGGACAGGGGCGGCGGTCAGGAGGAGCAACCCCATGCCCGAGATCAGGGACGGCGGCCAGGAGGACCAATCCCACATCCAAGGAGCGATGGCTGCGTGGGCACAGGAGGGCCTAGAAGAGCTATCCCACACTGATGGTCAGGAAGGGAAGTGGTAAGGAGACACCCTTCATCCAAGGTAAAGAGCAGTGGCTGCACTTTGCTGGAGCAGCCATGAAGAGATACCCCACACCCAAGGTAAGAGAAACACAAGTAAGATGGTAGGTGTTGCCAGACAGCATCAGAGGGCAGACACACTGAAACCATACTCACAGAAAACTAGTCAATCTAATCACACTAGGACCACAGCCTTGTCTAACTCAATGAAACTAAGCCATGCCCGCGAGGCAACCCAAAATGGGCAGGTCATGGTGGAGAGGTCTGAGAGAATGTGGTCCACTGGAGAAGGGAATGGTAAAGCACTTCAGTATTCTTGCCTTGAGAACCCCATGAACAGTATGAAAAGGCAAAATGGTAGGATACTGAAAAAGGAATTCCCCCAGGTCAGTAGGTGCCCAATATGCTACTGGAGGTCAGTGGAGAAATAACTCCAGAAAGAATGAAGGGATGGAGCCAAAGCAAAAACAAAACCCAGCTGTGGATGTGACTGGTGATAGAAGCAAGGTCCGATGCTGTAAAGAGCAATATTGCATAGNAGACGGACCTTAGTCGGCAAAGTAATGAGTGAAGGGTATATATAAACTCTACCATATTTGCAACTTTTCTGTAAGTCTAAAATTGTTTCAAAAGTAAAAATATTAATTGGAAATAAAATAAGCTTCACCTGAGCATGATTTTCGCTGTGCGCACTAGAAACCACATCCTCCTGGTTACGGCTATGCTGAGCATTTGAATATTATTCAGCATTTCCTCTAATACTGGACTGCTCTTCATCGAAATCATGTGCTTTCACAAAAATGGCTGAAATGGTTTTAGAACAATTTGCATTTGCTTTCGTCTTTGAGTTTATGGAATTCACTACTGTTCATTCAGAAAATAATTCTTATCAGCTTAAGCTATTGATTAATGTCAAAGAGATATGACACAGTGGAAGAGTCTTTGATATGAATCTGGGGTTTTTGTCTCAGCTCAGCCATAAATGAACTATGAGNAACAATTTGCATTTGCTTTCGTCTTTGAGTTTATGGAATTCACTACTGTTCATTCAGAAAATAATTCTTATCAGCTTAAGCTATTGATTAATGTCAAAGAGATATGACACAGTGGAAGAGTCTTTGATATGAATCTGGGGTTTTTGTCTCAGCTCAGCCATAAATGAACTATGAGGGACTTCCCTGGAGATCCAGTGGTTAGGATTCCCTGCTTTCACTGCTGGGGGCCCGAGTTCCATCCCTGATTGGGGAACTAAGATCCTGCAAGCCTCCAGGCATGGCCAAGAAAAAGTAAATGAACTGTGAAATCACTGGCAAGTTACTCCCTCTGGGCCTCCATTTCCCATATCCATGAAATGAGAGAACCAGTCACAGATATTTGTCTTTCTCAGTTTGGGGACTCTGTGCTTCATAGTCATAATCCTTGGCTCCTATTAGCCTGACCTCCATCTCCAAGTTAGGCTAAAAGTTTTGGTGTAGAAGCAACCAAAGACTGTAAATGCCTGTAGTCAGTATGTCAAGGCATGAACCAACGTCAATTTATGCATTAGAGGTAACTGGATTCTTAATTCTTAATGTCTCGGAAGGAGAGGGTGCGATGATTTGAAAGAGTAATAAAGATGTTAATCTCACTTACATCTCTTGATTTTTCACAATAATGAATAACAGTGAGCTAGTTTCACATGGTGATTTTCAATCTATTTGAATCAGATGAATGGAGAATCAGTAAAACATGTCTGTCTTTCTCAGTTTGGAAACCCTTGTGAGGTTCCTCTTTTTGGTGGTAGGGTTCATGTCTGACTCTGCGACCCCATGGACTGTAGCCCACCAGGCTCCTCCTTTATCCATGGGATTCTCCAGGCAGAAACCCTAGCGTGGGTTGTCATTTCCCTCTGCAGGGAATCCTCCTGACCCAGGGATCAAACTCACCTCTCCTGCACTGCAGGCAGATTCTTTACCACTGAACCAGTTGGGAAGCCTGAGGTTCCTCTTGGGGCCTCACAGTATGCTAGGTCTTGAACACAGGACCTCACAGAGGTGACAAAAGCCAACACAACCCCAATCCTTAAGGAGATCAGGATGGGAAATACTGTAAAGGAAACGGAGAGACAATGAGAAGGTAGGAACTTAACAAGGCAGGGAGAGGAGGCTTTTTTGGGAAGGGACATTTCTTGGGCAGGAGGAGAAGGGGACGACAGGATGAGGTGGCTGCATGGCATCAGTGATTTGATGGGTGTGAGTCTGAGTGAACTCCGGGAGTTGGTGATGGACAGGGAGGCCTGACGTGCTTCGATTCATGGGGTCGCAAAGAGTTGGACACGACTGAGCGACTGAACTGAACTGAACTGAACTGAACTGAAGCGACTTAGCAGCAGCCCCAGAGTCAACATATTTTAGAAAGGTTTGCTTCAGCCTCTTAAAACCTGGTTACTTAGAATGAAATCTTCCTAATTTAATAGCAATTTGCATACATGTATAAATGCATAGGTTTTTTTTTTTAAAGGCAACTTTAGGATTAAGATAGTTTTGTTGTCTTTATTCGAATACTTTAAAACTGATTACTCAAGCAAGTTTCAGATCACTTTTAAGAATAGGAACAAAGTAAGAATCTAAGTATAATATATTCTTTAGGACCAAGAATCTCAAGACAGTACATTGTTTAGAATCAAGTGTGAAAGTAGACAAAGGGTGTTTTTAATGTCATGGTCTCTTGGGATTTCCCTGGTGGTCCAGTGACTAAGACCCTCTGGCTCGCAATGCAGAGGGCCCCGAGTTTGATCCCTGGTCTGAGAACTAGATTCCACATGCCTCAACTAAGAGTTCACAAACTGCAACTAAGACCTGTGCACCCAAACAAGTAAATAAATATATATATTTTTAAAACATCATTAATGGCATGGTCTCAACTGTGGGGATACATCCTTCAAACCAATGGCCAAACTCTGCATATCTTCCAGTTATATATCCATTTATATTCATTCTTTTAAATATCATGAAATGTTACTCCATATAAAGGCAGATCTGTAATATAACTTTTAAAGCGTGATAGTAAAATGACCACATGTGAACCTACCAGCCCACTTTGGAAATAGAACGTTAGTAGAGTGTAGGCTCCCTGGGCGTCCCTCCTCCATGCCATAGCCTCCCTCTCCTGCCTCCGTAACTTAACAGTGTTGTGTTTATCATTCTCATGATCTTTGTTATAATCATATTTAATGCTCTGCAATATATTCAGATTGTAAAGAGGAGGATATTACATGCATTCTTCTGCAACTTACTTTTCACTCAACATCTGAATTCATTTGTGTTGATGTGTATAGCTCTATTTTCACCATTTTTGCTTGTATAGAGTCCCGTGGCATGAATAAACCACAGTTTATTTATTAGCTCTCCAGGCAACAGGCAGTTTTCTCCCCTGATTTTCACTGCTTTGAACTTTTTTTTTATAGGTGACATTATTTTCTTTTAGCCTTTATTTTTATCTTTAAAATTTTATTTATTTATTTGTGGCTGTGCTGGGTCTTCACTGCTGTGCGGGCTTTTCTCTAGTTGCGGAGGCGGGGGGCTACTCTTTTGTTGCAGTGTGGCAGGCTTCTCATCGCTGTGGCTTCTCTTGTTGCAAAGCACAGGCTCTGGGGCACACAGGCTTCAGTAGCTGCTGCTCGGTGGGCTCAACAGTTGCAGCTCCCAGGCTCTAGAGCACAGACAGGCTCAGTACTTGTGGCACTCAGGCTTAGCTGCTGTTCAGCATGTGGGATCCTCACAGTTTGGGAAGGAACCTGTGTCTCTTGCATTGTTGGGTAATTTACCACTGAGCCACCAGAGAAGCCCCACTTTGAACATAATTTTTTATGTGCCTCCCAGCACATATCTACAAGTGTTTCTTTAGGTATATACACAAGGAGCAGAACTGATTGTTCAAAGGTTATATAAATATGTATACATATGATGATAGATGTTTATATATTTATGTATATTCAAATATATAATTGTTTCATGTATAGTTATATATTTATATATTGTATCTGTATATGATATATCTATTATAGATTATAATTATGTAATTCCAAGAGTGTTTGCCAATTTACACTCCTACCCACATCAACATATGTGTGATATTATCTAACTTCTAATTTTTTCACCATTTAAAGAGTACAAAAATGTTATCTTAATAAATAAGGTTTTCAATTTTTTTATAGGTATACTGTTTTGTTAACATTCAAACCAAGAGTTCAAGCAAATGACTATTGAAATAAAATTATAATAAGGAGAGCTTTTAATGGAGCAATGTATTGAACACTGCAGATTACATAGACAACCTCGAAGGTGGTGTTGACTATGTATTCAGCATTAGGACAAGCCCTGGATTTGGAAGCAAAACCCACCATCGACTGAACAGAAGTCCTTGGTTGCTGACAAAATCTTCGACTTAAGACAAAACTGAGGGAGTCAGTGATAAAGTCCAGGATCAGTAAATGGGAGCAGCTAGTCTCATCACAGATTCCAACCCTTAGATGGTTTTCCCAAACAGGGTAAATATGGTTTTTACAACAATTTTTCAATTGAAAGATTCTTTAAATTCTAGAGTGCTTTAACATTTTCAGAAGTTTCACACTCTGATTTTAAATAATCACATAAGAGCCTTCCCTCCTGCCTTCCCTCTCCCCACTGGAAACCGCCAGTTTGTTGTCTATGTCTATAAGTCTACTTTTTTGTTTTATTCACTAGTTTGTTGTATTTTTTAGATTCCAAATATAAGTGATATATAAGTGATAACATTTGTCTTTTTCTGACTTATTTCAGCAACATCCACTTGCTGCAAATGGCAAAAACGTATTCTTTTTTATGGCTGAGGATTGCATTGTGTATAGATACATCTTTATCCATTCATCTGTTGATGGACACTTCGCTTGCTTCCATAACTTGGCAATTATAAATAAGGCTGCTATGAAGTATTGGGGTGCATCTATCTTTCTGAATTACTGTTTCCTCAATGTAGTGTTCATTTGCATTTCCCTCACATTTTCCATATACTTATTAGCCATGTATATTTTTTCTTCTATGAAATGCCTTTTTATGTTTTGACCATATTCTTTGCAACCATTTGTTTCCTTCCAGTTGATTTTTTTAGAAGTTCTTTGTAAACTCTACAAACTACTCATTTGGGGATTCTATGTGAAGCATTTATCTTCTCCATGTTGGACACTTGTCTTTTTGCTCTTGGTGGTGTCTCTTTTGATTTAAAGTTCTAAATTTTAACATAGCCAAATGTATTAATATTATTCTTTGAGATTGTGCTTTTGGTTATCTTTTTAAAATAGTATTTGTGTATTTGACTGCATCTGGTCTTAATTGTGGCACACGGGGTCTTCACTGTGGTGTGCAGGCTTCTTTAGTTGTGCTACGCGGGCTTAGCTGCTCTGCAGGACGTTGGATCTTAGTTCCTCCACCAGGGATTGTCCCCTATGTCACACAGCAGATTCTTAACCACTGGAGGTCTCTGCTTTTGGTATCTTAAATCCTTGCCTACACTGGAGTCACACATTTTTTTTTTTCTTTTAAATGTTTATAATTTTATCTTTCTCATTTAGGTTTCAAATTCAGTTGAGTTGGATTTTTTTTGTATTCTGTGAAGTTGAGAATCTACTTTCTTTCCTTCAGCTGGGTAGCCAATTATCCTAACACCATTCATTGAATACACACTCTTCCCATTGATTTGCAATGCTGACTTTGTCATATATTGTTTCCATATACTAATGGGCCTGTTTCTGTGTTCTCCATGCTCTTCTACCAGTTTATTTAATCATCTGTGTGTAATATTCTGCTAATCATCATAGCTTTATACTAAGTATTGATTGCTTAAAAATTAAGGCAAATTCCTTATCTCAGTCTTTTTCAAGTGTTTAGACTCTTAGTTTTTTGCTTTCCTCTATAATTTTAACATAAATTGTGAAGTTCTATAAAAAAAAAACCTTGTCCGAAACTTTAATGAAATTTTATTAAAGCTATAAATTTGGAAAGAATATCTTTATGATACTAAGTGTGCTTACCCTTAGACTTTTTTTATCCATCTGCTTACCTATTTTTTATTACTTACTTTCATTAAAGTTTTTAAAAGTTTTCTTTATAAATATCTTGTTCATTCATGATTTTTATGGTACCATAAATGGTATCTTATAAATTTTATGTAATCTACTTGTTGCTGGTATATAGGCATGCAACTACAAAGTTGCTAAACTAGCCTATTCTTTAATTTATAGATTTGTTTTCTGTACAAACACAGGCTCTTAATAATGACAGTTTATTTTTATAATATCTATTGGTGCATAAGAAAGTACATCAAACTTAGTGACTTAAGAGAACATACACTTATTATCTCCATGTTTCTGTGGGTCACTTAGCTGAGTCCCCTGCTCAGAGTCTCACAAGGCTATAATTAATGTCAGTTAAGCTGCAGTCCTTTTTAGAGCTTAGACCTCTCTTCCAACATGACATGATCGCTGGCAGAATTCAGTTATTTGAGGCTGTAGAACTGACCTCCCCATTTTGTTGTTGTCAGTTCCTAGTGACTCCCTCAGTTTCTTGCCACGTTGCCCATTCACAGGCCAGTGGAACTCTCTCATCCAGTCTTCCCAGGTGGCCAGGTGATAAAAGAATCTGCCTGCCAATCCAGGAGCCACAGAAGCACTGATTCAATCCCTGGGTCGGGAAGATCTCCTGGAGAAGGAAATTGCAATCCACTCCAATATTCTTGCCTGGAGAATCCCACAGACAGAGGAGCCTGGCAGGCTAGCCTACAAAGAGCCAGACCCAACTGAGCACGCATATCCTATTTGCTAGAAGCAAGTCTTAGGTTCTGTCTATTCTCAAAGAGAGGATGTGATTCATTGGAGATTATCTTTGGGTAATAAGGTAATTTGAATTTGCAGTCCCAGTTGCTTTTCTTGCTACAGTAGTCTAGGCCTCCAGTATATTGCAGACAATAAATTGTGGTCTCATCATCTTCAAGGAAGTGGTTTAATGATTCACCATTAAGATGTTTGCCATAGGTTTTTCTGTAAATGCCATTCACCAAGTTAAAGAAATTCTACTTTTTCTAGTTTTAATGATAAATGACTGTTGAATTTTATCAAACTATTTTTTCTACACCATTTGAGGTATTTTTTTTTTCCCTCCATTGTCAAACCACCCTTGCATTCCTGGAATAAACTAGATTGTCAACTTTTCTTTTCTATTCATTGTTGGATTTTGCTTGCTATTTTGGATTTTTCAAATGTCTTCATGATTGCAATTCATGTTTGTTATTCTAATCTCATGAAATTTGAGTTGGAATTGATTCCCTTTTTTTTTATATGCTTTGGAATAATTTATAAGGTTAGAGTTATTTGCCTTCTGAATATTTTTAACTCTTGAAATGGTCTGAGCTTGTTTTCTTTCTGGGAAGATTAAAAAAAGAGAGATCCTATTTCTTCTACAGTTATTATCACTTCTCTTTATCCAAAAAAAACTTCTGGCCCATTTCTTTACTCTCCTTCTTAACATCTGGCTGTACAAGTGCTACTAGTTTGTCTTTACCTCTCTTTCGTATTTTCCTCTCTGCTGCATGTAGCAGATTTTTAGATTTTCCAGGGTCTGTTGTTAAAACCCTTCACTAAATTCTCAAATATGTTTAGTCACTTTTATAGTCGCCTGGTCTATACTTCATTCTAAGTTAGACATATTTTAGATTCTGAATATAAGCCCAATATTTGAAGGCTTTATGAGTCTGATTCTGTTATGTTGGTACAAATTCATGGTGCTTTCTTATATATTTTGCCATTTGAAGAATGGGTTTATGCTGAGTTCCTTCACATTCAATTTTTGTGTGCTTGTGCAAGGGCCTGAAACACCATTAGTCTGAGACCACTCCACTGTCAACTAAATTCTTATTTTTAGGTTTTTTTTTTTTTTTTAAAGAATCCTCAATCTTGTCAGTTGTATGAACTTGAATCGCACTGCTACGTACCATAATAGAAATTAGTTCTAATTTTGGTATGATGACCCAAAATACTAAAAGCGATTAGTATAAGTCCCTTGTTTCTACAAGGTTACTTCACTACAGTGATCCAGACTTAGGTAAAAAAATATGTGTATATGCAAATATCGGGCTTCCCCTGTGGCTCAAGGGTAACAAATCTGCCTGCCAATGCAGGAGATGCAAGAGACGCAGGTTCAATGCTGGGCTGGAAAGATCCCCTGGAGAAGGGAATGGCAACCTGCTCCAGTATTCTTACCTGGAAAATTCTATGGACAGAGGAATTTGGCGGGCTACAGTCTGTGGGGTTGCAAAGAGTCAGACACAGCTGAGCACAAATATGCAAATATAGAAACTGCATGTTTACATATAGTCTATGCATGTAAGTTTGTAAATCCTTTCAACTGTTATAGCCCTCTGATGACATCAGATATATGGCTAATTATATTTCAAAGAAGTATGCTTACTGCATGAAAAGAAAAAGGTTAGAGAAAGTTGTCTTATTACTAATTCTAAGATATTCTTTTTGTTTAGAATTACTAGTTGAATCCATAAAAGCTGGTGATTTTTTTCTATGCAGGAATATTTTTCAATTACTACCATATATACTTTTAAATAATTTAGTATTTATACCATTCAAGTCAGATACAATAATGAACACAGTATATTACAACTTATAGTAAAATTATTTTATTTAGTTATAATATGAATCTCCAACAGCTTGAAAGAAAAATTTCCATGGTCTTCAACTAAAGTGTATGCCACTTTCTTTTAGAATGTCCTGTTTTTCATTAAAATAATTTCTAAACCACTCTATATGTTCAACCTTCTGTTTAACACTCAGATATGGGTTTTTGGAAAGGCCACAGGTCACCAGCTCCATGAAGTGGCGAATTGGTCCTTGTTTTGGAAAACCCTCCAGGTATTTATCCAGAAATATATGTTCATGAAATTCTGAACCATCATCATCAAAACCTAGGAAATGAGACAAAATACATTACAATTTTTAATGCAAAACCTACACCAATACAGTATATTAACACATACATATGGAATTTAGAACCTAAATCCAAGACCCTATATGTGAGACAGCGAAAGAGACACAGACTTATGGACTCTGCGAGAGAAGGTGAGGGTGGGAAGATTTGAGAGAACAGCACTGAAACATGTATATTACCATATGTGAAATAGATGACCAGTCCAAGCTTGATGCATGAAACAGGGCACTGAAAGCTGGTGCCCTGGGACCACCCAGAGGGATGGGATGGGGGGCAGTTTGGGACAGGGGGACACATGTGCACCCATGTATGGAAAAAACCACCACAATACTGTAAAGTAATCAGCCTCCAACTAAAATAAATAAATTAATCCAAAAAACCCCCACTACATTATCAAACTAACATTAATGAGGTAGTATTACAGTTAAAGGCATGAACTTTAGAGTCAGACAGAGGTTTGCTCGCCAATTTAACAACCATGTGACTGGGCAAGTTAACTTCTCTGAACATCAGTTTCCTCAGGCACAAAATGAGTATTAGAACAGCATCTTCTTCATGGGGTTTTTGTAAAGATTAAAGATTAAATAGACAGAAAGCTTGTAAAACTCTTTTACACTTCTTAGCATTTTACAAATATTCAAAATGGAGCAGATATTCAAAATGTAATTATTACTAATGGATATTTTAATATCTAAAGAAACCACTAAGAAAACTATACAAACTACACTAAAAAATACATAAAATAAAATGGAATCTTAAGATATATTCAGGCAACTCACAGAAAGCCAAGAAAAGACAGAGGAGATTGAAACAGAAAAATGAACAGAAAACAAATAACAAAATGAGACTTAAATTCTAACAGATCAATAATTACTTAAATGTAAATGGCCTATACCAATCAAAAGAAAAACATGATCCAACTATATGCTGTATACAGGAAACTCACTTCAAACACCTATAACATAGGTGGTGAAAAGTACGGAGGAGGACGTATCTTGCTAACATTAATTTTTAAAAAGGAATGCGTGAGTGGCTACATGAGCATCAGATAGAGTAGACTCCAGAGCAAATATCAGAAAGAGGAATATTACATAATAAAGGGATTAACCCACTAAGAAGATAGCAATCTGAATTACACATTCACCAAACAAAAGTTTCTAAATACATGAAAGAAAAACTGATAGAAACATAGAAATAGAAAAATCCGCAATTATAGTTTTACTATCCCACTGTCAGCAATTGATAAAACAGCCAAGTAGAAAATTAGCAAAGACACAGAAGAACCAAATATTAACCAACAGGATTACATTGACATCTACAGAACACTCCAAACTACTGCAGAACACAAATTCTTTTCAAGCAACCATGGAACGCTCACCTAGTTTAACCATACCCTGGGTCGCAAAACAAACATCAAGACATTTAAAATAACTGAAATAATATACAGTATCTTCTCTGATAATAAAGGAATCAACACGGAAATCAGCAACAGGAAAACAGCAGGAAAATCTTCAAACAGTTGGAAATTTATATAAACAATTTGTGGTAAAAAACACAACTGAATGAAAAGGTGGCCATGTACTAGCCAAGGAGAGAGACCTCTGGAGAAACTAACACTGCCAACACCTGGGTCTTGGACTGCCAGCCTGCAGACTGTGAGAAAGTCTATTCTGTTGTTTAAGGTACCCAGTCTGTGATATTTTATTATGGAAGCCCTAGCAGACTAACACGGATCCACACGAATATGCCAACTTTCTACAAAGATGCATAGATGAGTCAATGGAGAAAGGACAGTCTTTTCGATGAATGGTTAACAGGAGAACTGGGTATCACTGACCAGAAAGAAAAAGAAATCAAAGCTTCGTACTTCAAATTAACAAAGAACGGATAATGGTCTAAACTACATATATAATATGGCATAGCCACTCTGCAAACAACTTGAAAGGTTCTTTAAAAAGTAATATTTAACTACCATACAACCCAGCAATTGCACCCCTAGGTATTTATCCCAGAAAAATGACAATTTGTATTCATACAGAAACCTGTACATGAATATTTATAGCACCTTTATTGTTAATAGGCAAAAACTGGAAACAACCCAGATGTCTCTTATCAGGTGAGTAGTTAAACAATAAGGTACATTCGAATCACGGAATATTACTCAGCAATAAAAACAATAGCTAAAAAACCCTACTGACACATGTAACAACTTGGATAAGTCTCCAGAGAATTAATTATCCTAAGGGGGGGCACTTGGAAAAAAGGTTACACACTATGTGATTCCATTTGTATGGAAAAAATTAGAGAAATGGAAAACGGATTTGGTGATTGCCAGGGGTCAGAGACTAAGAAGGGGAGGCAGTGGGAGGTGAGTGCAATGTGGCTATAAAAGGGTGTAAGAGAGATCCTAGAGGTGACAGAACCGCTCTGCATCCTGACCGGTGATGGTCGCATGAACCTGCATATACGGTACAACTACACAGAACACACAGACACACTCGCCAATTGAGAGCATGTGAAACTGGTGACATCTGAAACACGCTGAAACACTGTCGATGCCAACTGCCCGGCTGTGATGCTGTCCTGTGCTTACACGTGAGGCAACTACTGGGGAAACGGGTGCAGAGCATATAGACTATTTATCATTTCTTACAACTGCACATGAACCCATAATTATCTCAGAAACAGTTTAAAAATGCTCTCTCATCAGTTAGAATTATTTTCCGCTTATTGAGAGAGATTTTTAAAAGTTTATTTGAACATTTAAAGATCCAGTCATCACTTTTATAAAAACTAAAACACACAATAAACAAATCAAGGCATTATATTGCTAAATGGCCACACACTACTACTATGCTTGTATATATAACCCCTTGCAATGTGCCTTTGCCCTTCTTTCCATAAAGAGGTAGATACAGCCTGTTGCTCCAATCCTTAAATTCGAGGTTGGCCAGGTGACCTGCTTGGTCAATGGGACATTACCAAACTCAGTGCAAAGGTCTGAAAAGCCTTTACTATTGTCTTAGAACTCTTCTACAGCTGGTGAACTAGCCCAGCCTAACCCATGAATGATGAGTGACATATAACCCCTTACCGCCTCCCCTGACAATAGCCAACACCAGCTAGACATGTGAGAGAAACCAATCTAGAATGATCCAACCCCAGGCACCTACCCAAGCCAACCAGAAAACCCATAAGCTCATGAGCTGTTATGACTCAGCTGTTGTTTTACTAAGTTTGGAGTGGTTTGTTATGTAGCAAAAACAGAACTGGTTAAGGTTTTCCTAAGACTTCTTCAGGCTCCTCTGGTGGCTCAGACAGTAAAGAATCCACCTGCAGTGTAGGAGACGTGGATTCAACCCCTGGGTCAGGAAGATCTCCTGGAGAAGGGAATGGCAACCCACTCCAGTATTTTTGCCTGGAGAATTCCATGGACAGAGGACACCAGTGGGCTACAGTCTTAACGGGTTGCAAAGAGTTGGACATGACCGAGCAACTAACACACAAGACTTCTTCAGATTCAGAAGCCAGCTCTTCTGAATTGGCTTCTCGACCCTGAGTTGTCAGTGGCCATGCTTTCCAACATTCCGTTAAGAACATCTGTGATGCAGCACTTCTTAAGGGCTCCACTATGGCCTCTTCTGATGCCCCCAATGCAAATTTCGATGCATACCCACAACAGGCCATGACAACTACCTCTTCCCTGTGGCCTGACTAGCGTAATAAGATACATCAGTTTCAGAGATATTTAAAACTTTGCAAAACAAAAGTATGCTGTATTCGATGAAATACAGGAAAAGAGATGTGCAGGAATATTTTAAACAGAAGCTGTTCTCTATCCCATAACCCTCCAAAGTTCCTATTCACATTTTTCAAGGCCAATTACTTCCAAGACTAATCACTTCTAAGGTGTATATCCTTCTATTCCTTTTCCTAAATTCACGTGTATTTTTTTCAGACTAATTATTGTTTTAAAAAAATCTTTCCTTGAATCCCATTGAGAATTCTCTACGGTTATCAATAGTTTACTTCACCAGGCAAGTATGTTGTTCCATCTTTACTTTTTTTTGTTTTTGTTTTTAAGGCATATGCACCTGGGGATAGGAATGGAGAAAATGCAACATAGAGGTAAAAATGAAAAAAAAAGTCTCACTCTGCTAAAGGTCTTTTCCATATCATCAAATACTGTTTATAGTTCCACATGACAATATTCTTTTAAAGAAAAAAAATACCAGTACGGCTAATATGAAGAACAAGGCAGGTTTCAATGTTCAATAACATTTGGAACAGAGTATGTTAGGGCTAAAAAATAAGGTCTGTAGCATTAGAAACATAATAAATCAAGGTAATAACTGTTCTCAAAAATCTGAGCGTGACTTCTGGAATGAATGTTATGGTTGTTAGTTATTAGCATCCTTTTAGATGTACTTAAGACATAAGACTTAAGACAGAAAATTGTGCAAGAGAAACTATTTTTGAAAATAGCTGTACTAATACAAGATCAATAATTAATTTATTAAATCATTAACAGACCAACTATCTCTGACATAAAGTCATAATGAGTTAGACAAGCACAGAAATTAGGACTATGCTCTATGAGGGGGAAAAGCATCTAAGGGCACAGGTGACCTTATCGTCTTACTCTTTCTCTAGATGACAAATCAATCATCTTTTTAACTTGGAAGGTATAATGAACAGATCCTTCCTGAATGAGTCAATGAATGAAGAAAGCCAAGTAGCACCAAGAAGTATAAAACAAAGAAAAAAAAAGAGAGAAAGCAATAAAGAAGGGATACTATACACAAAACTAAGTTCCAGATAGATTAAACAGGAAAAAGCTAACAGATCTACGTCCAAATTAAAATCTCTGTTGGCTAAAGACACTCTGAACAGTTAAAAGATAAGCAACAAGGACTTCTAGTTAAAATGTACTAGATTGAACACATGATTTTTAAAATCTCTGCTCCCTTTTAACACCTACTAAATGGGAGTAAAAGGAATAAAAAGTTAAAAAGTTCAAAGAGAAACAGAACAGAAAATGAAACTGTAACAGGAGTTATCACCAAAATGTTAGAAGGAAAGTGGACAGATAAGTACTAACTGACTCAGCTGAGTTGAAAAATGCTAAAACCAAATTAAGAAGCAAACAGACATCAAAGGCTTTGGAAATTAGTGGCACCATATACCACTGAAATTAGGAATGGGGATGAGGGACAAAAAACGGAAGACTAATTAAAAACTGGTTTAGGGGATAATTAGACCTCCCATGATCCATCTTCTACCTGTACCTCTAGATAACTACACCATCCATCTCCCAAAGAAGACAGGCAGTTTTATTTTTTGGAGAAACTAAAACAAAAAGAGGAATGAATCATTTGATAAGTAGAGGAATTAAGTGAAAGTCTGTATGCTGATTAGTGAATAATTCCTCCCCACTCCCACCAATGGGGAGTCATCCTCACCAGTTGGAGGATCAACTGGCTATCTTATTAGAAGAGAATGTGTCCATATTTACTGCAGTTTAAAATATGCCTATTGTTTGACCCTTGAATTAACGTACTCAGACATGGACAGAAGGATATGTATAACAGGATTCACTAAAGCTCTATTCATCAACAGGAAAATGGTAAAAATAAATTTCAGTCATTCATACAATGGCATAGTAGAGAATACATAATAGTTCCCATTTTATAGAACTATTAAAACAAAGTTGATCTCTATGTACTGACAAGGAAATGCTTAAGACATACTGCTAAGTAAAAATAAATAAAATGAAAAAGCTACAGGACACTATATGTATCGTATGGCCCCATTTAGGCCAAAACAAAGATAAATGTGAAACTATCATTTAAGGTGGATGTAGGGACATACATCAAACTACTGGCAATGGTTGTTTCAGGAAAAGGGAAGAGAACTGAACAGTAAAGTTTATTCTTTATTCTTCTGTATTACATTTTTTGTGAGTAAACTTTCATACATTCATTTCTATAGCTTAAAATACTTTTTAATAAGCAAAAGAAACAAAATATAGTAAGGAAAAAGAAAGAGTGGAAAATTACAGACAAGAAGGAAACCCCAGTGGTGTATAATTAACTAAAGCAACATAGGTTAAATCTGTCTAATTCTGCTTTAAATATTAGTAAATGCAATTTAACACATTATTGACTGGAGACATCTTAACGCCATAGGCATTAGTTTCTATAAAAATCCCCTGGTCAGTAATGTGTTAATATTACTGACTACAGCTAAAAATACAGTATAGCAAATAAAAGGTAAAATCCAGCGAATAGCAACGAACAATTTGACAAAGAGTGTATTACAGCACTGAAGCAAATGCACTTTCACTTTGACTTGTTTTCACTTCTATTTTGTCAAAACTATTATTTCCTTTCCTGGCAGTACTCTGAGGCTCCTGTTCATTGGCCACCATCTGAAACAACCAGCAGATTGTTTCAGACAACACAGACCTATCATCTTTTTATATACCCCGATTTTCTCCACACTATATCCTCCCACATAACAACCACTGAGCTTTATGGTAATTCTGAGCTTTTCTAACTATTCTTTCTAGCTCATGTTATAGCACTCATTCCAGACACCCAGGCAAAGGATGTTATAAGTGAACAAATTTAAACCAACTGAAAAATAAAAGCACGACTGACATCCATGACTGAGCTTTTTTGCCCACTGAAACCTCCAAACTGAGAATTACTCTTGGAGGGCATTTCAAAGACACCTGTAATTTGGTAGTATATACATGGCTGATGAATATTCAAGAGCAAGACTCTTGTTAACTGGGTAGTGATAAAAATGGGATTAAGTTTAGATAAAGCCAAAGCTAAAATAAAAGTGATCTTATCGCAAAATCTACTGGAAATAATTCCACCCAACCATTCTTATATGGAGAAGGCAATGGCACACCACTCCAGTACTCTTGCCTGGAAAATCCCATAGACAGAGGAGCCTGGTAGGCTGCAGTCCATGGGGTCGCTAAGAGTCGGACACGACTGAGCGACTTCACTTTCACTTTTCACTTTCATGCATTGGAGAAGGCAACGGCAACCCACTCCAGTGTTCTTGCCTGGAGAATCCCAGGGTCGGGGGAGCCTGGTGGGCTGCTGTCTATGGGATCGCACAGAGTCAGACACGACTGAAGCGACTTAGCAGCAGCAGCAACCATTCTTATAAATCTCTGGACTGGAAAAGCACATCAGAAGGGACAAGTCAGGTCTTAACTGACCCCCCCGCCAAAAAAAACCCATCAAACTGGAAAGACAATTTTTACATTTTAAGTGGCAAAACAAACAAAGAATTTTTTTTTTTTAATGTAACAGAAAGACACAACACTGGGAAGTAAATTGTAAACACAGGACATGCCTTTAAGATGTTTTTAGCATTGTGTTCCCAATCTGACATGGTAAGCCCCTGTTTTTTCTTTGGGGGCGGGGAGAATCTTTTTCCAAAAGTATCAAAGTAAATCTTCATGAAACTAATTATTAGGAGAGCGAGCATGATATTTCATTACTCTTAAAACTGAAGTATAAGAAACATAAAAGAATGTTACTAAAGGGCTAAGACTCCAGGTTCTAAGGCCAGTCTTCTTACTAAAGTATTGAGATCTTAAGTGTGTACTGAGGGGGGTGATCAAAGTGAGAAAGTTTCCACAGTTCCCTTCCTGTTTTCATTCAGATAACAATTGCCTTCAGGAGCTGGAAATGAGATACCTCCCTTTCTGACCCCAAAGCATCAATAATGTGTACAGTGTATATGGACACTTGTCACATTTATCTCCCCAACCTGACCAGAAAACATGTTTGGGTTTTTTTTTTTTCCTTTTTCAGAAATCACACTTTCTCGAAAACCAGGCCAAATCTAAGCTAAATACTTTGGCATCTGAACACACAAGACTTTGATGAACTGAAATGTTTCACTGCTGATGACAACGTACCACCAAGTCATGCTTTCTTACGATCCTATTTGGTGCCTAGAATTCCAGGGACAGTGGAGCCTGGTGGGCTACCATCTCTGGGGTTGCACAGAGTTGGACACAACTGAAGTGACTTAGCAGCAGCAGCAGCAGAAAATACACAATATCCTTGTGAATATTTTAAGATTTTAAAATGTTATAGAAGAGAAAATCGTTATAATAGCAAATCCCCTCACAATATCATTGTTGTACAAACAGGGATGATGATGGTGACTTGTATAAGCTGACTTGTTTTTCAGAAGAATCCTGTAAAATGAGTCCTATTATTATTTTTATCATTTTATAAGACGGAGGCCCTGAGGCTGGGAAAGATTAAGCCTCACTCAGGCACCTGAACTCTAACCACCGCAGTTCGCTGTTTCTCGTAAGTCAAGTCACATATTCTACCTCAATAATGGGTTTTAAAGCATGTCTGTCACCATGAGGACCTGGAACATCCAAGCTTCAACAAATATGGAGTGAAGTCTTCCCTTAACGTCATAGATTGTATTTCGTAGTTTCTTTTTTTTTTTTTTTGCTACTTTAAAATTCTATGATCACATACAAGAGGGGAAAGGAACTAACATTTATTCCCAAGTACTATATGCCAAGAACTGTGCTGAGAAACTCACTAACTTATCTGATTTAATTCTTACATTCTTCCAATGAGGTTTCTTTAATTTACAGATGAGGAAACTAAAGCTCAGGAGGTTAAATTATTACCTCAGAGGCAAATGGCTAATAACTGACAGAGTTGGAATCTGTATCCAGGTTTACACAAACAAGTCTGTGGATTTGGGTTTTGTTTTTTTACTTTACCCTTATATCTTTCAGAATGTACATTATGTAATAGATGAAACACAGATTTCTATATTATTGAATATATCATACAAATACTTAAAATATTAAGAATTTGCTAAAGGATGTGTAAGTCCTAAAGTTTTCCTATATAAAATACTACTATATGTAAATATAAGATTATTTAAACTTCCATCCCACTTATCCAAACAAATAAAAGGCTATCAAAAATTAAAATATTACAGTGCAGAATATTACAAAGGTTAAAAGATGGACTACATTTTCTTAAGACTTCTTGAGGTGTTTGCAATTTCTAGCTAATCTTACCATAAAAGTAAACGAATCTCTTTTAACTGAAAATACATCTATAAATATTCAATGACATGTTTAGCTGATGATATCATAGGTGCCATAAAAAATAAATAGCATAGTTAATACTGTTTTCCTTTTGACTGAGGAAGAGGTAACACCTCCAGAAAGATCTCCAAGAAAATAGATAATATTTTATTACCAGCTCAAAGTATCTAGGTACGCAGCCAGAGTTCCAAGGAAGTTCAAAGCCTCCAAACATATTTGGTTTGAGAGGTTTTGAATACAAGGAACATGTACCTCGTTAATGCAATGGTTTCAAATAAAAAATACTAGTGTAAGATTTGGAGAAGGCAATGGCACCCCACTCCAGTACTCTTGCCTGAGAAATCCCATGGACGGAGGAGCCTCGTAGACTACAGTCCATGGGGTCACTAAGAGTAGGACACGACTGAGTGACTTCCCTTTCACTTTTCACTTTCATGCATTGGAGGAGGAAATGGCAACCCACTCCAGTGTTCTTGCCTGGAGAATCCCAGGGACAGAGGAGCCTGGTGGGCTTCCGTCTATGGGGTCGCACAGTCGGACACAACTGACTCGCCTTAGCAGCAGCAGTGCAAGACTTAAAGAGTTGTAATGTTGCCCCAAACTGAAGGATGATCTTACCCAGTATTTAATGTGTATGAGAAGAGTTACCAGGTTAACTCCTAGATAGCAAGCACAAAACTGTCATTTGCGGTTTTTAACACCTGGATGTCACAGAAATTCATAATGTCATTTCTGCCACAAAACTTTACTTTCTTATCGAACAACCAGACTTAAGTGAAATCTTAGTATTCTTAAAAACACCGTCAGATTTCTTTTAGGCCATCACAAAGATGTCTACATTAAGTTTTGAAATTCAGGTAAATATCCAGAACCTACAACTGAACATCTACCAGATTAATCTCAATCAGAGTTCTATAAACCTCTGATGTTAAGACTTACCTGCTTCATTGTTAATTGGGAACTCCCACAATTTCCCCTCTTTTGTCCACTGGATCATCTCTTCAAAACCATTCTGAAAGGGCTGTTCAGTGACTGCTGCTAACTGCTTAGCAAATTCTACATCCCAAAGAGAAGGTGCTGCCTCTGTAGAATAAGACATACGAAATACGCATAGTTCTATGTAATTATCTTTCTTTTAAAAATGTTATCATCACCTCTGAACTGGCAATATATTTTCAGATCTTGAAACTCATAATTAAACAGTATATAATGAAAGGTCACTCTCTGATAGCTAAAATGGAAACAAAAACTATATATAAAGACTATAACCACAATAATTGCAAGCCTCAACTTTTGTTTTTACTACAATGCTAGATAATTAACCCCTAGTCTCACAATCCCCTCTACTGGAAAGGAGAAAAGAAACATCCATTTGTTCAAGGATCCTTTTGATGAATGTGAAAACTTTTATACAACATGTGATTTCGATCTGTAAACTCTAGACTGTTTTAGTCTGTCGAGATAAGTTACTAATGTAAACTAAATTATAGTAACAATGATAATACCGTTAATGTATACTGGGCATTTACTCTGTGCTAAATGGTTTTTATATATTCGTCCATTTAATCCTCACAACCAACTCTATGAGTAAGGTAATAAATGTTAGCTTATTATGATCACCATATCACATTTCAATCATTTATTTCCTTTGGAAATTCAAGACATCTTTGAAGAATGAGTCATATTCTCACCAACTGTTGCTGGTGGAAATGTAAAATGGTACACCACTTTGTAAAAGAGTTTGGCAGTTTATTAAGGAGTTGAGAATACACCTATCTCACCATCATTTTACTCCTATTTACTAAAATGGATCCATACATAGATCTGTACATGGAAGTTCTTGTACGACTGTGCCTGACCACACACTGACTGCTACCTATGAATTATGTTGGTCTTGCACATGGGATAAAGAGATTTCAGCAGTTAGGCTAATTAGCCACAGTTAGCATAATCATAACAGAAAATAATTTAATTATTATGGTTACAACTTTTAAATTTATTCAGTGGACACTGATCAACTTATGTTTTTTCCATAATCATCATTAAGAGTCACAACTATTTATTGAACGTCCACTGTGTTTCAGACACTGTTGTTTAGTCGTTAAGTAGTGTCCAACTCTTTTGTGACCCTCTGGACTGCAGCCCACCAGGTTCCTCTGTCCATGGGATTTCCCAGGCAGGAATACTGGAGTGAGTTGTCATTTCCTTCTCCAGGGGATTTTCCTGATTCAGGGATTGAACCCATGTCTCCTGAGTCTTCTGCACTGGCAGGTATATTCTGTACCACTGAGCCACCTGGAAAGTCCATCCAGACACTACTTGACATTTTAATTATATTATCTCATTTAATCCTTGAGATGTACGTATTACCCAGACTTCATAAGTGGGAAAAGGGAGATTCCGAGAGGTTAGTAAGGCAGAATCTGAATTTGAATAATCAAGATCTATGCAACACCAAAACTCTTTCCATGAAGCTAAACTGCCTCCCAGCTCTAGGTTACTCCAGGATAAGCAGTTGGGTCTAAGACACCACTCTTTGCAGCAGTGGTAAGAACTTAGCAGGGAGCAAAATCTGGGAACCATGGGATGGAAGAACTCATTCAGTCAGTCAATAAATAATTAATGAATGCCAACAACATGTCGGGCATTATTTTTATCAACACATGGTAGGGAAACAGCAGTGAAAAAATACTAAATGTAAGTTTGCACATTGTTGCTATGATTGAATTTAATTGGGAACAAAAGACTTTCTTCAGATTCATGCAAGCAGAGCTTATTAAAATGCCTTCAATAGAGCACATTTATATAAATCTGTGCATGACTTTCCTTAATAGAGCATAATCACTTAATACTTTAGAAAATACATATATCTTCAGTACCTCTGGGTCAGCTCATCTTAAGTTTCAGGAACAGGATACCTGATTTAAAAAAGCAAGCTGGCTCCTTCAAGAATCCATGTACCTCTTCTGGTTGTTCATTAGGCAGACAACAGTAGCTACCCTGTCAACAAATTCCCTTTCAGAGGCAAGTTTAAGAGTTGCCACTTTGTTATTCTCCAGAGGTCCGGTGGTTTAAGATTCACCTTGGTAGACCAGGTTCAATCCCTGGTCTAGTCGGGGAACTAAGATCCTGCTAGTGCACAGTGTAGCCAAAAAAAGGGTTGCCACCTCAAGAGGGGAGAGGTGATGCATTCTCCATGTCTGTGCTCCTGCACTTCTTCTCATCAATCATTGACGACGGAATGCAGTTGTCACCGTACAAGAAGGGGGTTGGTCACCTAGTTTCATTTTCAGTTTGAATGAACAGTGACTGAATTAATGCCTTTTCTCCAAGGTATTTATTTATAGCTCAATTTTTTAAAAAAAAGATTTAAGATAACACATTCCTATTAGTTGTAAGCCACTTGGCTAGGGACTATTCAGTATACAAAAATCAGTGAGACCTAGCCACTAATGTCAAGAGATTTATTGAACAGTGGGAAAATCAGATGTTTTTATAACTGATAGAGCGACTGGAAGATGGCCTAGGAACTTAAATATCAGAACTAAAATTATTTCTACCAAGGTTCAAAAAGCTAACTTACAATGTTTAGAAATGAAAGTCACTTATAAGCACAGACCATTTGTATGGAGTTTCTTCACTTACTTTATCAGTAAAACAAATTTAATGTCAAGCAAGAGGACACTCTTAATTCTTTTTAAATTAGGGTTAAAATGGTGACTAAGGAATTTGACTTCTTGCCAAAAGAGGGAAGAGAACAAAAACTAACCGACTAAGTGTGTTAAGAAAAAACACTACAAGTTCACTAAATACATTTCCTGAATGCTCTCCTTCCCATCTCCTAAGTAATCTCTAAACCATTTCTACAAGCTAGCATCTATAAATGACACTCCTCTTCTAGATAGTAAGATGCCTTAGGGCAGACATTACCATTTTTCTTTACTAATAACACAGAGGTATGTTGCAAAAAGTCTAATAGTTGATCATTAACATTTTAACCCAGGTTAGCAGCCACTCTATAGATCTGGATCCCTGAAGCAGAGAGTACTTACCTCCCGTGTCCCATGGGGCTGCAACATTTCAAAGGGGAAACCTGACCAACACAAGCATGTTACCAACTACGTGAATAAGCAAGATCCAGGTAGACAGGGCTTCCCTGGTGGCTCAGTGAATACAGAATCCACTGCAATGCAGGACATGGGGGTATGATCCCTGGGTTGGGACAATCCCCTGGAGGAAATGGCAACTTACTCCAGTATTCTTGCCTGAAAAATCCCATGATCAGAAGAACTTGGCAGGGCTACAGTCCATGGGGTTGCAAAGAGTCAGACAAGACTGAACATGAGTATGAATGGTCAATGACAGGATAGAATATCAAAATACCTGATTATTATGCAATCAAAGTAGGACATTTTTCAAAGATAGAACGTTTCCACGCCTGCGAAATAGTGTGTTTTTTTTTTGGCTAGTGTGTGAAAACTCCNCTACATCCCAAAGAGAAGGTGCTGCCTCTGTAGAATAAGACATACGAAATACGCATAGTTCTATGTAATTATCTTTCTTTTAAAAATGTTATCATCACCTCTGAACTGGCAATATATTTTCAGATCTTGAAACTCATAATTAAACAGTATATAATGAAAGGTCACTCTCTGATAGCTAAAATGGAAACAAAAACTATATATAAAGACTATAACCACAATAATTGCAAGCCTCAACTTTTGTTTTTACTACAATGCTAGATAATTAACCCCTAGTCTCACAATCCCCTCTACTGGAAAGGAGAAAAGAAACATCCATTTGTTCAAGGATCCTTTTGATGAATGTGAAAACTTTTATACAACATGTGATTTCGATCTGTAAACTCTAGACTGTTTTAGTCTGTCGAGATAAGTTACTAATGTAAACTAAATTATAGTAACAATGATAATACCGTTAATGTATACTGGGCATTTACTCTGTGCTAAATGGTTTTTATATATTCGTCCATTTAATCCTCACAACCAACTCTATGAGTAAGGTAATAAATGTTAGCTTATTATGATCACCATATCACATTTCAATCATTTATTTCCTTTGGAAATTCAAGACATCTTTGAAGAATGAGTCATATTCTCACCAACTGTTGCTGGTGGAAATGTAAAATGGTACACCACTTTGTAAAAGAGTTTGGCAGTTTATTAAGGAGTTGAGAATACACCTATCTCACCATCATTTTACTCCTATTTACTAAAATGGATCCATACATAGATCTGTACATGGAAGTTCTTGTACGACTGTGCCTGACCACACACTGACTGCTACCTATGAATTATGTTGGTCTTGCACATGGGATAAAGAGATTTCAGCAGTTAGGCTAATTAGCCACAGTTAGCATAATCATAACAGAAAATAATTTAATTATTATGGTTACAACTTTTAAATTTATTCAGTGGACACTGATCAACTTATGTTTTTTCCATAATCATCATTAAGAGTCACAACTATTTATTGAACGTCCACTGTGTTTCAGACACTGTTGTTTAGTCGTTAAGTAGTGTCCAACTCTTTTGTGACCCTCTGGACTGCAGCCCACCAGGTTCCTCTGTCCATGGGATTTCCCAGGCAGGAATACTGGAGTGAGTTGTCATTTCCTTCTCCAGGGGATTTTCCTGATTCAGGGATTGAACCCATGTCTCCTGAGTCTTCTGCACTGGCAGGTATATTCTGTACCACTGAGCCACCTGGAAAGTCCATCCAGACACTACTTGACATTTTAATTATATTATCTCATTTAATCCTTGAGATGTACGTATTACCCAGACTTCATAAGTGGGAAAAGGGAGATTCCGAGAGGTTAGTAAGGCAGAATCTGAATTTGAATAATCAAGATCTATGCAACACCAAAACTCTTTCCATGAAGCTAAACTGCCTCCCAGCTCTAGGTTACTCCAGGATAAGCAGTTGGGTCTAAGACACCACTCTTTGCAGCAGTGGTAAGAACTTAGCAGGGAGCAAAATCTGGGAACCATGGGATGGAAGAACTCATTCAGTCAGTCAATAAATAATTAATGAATGCCAACAACATGTCGGGCATTATTTTTATCAACACATGGTAGGGAAACAGCAGTGAAAAAATACTAAATGTAAGTTTGCACATTGTTGCTATGATTGAATTTAATTGGGAACAAAAGACTTTCTTCAGATTCATGCAAGCAGAGCTTATTAAAATGCCTTCAATAGAGCACATTTATATAAATCTGTGCATGACTTTCCTTAATAGAGCATAATCACTTAATACTTTAGAAAATACATATATCTTCAGTACCTCTGGGTCAGCTCATCTTAAGTTTCAGGAACAGGATACCTGATTTAAAAAAGCAAGCTGGCTCCTTCAAGAATCCATGTACCTCTTCTGGTTGTTCATTAGGCAGACAACAGTAGCTACCCTGTCAACAAATTCCCTTTCAGAGGCAAGTTTAAGAGTTGCCACTTTGTTATTCTCCAGAGGTCCGGTGGTTTAAGATTCACCTTGGTAGACCAGGTTCAATCCCTGGTCTAGTCGGGGAACTAAGATCCTGCTAGTGCACAGTGTAGCCAAAAAAAGGGTTGCCACCTCAAGAGGGGAGAGGTGATGCATTCTCCATGTCTGTGCTCCTGCACTTCTTCTCATCAATCATTGACGACGGAATGCAGTTGTCACCGTACAAGAAGGGGGTTGGTCACCTAGTTTCATTTTCAGTTTGAATGAACAGTGACTGAATTAATGCCTTTTCTCCAAGGTATTTATTTATAGCTCAATTTTTTAAAAAAAAGATTTAAGATAACACATTCCTATTAGTTGTAAGCCACTTGGCTAGGGACTATTCAGTATACAAAAATCAGTGAGACCTAGCCACTAATGTCAAGAGATTTATTGAACAGTGGGAAAATCAGATGTTTTTATAACTGATAGAGCGACTGGAAGATGGCCTAGGAACTTAAATATCAGAACTAAAATTATTTCTACCAAGGTTCAAAAAGCTAACTTACAATGTTTAGAAATGAAAGTCACTTATAAGCACAGACCATTTGTATGGAGTTTCTTCACTTACTTTATCAGTAAAACAAATTTAATGTCAAGCAAGAGGACACTCTTAATTCTTTTTAAATTAGGGTTAAAATGGTGACTAAGGAATTTGACTTCTTGCCAAAAGAGGGAAGAGAACAAAAACTAACCGACTAAGTGTGTTAAGAAAAAACACTACAAGTTCACTAAATACATTTCCTGAATGCTCTCCTTCCCATCTCCTAAGTAATCTCTAAACCATTTCTACAAGCTAGCATCTATAAATGACACTCCTCTTCTAGATAGTAAGATGCCTTAGGGCAGACATTACCATTTTTCTTTACTAATAACACAGAGGTATGTTGCAAAAAGTCTAATAGTTGATCATTAACATTTTAACCCAGGTTAGCAGCCACTCTATAGATCTGGATCCCTGAAGCAGAGAGTACTTACCTCCCGTGTCCCATGGGGCTGCAACATTTCAAAGGGGAAACCTGACCAACACAAGCATGTTACCAACTACGTGAATAAGCAAGATCCAGGTAGACAGGGCTTCCCTGGTGGCTCAGTGAATACAGAATCCACTGCAATGCAGGACATGGGGGTATGATCCCTGGGTTGGGACAATCCCCTGGAGGAAATGGCAACTTACTCCAGTATTCTTGCCTGAAAAATCCCATGATCAGAAGAACTTGGCAGGGCTACAGTCCATGGGGTTGCAAAGAGTCAGACAAGACTGAACATGAGTATGAATGGTCAATGACAGGATAGAATATCAAAATACCTGATTATTATGCAATCAAAGTAGGACATTTTTCAAAGATAGAACGTTTCCACGCCTGCGAAATAGTGTGTTTTTTTTTTGGCTAGTGTGTGAAAACTCCAGGATTTGGAATGGATGGCTAGGCTCTTCAAACATGGGGAAAGATCTTTCAGCAACTCCTCTCCCTCCAGTATCAATGCACAGGGCACAGGCAGCCTACGATCACTTTCGATGCAGGAGAACAGTCTTATTTTCTTAACAAACCTGCTTCAGGTGCCTCTTCAGTAACTGCCTTAAGTTCAAAAATATTAAGTCTCTTCCCCTTGTATATATTTTTCCTAAAACTGAAAAAGAAAAAAAATATTTTAATGAATATTTTTATACACGGTCAAAAAAAATTGTTTATGAGAAGAAACTTTTATATGAAAGTCAATATAAAAATTTAAAGTAAAAAAAAATTAAAATTAATTCCATTGACCCACATCAGACATTTGAATTAAACCACATGTCTTTAGGACTGACAATTAAAAATAGAAATAAATTCACCTGAATTTTTGCATCATAATACAGCAAAGCAGTTACAACAATTTAACTTCCAAAATACCTAATTGAAAAAATCAGCTTAATTTGCTACAATTTTTATTTGATCCACCGCATATTAAGGTTTTAGAAAACCTGATGTTATGGAAAGATATCAAAATATGCTAAGTTAGAAATTGTCAAAGTCAACATTTGTCTTCATTTAAGAGTAGAAAACACTGCATGCTTCTTAATTACAAATTATAATTATAAAAGACTGCACAGAAAAATCAAAACATCCCCACTTGCAAAGTGATCGTTCTGTAATTTTAAAATTATGATTAACTTTATTTATAAAACTATTTAAATAACTCAAAATTAATGTCACAGAGTTAACAGGTAACTTTTCTTTGTATGTTTTAATCAACTGCTTTATGCATCAATTCACGTTCTTATTTGAAAAAATTTCCTGGCAGATTAAACACTAGGTTAAAAACTGGAAGGTTAGCTCTTAAAATAACTTTGAATTCTTCTCTGGATCAAATTACTTTTTTCTACTAAATTAAACTAACTGAAAAAAATTAAAATATCATGTTAAAATTAGATAGATGAAAAGTGTTAGTAGCTCAGTCGTCTCTGACTGTTTGGGACTCCATGGACTGTATGTAGCCCGCCA
The DNA here is from genome assembly GCA_006410615.1 of Neotragus moschatus. Lineage (NCBI taxonomy): Eukaryota > Metazoa > Chordata > Mammalia > Artiodactyla > Bovidae > Neotragus > Neotragus moschatus. Next base: position 3,967,799 of record SJYA01002027.1, read on the forward strand.
GGCTCCTCTGTCTATGCGATTCTCCAGGGAAGAATACTGGGCTGGGTAGCCATTCCCCTCTCCAGGAGATCTTCCTGACCCAGGGATCGAACCTGGGTCTCCTGCCTTGCAAGAGATTCTTTACCATTTGAGCCACACCCTAGGGCGTCATATTCAGCATGTCACAGGTAGGCAAACAGACCGACAGGACTATGAAAGATGTCCAGTCCCGTAATTAGTCAGATGCACGGTGCAGGCCAGCGTGGCTCCAAAGCCAGCACTTGTGATTCACACTTCTCCATTTCTAATGGAAGCAATCAGTTGAGGCCTGGGTTGTCTCAGCTTGCTCCAAGTCAGATCAGGTGAACAATCTGGTATATCATTGCTTCCCCTTATTCTAGAGTCCTATAAGCAGCTTTTTATGCAGGCAGTATAAGCACATAAAGCCCTTCCCTACTTTTTTAGCTTCTGCCTTGTCGCCTTCTAATTTTTGATGACAGCTCAAATCATTAAAAATCAACCTATGATACAGCATTCCGATGTAGTTGCATGGAATCAATCATTTCAAAGAAGACTGACTCGGAGACTGATTTAAAGATGACTACAGTTAAATATTTTGGGAGAAGCTCTCTGTTTGTGAAGTTTTCTAGGGTGTTTTGTGGAATTTTTTTTCAGTAGAGTATAGTTGATTTACAATGCTGTGTTAGTTTCTGCTGTACAGCAAAGCGAGTCAGTTATACAAATAAATATAGCCACTCTTTTTTAGATGTTATTCCCATATAGGTAAATTCCAAGTGACACATTCTACTTCATTCAATGTCATAGATATACGAATTACTTTAATTCAAATAATCTTCCAAAGTCACTATAACCTCTGAACTTCCTTTATTAAGTGGTGACCATTTTTTCCAATCCTCTTTTGTAAATTAATAATTTAATACCCAGAAGGCACTAACTCAGGTTCCTGAGATTATATGTAGAATAAAGTCCATGGAATAAGCAACACACAGAAAATACTCCAACTGTAAGCACATCCTGCTATAAAGGTCACTTAGTGTTTGTCAGACCATGCTAAATATTCGGCTTTCTCTCCCCAACTATCATTTCACAGGCTTGAAGGAGAAAAACCACGAACTTTACGTAAAAACAGACAGCTTTCTAGTATAAAATAACTATGTAAGACATGGCTTAGCATCTTTAAGAACGACAAATTACCAAATTGAGATTGCCACAAATAAGCTACCACTCAAAGGTATTATAATGGATCTTCCTTTTTTTGATGGTGGATCCTTTCTCTAAGGTGTGAAGAAAGATGATTCTAGAGAAAGGTAAAGGCTACATGAACATGCTACATCGGAATGAAAAACAATGCTTCTCACAAAACATTCGTTTGTTCAGAGTTTGGTCATCTCCATTTACTCTAAACAGGAGACCGCTAATCAGGGTAAATGTGAGGCGGGGCCCATTTTGATTTAGAAAATAAATATACATGGCAACAGAGTAAATCGACAGTTCAACAAATCAAACAGACTGCAGAGCCTGAGTACCTTTTTCTCAGATCAGCCGTCTTCTCTTGGTCAACAAAATCATCAGCCCCTTCATCAAACTGAATCTGGTGCACTGGTCGTGTGCTAGCTCTTGCTGTGGAGGACCTGGCAACTTTCATATCTGATATGATGTGACTGAAACTGAGAAAACAGAAAGGTCAAGTGTGTTAGAAATTTTAGCTATGGAAGAGTAATGAACTTTCTGAAACATGAGATTCATATAATTATTTCACTTCTATGTACTAATAATGAATAAAAACGTTGTCTGAATAAAAGACTATATGTTGTGTATCAATACCACAGACCACTAAGATTGCTGCTGCTCTGTCTCTTAAAGGTGCTATTCAGAAATGTTCATTCAAAACATGATTAAAGGTGTCACTCATGAGAAACTGTCAAACATCAGAGAAGTGGAAATACAATCAGTATCTGTATCCCTATCACCTAGATTAAAAAGCTGCATCACAGATGAAATGTAGCCATTTTTATTTGCTGCTTTACATTTGTTCAAATGCATATAAAATGAGCGATCATACTGTGCATAAAATCAGCATATTATTTAACTAAAAAAATCTCAGAGAAATTCTTATTCTGTTACTTATTATTTTTAATAACATTACTGAATGTACCATTTCTTTTTCAGGGACAAGAATTATGTAACTTCTCAAAAAAAGTTTTAACCATTCTACTGGTCTTGTAAATCTGTGATCTTCCTTATTAACATGTGAGTTATAACAGAAATCAAACTGCTAACATTTACGAGGCATACTTCATATACGAATGGATATATTACATATATTGCTCAGCATGCACTGAGTGAAGCCAGCCTCTTGGAGGTATCAGCGCCTCTGGCGTGGCTATCCGACTCACTAACCTAATTTTGGGCTTTTCTCCATCCTTCTGAGCCTTCGAGTCTTCCTCGTGCTGCCGGAGCTGCCTGAGCAGCTCCGACTTGGTGGTCTGCTTGTCAAAAGGGAGAGAGTCAGCAACTGCAGACGCAGCCGCCACCAACTCCGGGCTCAGGGACTTGCTTCAGAAAGAGAACATGGAAAACAAATGAGAGACAGAGGCATGACTTCAGTGGAAAGTCAAATGTGATTTCCTGGGTAAAAAACTTCTTGTCATTCGAAAAGTACCATTCAATTTCTAACAAAATCAAGGATTCTTAACACAATATTGTAAATCAACTATATTTCAATAAACTTTAAAAAAGAATTCTTAAATATGAGGTATCAGTTTTATAATAAGTGTTACAATGCTGAAAGTTAAAAGTTAATGGATCCTTGCTGCTGCTGCTGCTAAGTCACTTCAGTCGTGTCCGACTCTGTGCGACCCCATAGATGGCAACCCACCAGGCTCCGCCATTCCTGGGATTCTCTAGGCAAGAACACTGGAGTGGGTTGCCATTTCCTTCTCCAATGCAGGAAAGTGAAAAGTGAAAGTGAAGAGTGAAGTTGCTCAGTCGTGTCTGACTCTTCACGACCCCATGGACTGCAGAATGGATCCTTAATGCAGCACAGTACTAACTCAGAACAATATATGAAGGAGGAAGGATGAGGGTTCAGCCTCAAAAAGGATAAATTTGTGGATTTTTAAATTAGATGTCACTTTATTTCAAAAAACAATACAGAGTGCAAACAAATATAAAAGTCATGAAACCTGTTTATATAAGCTTTAATCAAAACCTCCCCAAACTGGAAACAACCCAAAGCACTAACACCAGAACAGATAAACTGTGATATATATCCATGCAACGAATAGTACTCAGCCCCCGTCACACATATGAAAATGAAGAAGCTGGATTAAAGAAAAGTGTATCTTGTATGATTCTACTTATATCAAAAGGCCAAATTAACGTGAAAAAAAAAAATTAGAACCGCAGCTGCCTCAGGACAGAAGGGTACTGATGGGGAAGCTGAAGCTGGGGAACGCTTTGCATTTTGGAAAGTGTGTGTGTTCCACACACACATCAATTTGTTAATATCCTGCCGCTAAGATCTGTATACTTTAATGCATGTAAGTTTTACCCGGCCGGTGGGGGGCACCATAAATCATCAAGTGGGAGATGGAAAGTGAGTGAAGGTACCGATGACACAAGAATGGCAAGATGTGGTAATTACCAAAACTTCATCATAGGATTTTACTTTATATTTTCCATAAGCTAAAAAAAAAAAGCCTATTCTTCAGTAAATTAGGGTAAGTTACCAGAAAAATATGCCAGCTACGAAAAAGAAGTTATTTACATGTTTTAACTCACTGAAAATAATTGCCATCTCAATGAGTGGGATCCAAATTACTGTTTTACTTTACTTGGCTTTCTATCTCAGGAAATGATGTGTGAAAACTGAGGTTCCCAAATCCCTGAAGCTTGGCCCTAAAGAGACCCTCAAGGAAGCTGTGAGTGAGAGCTGTATGTAAGTCAATGTAAGAAAGAGGACCTTAAAGAATAGGTAGGTGAAACTGGAGCAGGTAGTTGGTTGGTTAAGAGGATATTAGTTAAAGTAGGAGATAGAAATTTTGGCTACCACTGTGCCCACCAGGGGTCTTATTAGGTTCCATGATATATTTGGCTCCAAAGCTACAGGCATGACTGTAAAAACCTAAGATGTTAGAAAGATTTAAGATGGTGCCTTAGAGTGCCTTTCAGACAACAGGAATTCTAAGAAACTTAAAGATGTGGTTCCAGGGCCTCTCACAGGGAGCTCGATACAGACATGGACCTTGGTTCCCAAACTGTGCCCTAAGGCACCCCAGAGTACCACAGGGAAATATTAGCCATGTCTGTCAGCTACTGTGAACTACTAAGTCAAGGTAGTTCACAGCTTTAACATTAGACTACCACATTCCTTTCTATGTCACCGTATCTTTGTAAAGATGGTTCTCCAGCACTGCTGTGATAAAAAGCACAAACCCTTCAAAAATCAGTATGGAACAGGAACGAGAGTGGCAGTGTCGAAGGCAAGGTCATAAAAACCACACAATTCCTAGGGACTCGTTTTCTCTCCAGACACTCCCCAAATTAAGGTGGGGGAAAAAATCAGAACAGCGGCTGCCCCAGGACAGAAGGTTACTGATGGGGAAGGTGAAGATGGGGTCTAGCCACCATGCAGTGAGGAGGCCCAGGCCACACACAGGTGTTTCTGTAACAGTTCTGGCTAAGGTATCAGCTAAGAGCCAGTATCAACTGCCAGACCAGACTGAGCAAACCCACAGATGGTTCCAGCTCCTGAACTTCCGAGTCTTCCAGCTGAGGCCTCAGACACTGTGAGGTGGAGATTAACCTTCTTCATTGTGCTCCATCCACACTGCTGACCCACAGAATTCATGAGCATTAAAAAATGGCTGTTTTAGGCTGCTAACTTTGGGGGCAATAGTTACACATCCATGGTATCTACATAAATGTGCATAGGTTTCAATACATAATACAAATAAAAAAATTAAAAGCAGGCCATGCACGAAGCAATGACAGTGCATCATGAATCAAAGACAATGATTAACCTAGTTCTGTGCGCTCGTGTATGTTACTCGCTCGTCGTGTCCGACTCTTTGCAACCCCATGGACTGTAGCCCACCAGGCTCCTCTATCCATCGGATTTTCCAGGCAAGGTAACTGGAGTGGGTTGCCATTTCCTCCTCAGGGGATCCTTCCTGACCCAGGGATGGAACCTGAGTCTCCTGCACTGGCAGGTGGACTCTGAGCCACCAGGACAGCCCAGTGGATCTGTGCATCTGGAATCCCTTAAAACACAAAGCAGTCTGAGCACAGAGTTCTCCTAGGCTTTTATGCTTGTCTCATTCATACCTAATTGGAAAGCAATTTTTTAAATTACCTTTACTGAATCTCTTCCCTCATAGCTCAGTTGGTAAAGAATCCGCCTGCAATGCAGGTAGACCTTGGTTTAATTCCTAGGTTGGGAAGATTCGCTGGAAAAGGGATAGGCTAACCCACTCCAGTATTCTTAGCCTTCCTTTGTGGCTCAGCTGGTAAAGAATTAGCCTGCAGTGTGGGAAACCTGGGTTCGATCCCTGGGTCGGGAAGATCCCCTGGAGAAAGGAAAGGCTACCCACTCCAGTATTCTGGCCTGGAGAATTACAGGGACTGTATGGTCCATGAGGTCACAAAGAGTCGGACACATATGAGAGATCTTCACTTTCACTTTTCACTTACTGAATCTCTGCAAAGCAATCAACACATCTGAACCACTTCATTACAGTTAACTAAATTATAATAAAAAAAGCAAAAGGGATCATAAACAGGTCTGAAAACTGGGGAAAAACCCTCATTCTTCATAAATATTTTAAAATGTGTATTTGAATCTTATCTAATTATATGTATATATATTTTAATTTGTTTTACATTGTTTCTAAAAAGGAGAAGATACTTATTACCGGCGTTTCCTGTTTGAATTAGCTTACTCTCTACCTAGTTATGCCTTCCAGTGGTAGTTTTGATACAATATAGAAATCAAACAATTCCAATAAAATGTTAAGTCATGGTGACCTAAATAGGAAGGAAGTCCAAAAGAGAGGGGATATAGGTATATATATGGTTGATTTATTTTCCTGTACAGCAGAAACTAATTCAACATTGAAAAGCAACTGTAATAAAAATTAATTAAGAAGTGTTCAGTCACTCTGAGTACAGCAATCTGTATTATCTGTTTATTCTGCTAAGTGACAGATAGGGATCTTACAACCACACTTCTTATTACTGATGATGTTGTTGGTGCAATCATTATTTATATACTTATATATAACTAAAACAAAATCTTGACATTGTAGAATCTTGTAGTTTCTAAACTACAACAGAATGCTAAAATATCATGATTGTACTTAAATTCAGTAAATTATACTCTTTTGACAAGCACAAGGGATTAGAACACTTTTAAGAAACCACATAAGCTGAGAGCCCTGGAATTACTGGTCAAAGGAAGTCATATAAAACAGCTGTAATTAACATGCCAAAATTCTACCCTAGGTGGAATGTTTTAATGAAATTTCAAATAAAGAAGTCTTTCAGAGATACAAAGCTACCTTCAAATCAGGATGTAAATAATGTGTTAATAAACAGCTCAAAGCAATTAAATGTGGTTAACAACTGATAAATATGTAAAAGAATGTGGAATTCTCAATTAGATCACTATTCTTTTCCTCTCTCTAGACTCTACACAGATATCCACTTATTTTATTTCTCATGTAATTATTAGTCTCTGTGTTTGTTTACAAACTAGTAGTCTTCATTAATTCCATACCTCCAATGTACTCTAAAAAAAATTTTTTTTTCCTGAAAGAGAAAGTTTACTGGAGTTTCCAAAATTACTTTAAAAAAAAAATTCAAATTGCAATTCAATTTACCTCTTTGGGGAGGCATCTTCTGGAAATTTCTGAAGTCTGCCAATTGCAGCTTCCAAACTTTTAAGTTGTCCTCTATTGGGTGGCTTTGTTGTTTGTACATTTACTGTGCTTAATTCAACTTTCATGCCCTTAATAATATTTACCAAGTCTTTTTTCTTATTCTCCTTTATACTCCGTTGGTTCTCCGTATCTTTGGAAATTTCACAGGCTGGAAAAGACTTATCATCTTCCTTGCTATAGATCACACTGTTAGTGCCAAAATATCTTTGGATATTACCTTTTGTCCTGAAAAGATTAAAGGAAAAAAAAAGGAAATATAATGCAAAATAACAGAGCCAGGGCTCAAAACATTGCTTCAGTGGATTTAAACTTCTTTCAGTTCAAACTCTTCCCTTTTGCTTATTGTTGTTAGCAACCATTAAGAACAGCACTTAACATTTCTTGAACACATACTGTATGCCTAGTTTTGTGCAACATTTTATGTATATTTTCTCACACCCACATCAACTCCATAAGGTAGGTATTATTGCCATTTTGCAGATAAGGAAACTAGAAACCACAGATGTAACTTACCCAAGGCCATGTAGCTCAGAGCTCACTAAGGCCTAAGACACACTGGTGAGGACAAATAAGTTACAGGTGTGCTGAGATGCTGCCCATCAGAGCCCAGCAAAGGCTATTCAGGGCCAGCAGCTCCTGGAGTGCCTGTCTGTTGCCTCCTTCCATTTACCTCAAGGTTTGGTATTAATACAAATATCACTGTCTATGTGTTCCATAACACTAAAAACTTTGAAAACCACTGACATGGTTAATAAATTTCAATGTATTATTCTTAAGCCCAAAACTAACAGACTGCCTAGTTCTTGTTCTTAACATGACATAAGAATATCTTACAATTAAACAATATGAAATAAAGAAACTTCTATCAATAACAAAGGTTACTTTCTTAAAAAAAAAAAATTCCTGGCTGTGATTCTAATCTTTTCGACTTTCTCACTTGAGCTGCCAATGTCATTTAACCAATCACTCTTTGTAAACTAAACTAAAATGGGACAGAAAAAAAAGAATATTTAGTGGCTAGAGTTGCCATTCTGCTTTCTTCTTTATAGATTCATTTATGAAAAAGAACAACACGAACGATCCCATCTATTTCAAACTCGCAGAAAAAGATTTCCCAAATGTCTAAGGAACCCAAATGTCTAATTTTATATTTTGTGGCGTTAAGAACCTTTTAATATCGTTAATATTGAAGCACCTTAAAAACTAGTGAATGTGTTAGTCTTGGTAACAGGGTATAACCTATGAAAGTCACTGATTAAATATAGTGAATATCTACTCTGTGCTGGGCACTATTCTAGGCACTGATGATACATTCAGTTCAGTTCAGTCACTCAGTCGTGTCCGACTCTTTGCGACCTCATGAATCGCAGCACGCCAGGCCTCCCTGTCCATCACCAACTCCCGGAGTTCACTCAGATGCACGTCCATTGAGTCAGTGATGCTATCCAGCCATCTCATCCTTGGTCGTCCCCTTCTCCTCCTGCCCCCAATCCCTCCCAGCATCAAAGTCTTTTCCAATGAGTAAGAATCTCAAGGCCCCTACTTTCATGAAGCTAATAGGCTAAAATACTGTCACAAACTTTAGTGACTACCTAGAGGACTTACTGAAACACAGATTCTTTGGTTCTACCAACGATTCTGATTCAGCAGATTTGGGGAGGGACTTGCAGTCTGCAATTCTAACAGGTTCCCAAGTAATGCTGATGCTGCCTGTCAGAGGACCACATCTGAGTAGCCACGTTACTATGTCATTTAATCCTGACAATCTTACAGGACAGGTTGTATTATTATATTTTTCCACATTATAGAAGAAGCTGCTGCCCAAATAGGTTAAATTAGTGGTTCTTAACCTCTAGAGGTTATATGAATCAAAAAGGGAACTTATTTAAAATATGGATTCCTGACATTCTCAGTTGGTAAGTCTGGAATCAGGCCCAAGGATCCGCATTTAATCAAGACTTGGTGCCACTGATCTCAAGAAACAGCATAAGACAATGGGTTAAACAGTATCTCAGGTTTTCACAGCCAGTAAGTGGTAGCTTACTGTGTGCCTGCTCAGTCATTCCAGTCGTGGCCAACTCTTTGCGACCCTATGGACTGAAGCCAGCCAGGCTCCTTTGTCCATGGGATCCTCCAGGCAAGAATATTGGAGTGGGTTGCCATACCCCCCTCCAGGAGATCTTCCCAACCCAGGGACTGAACCCAAGCCTCTTGCATCTTCTGCACTGCAGGCAAATTTCTTACTGCTGAGCCATCGGGGAAGCCCTTTATGAAACCCTTTAATGAAACCTTTATGAAATCCTTTAACGAAAGAGAAAATGGCTTCTTCCAAAAATGCTGAGAGAAACTCTTGATCTGCTCATACAATTGTCAGAGGCTAACACATCGAACAACTTAAAAATCAGAATGAAAACCAACTGCATAATCAGTATCCTTATAATCAGTACACAGGAGCCTCAATATAATACTCAACATGTGGTACCTATGAATTCAGGAAAACGCTAATTACGATTTCACATGTGAAAGTCAAATTAACACTAAAAGTATCATAACAGAAAGGTGACAATCAGAAGACTGAATCTCACATATAACCTGTGCTTCAATGTTTTCTTCCAACACTGCTCTAGCACTACTGAAAGTAACCTATATTATTCCAGGAAAACCATATATCAGTTCAGTTCAGTCACTCAGTCGTGTCTGACTCTTTGCAACCCCATGAACTGCAGCACGCCAGGTCTCCCTGNGGGATTTAGGGGGACTCTCTGGTGGTCCTTATGATTTTGATGTAAATGTGAAGTATTCAGGTGGATTTTGAAGGTGAAAAGGCTTGTGTCTGAATTCTGACTTTCCTAGTGATCAACTAAATTAATTAGATTATTGTGGCAATCATGCTGTTCATCTTTAAGACAAAACTCAAAATAATTAACTTTGCCAGGTGGTCCTCCTCTCCTTGTCCCTTAAATATGGATATTTCTTAGGTCCTTTGTCTTCCCTCATTTCACATGAAGTGAAGTGAAGTCGCTCAGTCGTGTCCAACTCTTTGCGACCCCATGGACTGCAACCCTACCAGGCTCCACCATCNTAACTTTGCCAGGTGGTCCTCCTCTCCTTGTCCCTTAAATATGGATATTTCTTAGGTCCTTTGTCTTCCCTCATTTCACATGAAGTGAAGTGAAGTCGCTCAGTCGTGTCCAACTCTTTGCGACCCCATGGACTGCAACCCTACCAGGCTCCACCATCCATGGAATTTTCCAGGCAAGAATACTGTAGTGGGCTGCCATTTCTTTCTCCAGGGGATTTTCCCAACCCAGGGATCGAACCCGGGTCTCCTGCATTGCAGACAGACGCTTTACCATCTGAGCCACCAGGGAAGCCCTCTAAATGAGATTATCCATCTATTTTCATAGATTCAACTATTATCTGTATGCCATTAATGTCCAAATTTCTATATAACCCCCAGAGCAGACATTTTCTTGAGATCCAGAGTTATGGATACAGCTAATTCCCAGGCAAGTATCTTGGACAACTTACACTCACTACTTCCCAACTGACTTAATCACCTTTCCAAACCATTCTTCTTTATGTATTTATTTTTGAGTTTTGTCTTAAAGATGAATAGCATGACTACTACAGTAATCTAATTAATTTAGTTCATCAGTAGGAAAGTCAGAATTCAGACACAAGCCTTTTCACCTTCAAAATCCACCTATTGAATACTTCATATTTATGATGTAAGAGAACAGAAGGAAAAGGGGACAACAGAGGATAAGATGGTTGATAGCATCAGTGACTCAATGGACATGAGTCTGAGCAAACTCTGGGAGATAGTGAAGGACAGGGAAAACTGGCATGCTGCAGTTCATGGGGTCACAAAAGAGTTGGACACGATTTAGCAACTGAACAACTAAATGATGTAAGAATAATTTATTGAAGCATATCTCTGAGCTAGGCCTTCTGTTAACCATTTTACATATATTGTTTCATTAATTTTCAGAACAACCTACCCGTAAACTAAGTATCAGTATTATTCTTATGTAGATGAGAAAAAGACCTGGAGAAATTAACTAAGTTCCCCAAAGTTATACAACTACTACATAGCTTGACTTATACCCGTTGTTTTCCTTTGCCCAAGATCATGCATGCTGTTAACATTAGTACTAGTGCTCAGACTTGAGCACTCATCAGAATTACCGGAGGGCTTCTTGAAACACAGACTGCTGAGCGACACCCTTTGCGTTTCTGATTCTGGTGGCAGATGAGGTCTGAGATTTTGCATGGCTAACTAGTTCCAACAGCCCACCACAATAATATTGGGCAGCCAAAAATTTCATTCATAACATCTTATTGAAAAACCCAAATGAAATTTTGGCCACTCAATATTCTGCCATCAGCATTTTGTAAAAAAAATCATCAGATATAAATTAGTTAACTCATACTAACCACTAACATCCAAATACAGCATTATTAAAATATGTTGCTAATATAAAATCTTATTAAAAGATTTTTTACCTATCTAATCCTATGATCTCTAAAACAGAATCCACTCGTAATCCCTGTCATGGACTTTGAGAAATTACTTCCAGACATAAACTCTATCTAACAAGCTCTTCACAGTTTTTACAACATTAAGTGTATTTATTACCATTATGTATATGTGCATTATGTCAAGATACATATGTGTATACATACACATATTGAACAGTTAAGCTTCAATTTGTCCTAACTTGATTTGTAAATTTATTTTCCCAATTTAAAATATTATTCAGTCTGTTTAGCACAAAGGTGGTCTCTCCGCTGCAAACCCAGTTTTTACACTTCAGTCCCACAGACATGGCTGTTCTCTGATTCTTATACATCTCAGCTTAGCATTCATTCCATCTCTTAAAGGGCTGCATTACTTTCCAGGAGCATATTAGTCATAACCCAATTTTTTATTTTAGAAAAAAAATCACATAATTCTTTCCCCCATTAAGGTACTCTCAGATGTGTCATGTAGGTATGCTTCTGTTTAAACTCTGCTTTCTTGTCTCAATGATGCTTAGAAAATTCAGTTACTGACTTAGACAAGTGACTCAGAGACACATAGGTAATGGGGGGAAGGGAGCAGCATTAACTAGCTCCATAAACCACTAAAAATCTGTACAATTAGTGTCACACCTTTGAATTGGAGTCAAAATCAAGTTGGGAGGTGGTGCGTATAACAGGTAAAAAGGTACTGGCACTGCCTTGGTGATGCCTGTCATGGGGTCCTATCTGTAACACCAAATTCCTGCATTTACTTGTTAAGGTACTACACTTAAAAAAATCATGACAGAGCTTCCCTGGTGGTCTGGTGGTTAAGAATCCACCTGCCAATGCAGGGGACACTGGTTCGATCCCTGATCCAGAAAGATTCCTCATGCTGCGAGACAATGACGCCCTCTTGCCACAACTACTGAAGTCTGAACACCCAGAGCCCGTGCTACACAAGAGAAGCCCCTGCAATGAGAAGCCTGTGCACCGCAACTCGAAGGTAGCCCCCGCTCGCTGCAACTAGAAAACTAGCAGTGAAGACCCAGGGCCAACAGAAAGTTAAATACATAAAATTTTAAAAAACTTTATTATTTTAAAAATAATGATGATGATAAGTCAACAGAAAAACAAGCAAAGACCAAGAGCTCCTCCTGAAACAAAATCCTCCAGGTACAGTAGTAAAAAGTCCGGAGAACCCCAAATGAAATGTGACTTTCTGAGGAAAGTGGATAATTTTTACTTGATGGTGAATCGTTAAAAGTGAACCAGATGATTAAACTTAATGGAACAGCCACATTAAACTGAAATTAGTAAAAAACATGCCTCAGGCAGCCTACAACCTTTTATTTGTTGTTGTTTTAACTTCTGCCTTTTACAGTGGCCATGATGAATGACATCACAAAAGAAAAAAATCCAATTAAATTCTAAGAGCTCAATAAACCCCTAATGTCTGCTTGTCACCACCACTTGCACTTGCACTGATGTCTTCTGTTTCCTCTTCTCCCCAAGAAGAGAAAAAAAGAACTGGCCCCAGGGGAGTTCAGGAGAGGGGGACCTGAGTAGAGAAAGAGCACATTAAGGCTTCCGGAAGTTTCTATTCTGTGCCCTTCATCAGATACAGACACAGTGCTGGAAGGGGGGTGAGGTTAAATTGTTTTATTATCATACAATGCCTTTGTGAAGAGATGCATTTTCCCACTAGTTTTCAAATATTGATAAATCAGAAGTGGAATCTGCCGAGCAATCCCTGTTCACACTCTTGGTTGGCATCTCCACTGCCCTTTTATATTGTCCAGGTGTTTGTTCTATAAGTCATCAACACGGTGTCTCCTGACAGCTAAAAATAAGTTTCTGATTACTTTTACCTGAATAAATCTTGTGACCAGATATGGTATTCACCTACTAAGTCTGCAGCGATTACATATTGAAAATGATGAAAGAACCAGTCGAGGGGAGTCTAAAATCTAGCGGGAAGCAGAGTATAATAAATCACATGGAAAGATAACAGTTGCCACCTGGTAGAAGAATACTGGCTTTTGATAACAGATTTTACCTCAGCGATACCGTGTGTTTGTTAAATGGGGTTTTCAAAGTCCTCAGAAAAAGTTCTCAAAGTCAAAATAAAAGCAAAAACCTGTGGAATATGAGCTAAGAGCTAATCATAGTAACAGTGTCTTAAATTTGGAAGACACTTTATAGAACATATGCTTTTATCCCATGTTTATGTAGGAATAAACATAGTCTTTGTATACAGTCTCTACAGAGTGCTTCATGACAGCCTTGTCCTGGAGCTCCATAATCCTCATTTTCTGGTAAGGATCCTACTGCTGGGAGGTGAACTGACTCTTCTTTGATCTCACATTTGGTGAGCGAGAGGATGAGCAAGAGATGTGCCCCCTGCACTGTGCCAGGCTGCTGACCATGGCTGCCCCGGAGCCAGATCCAACGGGCAACGACATTGCTTTCGTTACTCATGAGTTAATGAAATAGCTTTTTAAGAGCTCTCTTCAGTCATTAGAATTTGACAATGGAGAGTTAAAACTTTCCCCAGTGGCTCTTTCTGTGTAATCAGGGTTTCAACATTTTCTTAGCATATCACATTACTCAAATCATGGTATGCACTTGTTTTACATTTCTTATTGCGTTTGTCTCACTTCTAAGCAATTTCCTCCCCATTCGCATTTTTCTTGCATTATTTCTGTCAAATTGCTTTCAAGGCTACTAATTGCATGAATAATATTCTCTTCCTCAAACTCTGCTGTTAACTAGCAGTAGCTGTGTGGTGTTGGGCATAGTTTATCTCTCAAAATGAAGTGGTTGCACAGAATAATCTGTAAATCTCTTCTTGCACTCAAGGTCTAATCTGACTCTCACACAATCTGTGTGATTTGGGAAACTTTATGTACTCTAGATGGAGAAGGCAATGGCACCCTACTCCAGTACTCTTGCCTGGAAAATCCCATGCACAGAGGAGCCTGGTGGGCTGCAGTCCAGGGGGTCGCTAAGAGTGGGACACGACTGAGCGACTTCACTTTCATGCATTGGAGACGGAACTGGCAGCCCACTCTAGTGTTCTTGGCTGGAGAATCCCAGGGACAAGGGAGTCTCGTGGGCTGCCGTCTATGGGATCGCACAGTCGGACACAACTAAAGCGATTTAGCAGCAGCAGCAGCAGCATGTACTCTAGAGCCTCAGTTTCTTGACTGCAATGATGTGTTCAGTTAGCTCATGTTTCCCAAAATGAGTTTCTTGGAAAACTGTTTTGGGGAACATCAGTATGGATCACACCCAAGAAGGATTCATAAGCAAAGAAAGTTCAGGAAAGCCAGGTCAAATAATGTTTAGGACAGTTTGGAACTGTAGGTACTCATAGCCTTTCTTAAGTTAATGGGCAGTGGGAGACTCCAAGAAAGAGGCAGAATAGGAAGTATTTCCCAAAATTATTGGGCCACAGAACCTTTTTTTCTCAGCATTTTGAATGAATTATATTTCATGGGACATAGTTATATATGAAGTCTGGATTACACATTTTTAAGTCCCCTTTTTGCCCTGAGATTCTATTTTCAAATATGTTCATAGAAGTTACTCTGAATATTCCATGCAGTGTTAATCAAGAGAACACAGAGTTGATTTGCCTGTTGCTGGTGTTGCCATTACGATTGTAACATAGCTGATGCTCCACTTACACAGAGTTGAAATAAGGTAGAGATTGTTACCAAAAAGAATTTGGGTCTGCTCAAATGCTAAACAGCAAAGCCAATCTACTGACTCCAGGCTGTAACAAAGGAAAGTACAGCATATATTGTAGGCACCAAGCAAGGAGAATGGGCAGCTTATGCTCAAAAGACCCAGATTCCCTGATAGCTTTCAGGAAAGGATTTTTAAAGGCAACATTTGGCATGAGAATTGCTGCTTGTGGACCTTCTTCTGACTGGTTGATGATAAGGTAACAGGGTAATGTTTCAGGAATCATAATTATCAACCTTCCGGTTTCAAACAATCTGGGGTCTATATGCTTGTGGTAGCATGTAAATCACCATCCTCCACCTTGTGTCGGGGGCTTAGTTTCTGCAGAACTCAAAATATTTGTCAGATTGTTATGTATATCTCTTAGGAATGTGTATAACTAGGACTCTGTCTTATCACTGAATGATTTGCTTTTCCTTTTTTTGTGCATTCCCTCACTTCCCTAATTAGTAACTGCTTGAGTCTGCTCTTTGGAACTCAGGCAAGGCCCAGGAGACTAAAGCCTTTTTCTACAAACAAGAAAGAAGAAACAAAGAAGGGCTTTTATACCCAAGAGGACCTCACAGGGTGCTCACAGGTTTCAAGATTAGCAGCCTTCCTATGAACGCTAATCTTTCTGTATGTATACTTACAACTGAAATCTGAAAAAAGTTCTTGATAAAAAGCACTTTTTGAAAAAATTTGTGAAGAGCCTTAGATTATCAGAAGACCTGTGAGACAGTGCCCAAAGTCTTGCTGAGGTGGGAAAAAGGGAACTAAAGAAACACCAGGGAAGTCAACACAGTGGAAATGAAATTCAGAATAAGTAACATGGGCTACATTTTCAAGTTAAGATCATCCTCTTCACTTCAGTTGTGTCTTTATGTTCATTTGCTCAACCCTTTACCCAGACCCATTTCACTGGCTATTTATCTAATCAGAGCCTCTGCTTAATTGCCTTCAGGGGCAGAGAACCAACTACTTCATAAGGCAGATTATTCAATTTTAGGCTAAGTTTTAGATGGTCCTTTCCCATATTAAACTAAAATATGTGTTAAATATTATTATTCCAAATGACTATATAAATTACCTAGCTGGTGGTGATTCAAGACATTGTCCCTGGCAGCACTTAAGATTTTTTTTTTTCCAAACACTCTGAGTTGAATTTCATAATAAATAAATTTCACACTTCCTAGAAAATTGACTATAATCTCCATCATATTAAAATCAAAAAAATTGACTAGCTTCCCTAAATTCACCAAGATAGCAAAGTGTAGATGCAGAATGTACTCTCTGATTAAAAAATCCAAAATCTTTTTCTTAACAGTGTATTGCTTCTATAGTGAGTATGTGTACATAAAAGTGCGGGGATGGCTGTATTAATAGAATCTGAAAGCTGTAGTGAAAATAGAGAAATAGTGAAAATTGTTCTGTTCCAGCCAGGCTACAATGTGTCCTTGGGCATTTTTCTATTGTTCTGGCCTGTAGTTTTTGATTCTTCGAAATGAAGATTACTAAACTTTACAGGAGTTCCAGTTCTGGAAATGTCTGTGATTATAAGGAAACATGCTCCTTAACAAATGGCATTTACTATTGAGGATTTCAGTAAACAGTAAAAGAAAAAAATCTGCAACCTTTAGAAAGACTTGAATGAGAATTAACATAGCATTGCATCATAAAGACAAACAGTTTAGGATCACATGCTTGACTTTTACTTTCTTTAATTTTTTTTTTCTACACTAGTTACATTCAGACCAGGATAGAGGAGATGGATCACTTAAATATATCCTTTCAGGAGATGGAGCAGGAGATCTCTTCATTATCAATGAAAACACAGGGGACATACAGGCCACAAAGAGGCTGGACAGGGAAGAAAAACCTGTTTACATACTTCGGGCTCAGGCTATAAACAGAAAAACAGGGAGACCCGTGGAGCCCGAGTCTGAATTCATCATCAAGATCCATGACATCAATGACAATGAACCAATATTCACCAAGGAGGTTTACACGGCCACTGTTCCCGAAATGTCTGATGTCGGTAAGTGAGATGTGATTCAATTGTTTCCTCTAGTACATCAACTGAATCAGGAATCCTATGAGTGAAATTCGCTGAACTGAAGGAACTTGGATGCTACATTCTAGATGCACTGTGTTTCAAACAATCCATTTAGGTCCTTTTTATAAGTGGAAAAGTGTCTCCTAAGATTAGTCTTATTATTTTTAAGAAAACATTTCCTCTAGTGATTAGGGAATGAAAAGTGGCAGAGGGAGAAGTGCAGGGAGAGGAGAGATCGTTTCGTCTGTTTCCTCTCCCACTCTAAATGTCCACTTTATTTCTTGATAGTCTTATTTCTCTTAGCCCATAGTGGAACTGGGCATTAGGTAAGGGTCTGCCCAGTGGAAAGCAAAAGCCCTGAGTTTACAATTCAGACTGAAGAGTAATTATATTGGAGAAAGAGACTCAAAGAAAACTTCTTTAAAAAATCCATGAATAATACACAGATGATGTCTACGGGATATATTCTTTATTAAGTGGTGAAAATGAGACTTTCATGACATTAATATGGTAAGTTAATACTCTGTGCAAAATTCTACGACCAATTTTAATGTGTGCATTTAGTTTGCTTAGACTGGGAAAATGTGAATTTTTCTTAAATTAAGAAAAAAATCCTACTGACATCACTGTTAACCACATTAAAACACTTCAGGAGAGACAGTGACAAATTTTCAACTACTTGTGTAAAGGGTTATTTTAAGTTTCACTCGGTGTCAAGTTCAAAAGGGCTAGATTACATAATAAAAACATTTCCATCATTCTGTGAGTCAGATATCAAGGATATTTCAGTTCACAGTTCCAAGTCTTGAACAATAGCTAATCTACAGAAATGATTATAAAACATCCAAATGTTTCTCATGAAGAAGTGGCTCCTCTCATTACTTGAAGTCACTTTGTTTTGTTAGAAAAATCACAAATCATCACCAAAGTGGAGGATTAGAATTCTTTTAAACGGAAGATTTGTTAGGAAAAAAATATTTTTCTTCTGGGTGGTAAAAGGCAAAAAGAATTAATGAAAGACTGTCTGGTCATCAGCACCATGCAGAGCAGCTATAGCCAGATGTGAAAAGTGTGGCTGTACAATATAAGGGGCACCATTTGCTTCTGAAGCCATTATAGCATTAAATATGTTTTATAAATATGTGGGTGGTAGCTGGCAATAACAGGTCTTGAGGAAAAGAAGGCTTTTTCCAATTTGCACACAGACACAGGCACAGTTATGTTGATATTCATCATCATAAATTAACATGGCATTATTGTGATAATAAAGGCATCCTAAAGGAATCTCATAAAGGTAGTGGGACAGCAACAAGGTGGTATAAATGGACTTTGGTATCAAATGGATCGGAGTTTGAAACTATCACTACTAATAAGCAACTATCGCGAGGAGTTGGACACGACTGAGCGACTTCACTTTCACATTTCATTTTCATGCATTGGAGAAGGAAATGGCAACCCACTCCAGTGTTCTTGCCTGGAGAATCCCAGGGGCGGCGGAGCCTGGTGGGCTGCCGTCTATGGGGTCTCACAGAGTCGGACAGGACTGAAGTGACGTAGCAGCAGCGGCAGCATGTAGCCTTAGGTAAATAAACGACTTGATGTCTCTGACCCTCCAGTTTCATATTTATAAAAAGGAAATAATAAACATCAGCTCCTAAATCCTTACCATAAGAATGAAAGGGAAAAACAAGTGCACAGCCCCAAGTACCACATCAACAACTAATAGGCACTCAAAATATCCAGATAATCATATTCTAAAAGCAATCAAATTGTGCATTGATGTCAAGTAAGAACATAGGTGTTTGTTGACTTCTACTATTAAATCTCACTCTAAAATCTTAGGCTTTCCTTCTCCCCTCATTCCTTGCTAAATTACAAGGATGGATGCTCTATCTCATGCATCAACATCCGACAGTATGCCACCCTAAGACGGTATAGTGTATTAGTTCAATAAATAGAATTGGTTAGATATTATAAAAGTAGGGTGAAAATTCCAGTATTCCCTAACTGCGACTTCCCTACCCTGTTCATGGACAGGAGAATTCTATCAGCATGTTTACTCTGTCTAATATGAATACCAAAAATCATCCACAAAATGCTGTTACTCAGAGGGTCTTACCTTTTTAGGAAGTCACAGACCCCTTTCAGAATCAGATAAAATCTGGCATTTCTCCACTGTGTCATATCCATTTCGGCATACACATAAAAACTTGCATGGAATTTCATGGGGATTAGGGATACTTTGAAGGTTGGTCTCTAAAATAAGAATGCCAATCAGAAACAACATAGCTTTCTTTGTACATTTAATTATAATCATCTTTGGGGATTATAAATTCCAGATGTGTATTCTCCACTATTCCAATTAATTCTTTACTTAATCCAAAACTACTTCTCTTAACATTCAAGAGAAGGTCTTTCAACCTCTTAGATTCTATCAGATAGATTTATCACCTAGGATGCTTTTACTTATAAGTAACAGAAAACTTAGTTCAAATTACTTTAAACAATGAAAGTGTTTACTGGTCACATTAAGTCTAAAAGCAAAGTGGACTTTGAACATAGTTTGATTTGGATTCTAGCTATTTCTCTGTAATTTTGTCCTATTCAGCTTTGTCCTCGGACTGGCACTGCCAAGATCACAAAATAGCTGCTGCATTTTCAGGCTCCACATCAGCCCGTTACATTCAGGGACCAAAAGCACCTATGACACAACATATTTTCAGCAAAATCACAAATGGCCCTCAAATCTCACCCTTGGAGATGGATTGGAATCAGTTCCACCCAAAGTCATGATCATTCCCATGCTCCCCTTTAATTTAATCCTTGTTGTTTTTAGTCACTAATGGGAAGTGAATGTCGCTCAGTCACGTCTGACTCTTTGCAACCTCATGGACAGTAGCCCACCAGGCTCTTCTGTTCATGGGAATTCTCCAGGCAAGAATACAGCAGATGGGTAGCCATTCCCTTCTCCAGGGGATCGTCCCAACCCAGGGATCAAACTCAGGTATCCTGCATTGTAAGGAGATTCTTTACCAGCTGAGCGACCATATCCAGTTGTTTTGCAGCCCCATGAACTGTAGCCTGCCAGTTTTCTCTGTCCATGGGATTTCCTGAGCAAGAATACTGGAGTGGGTTACCATTTCCTTCTCTGAGGAATGATCCCCAACCCAGATATCGAACCTATGTCTCCTGAATTGCAGGCAGATTCTTTACCACTGAGTCACGTGGGAAGCCCAATTTAATCCTTTCAATATTTATGAATGTTGCTCACATTCCTTCAGAATAAGAAATCCAAGGTTTTTTAGCCTAGCACCCTACTGTGGTTCTCCACTCCCTTGCCATGATAGTTTTGTATAGATGTATGATTGTGCTTTTTCCTGATGTATGGATATCGAGGATCCATAATGAACCCTTAATCTATTTTCAATTCATGTTTCTTTCATTACAGGCACATTTGTTGTCCAAGTCACTGCAACTGATGCTGATGATCCAACCTACGGGAACAGTGCTAAAGTTGTCTATAGCATCCTACAGGGGCAGCCCTATTTTTCAGTTGAATCAGAAACAGGTTAGAATTCCTCTTGCATCTTCTTTTTAAGATATGTAATTTTAATTGACATGCTCAGCTGAGCTAGCAATTTTTAATACAAACAATCAGTGTGATTGAATTTTCTTAGATTCATCTCCAAGCACCAGTGACATATTTGTAAACATGACATCCAGATCATTTTAATCAAGAAATCTGACAATGGATCTTTCATATACTGTGTTTATACAAGGGAGATTTGGAAAAATTACACATTACCTTATTATTTCCTCCAGTTTGAGATAAAACTAAAAGGCCAACCCCTTTTGATAGCCAAGATGGTTGTTTGCACATATTCTGGTTCTTCTTTTTCTAGTTACTTAGTAGGATTGCATCTCTCTACCTTACTGGAAAGCTAGATGTAGCCATGTGATTTATCTGGGGCAATAAAACGTGGTAGTCATGAGTCATTTCCAAGCAAAACTTTTAGACCTGGTGCATAATCCACCATTTTCCCTCCCACTTGCCACAGTGATCGTGGATGGAAACCAGTATCAAATGAGTCTTCAGCAATGTCTAAAGGTTATCATGAGCATATTTTCTTTCTGGCCTACCCAGAGCAGTTTAGTTTTGTTAAGCCACTGNGCCAGGCCTCCCTGTCCATCACCAACTCCCGGAGTTCACTCAGATTCACGTCCATCGAGTCAGTGATGCCATCCAGCCATCTCATCCTCTGTCTTCCCCTTCTCCTCCTGCCCCCAAACCACCCCCCCTCAGCATCAGTTCTAACTGGCCACAAATTAAACTGTAAGAGAAATTCAATACATTCTAAGAAAAATAGAATAGACCCGTCCTTTGAAAAATGGTAACTTATGCAACTGTCCAGAGCAATCATTTATGAAAGCAACAAAAGCATGGCCTAGAAGAAAATGTTTTCCTCCTCCTTTTCTCTGATGTCGATTCACTGGTCATTTTCTTCCCTACCCCCTCGAAATGCACTTTCCAGAGCCTAAAGCCTTTGGCAAGAGGCGGTAAATCAACTGAAAGAGGTCCAGATATACATCAGTGACTTTGTCCTAAATGTCTCATGAAATTCTACACTAATTGACTTGACNTCCTTTTCTCTGATGTCGATTCACTGGTCATTTTCTTCCCTACCCCCTCGAAATGCACTTTCCAGAGCCTAAAGCCTTTGGCAAGAGGCGGTAAATCAACTGAAAGAGGTCCAGATATACATCAGTGACTTTGTCCTAAATGTCTCATGAAATTCTACACTAATTGACTTGACAAGTCTGCCATGAAAATGAAAAAAAAAAATCATTCTCTATTCCAGTTATTGATTGCTACATAACACACCACCCCAAAATTTAACTTAATGGCTTAAAACAACAATTTATTATCTTTCATGGTTCTGTGGTTGACTGGGCTGAGTTGGGTGTTTCCTGCTTGAAGTATCTCATGTGGTCACAGTCAGGTAGTAGTTATTCTGAACTGGATGTCCAAAACAGTTTTTTCGTTCACATATTTGATGGCTTAGATGGAATGACTGGAAGATACAGGCTGACTGGGCAATTCTCCCCCACCCCACTCTCTGTCCACATGGCCTCTGAGATATAGCAGAATATGCCAGCTCACAATATGCCCCTTTGGTGTAAAGATTATTTTGAGCTGTAAGCATTTAAGAAGAAGCAAACACATACACCCCAACCTCTCTGCCCTCCCTATGTCTGCTCAAAAGCAGGATATAAATTTGCAAAGGTGTCCCCTCCCTCCTCTACCAGGAAGGACAAAAATTAATCACTGAAGACAATTCTAGACACTTGTTGGCCCAGAGATGGCTCAAAAGGAATCCACACGACCAACTTTACTCACTAACCTCTATCTTTCATTAGTTCCCATATATGTTTACCTTCTCACAATATGCTGCCCTAGAAACTCAAATCATTTGCTATGGTTTTGTCCCATCTCTAAAAATGTATAGCTTTCTGTTACAATGCCTATAACCCTGAATTATAGCCACTCTTTGAGTCACTCATCTCTGAGTGCTCCCATATATATGCATGATGCATGTGCAAATAAATTTCGTTTTTCTCTTGTTAACCCGTGTTTTGTCAGTTTCATTTACAGAGGCCCAGCCAATGAAACTATGATGGGTAGATGGAAAACAGATCCTTTTCCTTCCCTTACCTCTCTACTTGGCTAGCTTGGCCTTCCTCACAGCATGGCACCTTAGGGCATTTGAATTTCTTACATGGAAGCTGGCTTGCCTTGCAATGAAGACTCCACAGATGTGGGCTAAAGTTGCAAAGCTTTTTATGACCTAGCATTGGAAGTAACCTAGCATCACTTCCATGATATTCTACTGGTTAAAAAAATACAAAGTTGCAGGGCCAACCCATGTTCTAAGGGAGAGAACTGTGCACGTGTGCTAAATTGCTTCACTCACATCTGACTCTCTGCGACCCTCCAGACTGTAGCCTGCCAGACTCCTTTCTCCATGGGATTATCCAGGCAAGAATACTGGAGTGGGTTGCCATGTCCTCCTCCAGGGGATCTTCCTGACCCAGGGATCGAACCTGTGTCTCCTGCACTGACCGGTGAATGCTTTACCACTGGACCACTGGAGGAAATTACATTTCCCTTCAAATTCCAGGATGCATGGTTTATTCCAGGAGGCAGGACCATCTTTGAAGACTTGCTACCACATCCAAGCAAACTTTTAATGAAATCCATTCACCTTACCAGTATATTCTCCTGGGTTCCCCCCCCCCCCATTTCCAACCATCCTGATGGTCTTTTAAAGACTTCATATTTCAATCTATATAGAATTTTGCATCCTTCTGGGTGCAAAAAATTTGCATTGCCAGCTCCAGAACTCCTGCAGAAAAAAATTTGGGATGAGAATGTTAAATTATCTAGAAGGCTTTATGATGTCCTTTAGAAGGATATCTTATGATGTCAAATGTGGCACTCCTGGAGAATACCAAAGTCAACTTTTTTCAGTAATTACTACTTCTGGACCTAAGAGTGACCTTTCATCAGTCAACCCTTATCAGATATTTTAGAGAAAATATATTGTTGTTTTTTAAAAAGAACTATAATATATTTTCACATGCACGTGCTAAAGAAGATGAAATGAAAAAAAAATTTTTTTAAATCAGGAGAATATCGATCCCGGTCAATTCGTGGTGCTGCAGACCTCTGGAATCTATAATTCAAAGGTGGAAATCTAAGTAAAAGGAAGATTTATATTGCATTCCATTGTCGTGTGAAGCCATAAGAATATCTAGCATTTGATGTTGAGAAGAGTTTTTCAAATGTTCTGATTATGGCACATCCTTGGGAGAGGCCAGCCTAAGAGTTTAGCAGGCGTCATATCCTGACACACAGATA
This sequence comes from Neotragus moschatus, assembly GCA_006410615.1. Lineage (NCBI taxonomy): Eukaryota > Metazoa > Chordata > Mammalia > Artiodactyla > Bovidae > Neotragus > Neotragus moschatus. The sequence continues at coordinate 3,991,953 of SJYA01002027.1, forward strand.
GGCGTTCTTGGCTTTCTGTAGCAGGATGGGCAGGCAGGAAGGACCAGCTTTGAGAATTAGAACTGCCCTCGAGTGTCACCAGTTACAGAAGGAAAGGGTGGGGCTGGCTGCCAGAACCCACTATTTGAAGTTTGTGTTGATAGCTGCTTAGAGTCCAATATGAGTTATATATATTTCCATGTAAAACACACCCACGCACACACACTCCACCGAAATTATGTATACTACTCTAATTCTAAGGCATTCCCTGAAAAAACAATCATTTGAAATGTGTTAGCTAATGAGCTCTAAAGTGGGATTAGATAACTGGTGATTCACTAAGCTGAAAAACTGTTACGCATAGTATTAAAAATTACATAGAAATAGTGAAACAGGATAAATTGTACAGTATTACCAAAAAGCAACACAAAATATTTAAATAGTAGCTTAGCTTAATGGTACTTGGCGTGTCAGTTCATGTTCATGAATTTCCTTCCCATAATATCTAATCTATCCCAGATTAATTTCCTACATTATTTAATTGCTATGCTAGGGACTTCCCTGGTGGCTCAATGGTAAAGAATCTGCCGCAATGCAGGAGACATAGTATTGATACCTGGGTCAGGAAGACCCCTGGAGAAGGGCATGGCTACCCATTCCAATATCCTTGCCTGGAAAATGTCATGGATAGAGGAGCCTGGCAGGCCACCATCCATAGGGTCGCAAAAAGCTGGATATGACTGCAACCACTGAGCATAGGAACTTCTCTAGTGATCATTAGGACTCCATGTTTCCACTGCATGGGGCTGGAGTTCAACACTTGGCTAGGGAACTAAGATCCCTCAAGCTGTGCAGCACGGTCTAAAAATAAGTTTTAAACAAAAATTATTATGCTAATTTTATGATGCACCTTAGATCTGAGTAAATGATAGATCTGGGAAAGACCTAAATGAGTAATACGCCTCTTTGAAGGTGTATTTCCTGAAACTTTCAGTTCAGGAAAAGTTAGAGATATTATGCTAACCTAATGTTTGCTGCCGACCTGTTCCTGCTCGTGGACCACAATAGGACAGAGAGAAAAGCCACTTCTCCCCAGTCGCAGGAGGGTGGAACACAAATGTCACAGCACAGCTGTTTTACGGGTGCTGTGGCTACTTGCTGACACATTCATTGAAAAGTCTGCTGCTTGTTTTACTCCGCTTTACATCAGACTTGCTCTGTCTGCATATACTTCATAGGAAACCAAATATAATCTAGACGATGAATTGCTTTTCAGGCACTAGCATCACCGGTATATGTGACTTCATTTGCCAATAAATATGTTGCCCCGTTGTCTATTATATACTAGTTTTCATTGATACCAATATATTTATTTTAGCTATACAATTTTCTATTTTATTTTCATGGTTAGTGGACATAATTTTTTTCCATTGTGGTTTATCATAAGATATTGAATCTAGTTTCTTAGACGAATTGGGAGTTTGTTGGGAATTCCCTCACGGTCCAGTGGTTAGGACTTGGCTCTTTCAATGCTAGGGCCCTGGATTCGATCCCTGGTCAGGGAACTAAGATCCTGTAAGCCGTGCGTTATGATCAAAAACAAATAATTAAATAAAGTAGGATTTTGTTGTTTGTGTATCAGATGACTTTGTTGAATACCCAGGATTGATAATTTCGTATTTCCATTTCATAGAATCAGTGTACTTAATTTTATGTGCAAAATAATCCTTTATCCTAAAATCAACTCTAAATCAACTTTCAATGTTTCTTTGCAAAAGAAAAGATTTCCCGCTAATCTGCTTTTCTGTGTTCAAACTACAGAAAAGTAAAACTTTTCCCACAAAATCGGAAGGTGCCATATATATCTCCAGTGTAGTAACTACTGATAATAACATTAACTGCCATATTGACTTCTGAACAATTTATATCTGTTATCTCACTTCGTTTTTTTTTTTAATGTATTTTATTGAACTGCAGTTGATTTACATTGTTGTGTTAATTTTTGCTGTAAAGTGATTCGGTTATACGTATATACATATATATGTATATATTCTTTTTCGTATTCTTTCCCATTATGGTTTATCACAGGATATTGAATATAGTGATGTACAGTAGGACCTTGTAGTTTATCCATCCTATATATTATAGTTTGCACCCACTAATCCCAAACTCCCAACGCATCCCTCCACCACCTCCTCCTCCCCCTTGCAAATCACGTCTGCTCTCGATGTCTCTCAATTTTCTGAATGACGTCAGGATGATCCAAGGCAGGATAATTATGTGTCACAGCAGATCCTGACACTATGGAACGTGGAACAAGGACAGTCAATATTTGGAAATCCAACTAAGCCAAGTCTCCAGAGGCACAGCCGCACTGGAGTTTGCTCTTTGTGAAATAACCCTGAAGAATAAACTCGCTTATCTAGTGGTTTTGGCTAACCGCTTCAGTTTACTTTGAGCCCCCTAGGAAAGTGTTAAATCATTATGGGCAATGTACAAGCTAAAGGCACAGAAGGAAGAGGAGAATGAGACAGGACCACTCACCAGAGGCAAAGCTTGTCCTGAGGTTTCTTTCTGGGTCTGGGTGGGGCATGGCTGTGTGCATGGCAAAGATGTAATATTTGTCTTCTTCCTTCAGAGGTAGAGGAAGAGCAGTTTGGTCTCCACACCTTCCAGAGTGGGAAATTTTTATCTTTCTCCCTGTATGTACATATATTTCCCACTAATCTGCTGTGCTGTGTGGTTGATCGCTCAGTCGTGTCCGACTCCTTGCGACCCCACAGACTGCAGCCGCTGGTCTCCTCTGTCCATGGGGAGTCTCCCGGTGAGAATACTGGAGTGGGTTGCCATGGCCTCCTCCAGGGAATCTTCCCAACCCAGGGATCGAACCCATGTCTCCCGCATTGCAGGTGGATTCTTTACTGACTGAGCCACCAGGGAAGCCCAATCAAACTTATAGACCAGGGCAAACTAGAGTATCAAACACAGCCTAAAACATATGAAAATATATGTGAATTTATATAAAATAACTACAGATGTATGGGATCAATATAAACATGGAACATTTATTATGTAAAAACAAGGTTTTAGTCCCCTTGGAATACAAAAATGAGTAAGAATTCATTCCTGCTTCAAAAGGCTAATGATCTGGGCAGGCCCCCAAGCAGGTTAGAAGGTAATAGGACAAGACACACAGGGCAATAGAGCGAAGTGACGCACACACAAGCTCCCCTGGGCACCCAGGTTGAGGAGCCCCCCAGAGGCCACGTGTCTGTTCACAAAGTCTTCAGCGCCCAAAACCAAGGCCGGGGGCGGAGGGAGGGGACTGTGAGCCATGTAGGCGCTATGTACACTAGATGAGACGGAAGAGGAAGTGGTTTTGTGCCCTTCAGATTAGACTGTCTAGATGCTTGCCGTTTCCCTCTCTGTGTAAAATGACTCATTCTCAGTACTTGTGCATGTGTTAGTTGCTCGGTCGTTCTGACTCTTTGTGACCCCATGGGCTATAGCCCAGCAGGCTCTTCTGTCCATGGGATTTTCCAGGCAAGAAAACTGGAGTGGGTTGCCGTTCCCTTCTCCCACTCTCAGTATATTTATCTGTAAAATTTCTTCGGACTTTCAGTTTATCAGAGAACAGCATCCTGTCATTCTAAGGTGTGTTGCCCAGCAGAAGAGAGAGAATTATGTTGACAGCGCTTAGCAAGTGATTTCTGGAGATGACAGAGATGTTTGCAGGCAGAACTGTTCCCGGGCCACGTTTTGCAGGGTCTGAAAGTTCCCTGGCTCCCTACCCCACGCCTTCTCACACTCATTCTCTCCAGACGCCAGTCTCTCTACTGCCGTTAGACTTCCTGGAGCCCCTGCCTCGGGCCTCCCCGGGCCTCCCTGGGCCTGGCCTGCTGGTCAGGCTCCTCTGCAGGGAAGCCATCTCCTCCCTCCTCCACTGGTCAGACTCCCTTTCTCCTGTTTGTCCAGCAGGAGGATGGCTGTATCATTTCACTAACCTACAGTCAGGTCTCAAAGCCCAAATTGCTAGCTTATTATATGAGCTTTTGCAAGAAAGTTTAATTTTTAAAAGAAGAGGATTTAAGTTCCAGTAAGCAAAGGCGACAGCTTCAGTTAAGATTGTGTTCTCTGCTTTCCTGGCCCCGCAAATTACAACCTCAGGGAAATGGCTTGTCTGAATTAATTTGCTCTGACCCTTGGAGGCATTTGTAACATTCAAGTGCCCTCTGGAGGCAAGAATAATCTCACGTTATATAAAATATGGATGCAGTACGTGCACGTGTGTGTGTGTGTGTGTGTGTGTGAGGCAGTGTGTAGTGTGATGTGTGTGTGTGAGGCAGTGTGTAGTGTGGGGTGTGTGTATGTGAGGCAGTGTGTAGTGTGTGGGGTATGTGTATGTGTGTGAGGCAGTGTGTAGTGTGATATGTGTGTGTGGTCTCTGGTGTGTGGGGTGTGTGTATATATGTATGAGGAGTGTGTGATGTGTGGAGGGTGTAGTGGGTGTGTGCGGTCTCTGGTGTTGGGGATATGTGTGGTATGTGTCTGTGAAGAGGGTGTGTGGTGTGGTGCTGTGTGTGTGTGTGTGTGGTCTCTGGTGTGGGGTGTATGTGTGTGCATGAGGACGGTATGAAGTATGGTGGGTATAGTGGGTGTGTGCAGTCTCTGGTGGGGGGGATATGTGTGTGGTGTGTGTTTGTGTTTGTGTGAAGATGGTGTGTGTGTGTGTGTGTATGAGGAGGGTGTGAGATGTAGTGGGTATGTGTGGTCTCTGATGTGGGGATGTATG
>SJYA01002027.1:3996775-4001775 GCA_006410615.1 Neotragus moschatus
CCACACCACACACACACACCACACCACACACATACACCACACCACACACACACACAAACCACACACACACAAGATGTGTATAAGAGACAGATGTAGTGGGTATGTGTGGTCTCTGATGTGGGGATGTATGTGGGGGGGTAAGCGTGTGTGTGTAAGGAGGATGTGAGGTGTGGTGGGTGTAGTGGGTGTGTACAATCTCTGGTGTGGGGGATGTGTTTGGTGTGTGTATGTGTGAAGAGGGTGTGTGGTATGGTGCTCTGTGGGTATATGCAGTCTCTGGTGTAGGGTGTGTATGTGTTCATAAGGAGGGTATGATGTGTAGTGGGAGTATGTGCAGTCTCTGGTGTGGGGGGTGGGCGTGTCTGTGGTGTGTGTGTGTGGTATGTGTGTATATGAAGAGGGTGTATGGTGTTAGTGGATGTGGTATGTGTGATATTATGTGTGGGGTGTGAGGGTGTGTGTGTGTGTGTGGTGTGGTGTGTGTGTGTGGTGTGGTGTGTGTGGTGTGGTTTGTGTGTGGTGTGATGTATGTGTGGTGTGGTGTAGTGTGGCATGTGTGGTATGGTGTGGCGTGTGTGTGTGGTGTGGTGTGTGTGTGTGGTGTAGTGTGTGTGTGTGTGGTTTGTGTGTGTGTGTGGTGTGGTGTATGTGTGTGGTGTGGTGTGTGTGTGTGGTGTGGTTGGTGTGTGTGTGTGTGGTTGGTGTGTGTGGTGTGGTATGTGTTGTTGATGTGTGTGTGGTGTGGTGTGTGTGGTTGGTGTGTGTGTGGTGTGGTGTGTGTGGTTGGTGTGTGTGGTGTGGTTGGTGTGTGTGTGGTGTGGTTGGTGTGTGTGGTTGCTGTGTGTGGTTGGTGTGTGTGTGGTGTGTGTGGTTGGTGTGTGTGGTATGTGTGGTTGGTGTGTATGGTTGGTGTGTGTGGTGTGTGTGGTATTGTGTGGTTGGTGTGTGTGGTTGGTGTGTGTGGTGTGTGTGTATGGTTGGTGTGTGTGGTGTGTGTGGTGTTGTGTGGTTGGTGTGTGTGGTGTATGTGGTGTGTGTGGTGTGTGTGTTGTGTGTGTGTGGTGTGTGTGTTGTGTGTGTGTGGTGTGTGTGTGGTATGTGTGTGGTGTGTGTGTGGTGTGTGCGTGGTATGTGTGGTGTTGTGTGGTTGGTGTGTGTGGTGTGTGTGGTTGGTGTGTGTGGTTGGTGTCTGTGTGGTGTGTGTGGTTGGTGTGTGTGGTGTGTGTGTGTGGTGTGTGTGTGGTGTGTGTGTGGTATGTGTGTGTGGTGTGTGTGTGTGTGGTATGGTGTGGTATGTGTGGTGTGGTGTGTGTGGTTGGTGTGGGTGTGTGTGTGCTGTGTGTAGTATGGTGTGTGTGTGGTGTGTATGGAGTGTGTGTGAGAGAGAGTGCTCACACACGTGCACGTACTTCTACCAGAAGACTGCTGGGGGCTCTGCTGCCTCTTGTCCCGCCATCCAGACCCCGCGTCCAGGCTCTCGTTGTCTTGGGCCTTGACTGCTTCAGCAGTCACCTACCCCATCTCTGTCCCCTCATTCTCACTCTCCCACAATGTTTACTCAACCACCAACATGATCCTAAGTAACTTAATTTAGGTCATTTTTCCCCATAGATTTAAAATCTTGAAGTTTCCCCCTTGCACTTAGAAATTTTGCCCCCAGAAGGCAAGATTTCACTTTATCACTGTATCAAACCTCACAAAATTAACCGAACACAGCCCAGAAACACTACCCAGATAAAGCACCAACAGAAAGATATTTCTATTACACAAAAGCCAATATAAGAAGGAGTTTATTCCACAGACACTGATATAAGGAAGAGAAAATCTTACAGGGTGGGGTCTGTGCAGGTCTAGGAAGCAGGCATCAATGTGGTAAATGACCAGCCCTTGCCTACTGCTCTGACGGCCTTCCCTACCTCTCTGCACCCCTTGCTCACTGCGCCCCAGTAACCTAGACTTTCTTCCTGTTCTCTGTACAGCCTTGCTGGACTGTTATCTTTGACAGTCCCCTGGAGGAGGGTATGGCCACCCACTCCAGTATTTTTGCCTAGAGAATCCCCATGGACAGAGGAGTCTGGCAGGTTACAAAGTCCATGGGGTTGCAAAGAGCCAGACACGACTGAGGAACTAAGCACAGCACATTCTTGTCCCTGGAATATCCTTCGCAAATTTTGTTGTATAATTGGCTCTTTCATATCTTCCTAACTTATCTCAACAGTCACTTCTTCAGTCACTTTCCCATCTCGTGAAGCCCACTTGCCCACCCCATCATTGCCTGAAATGATTTATCATTTACTCAACACATTCACTTGGAGAAATGGCAACCCACTCCAGTATTCTTGCCTAGAGAATCCTGTGGACAGAGGAGCCTGGTGGGCTGCAGTCTATGCAATCGCACAGAGATACAATTGAAGCGATTTAGCAGCAGCAGCAGCAACAACACATTCACTGAGCACCTTCAGGGGGCACTATCTTATGCATGTGAGCTACCTCAGGGTAGGAACAGACCTGCTCCTGGCCCTTTGGAGCTTACAGATCTCTCACCAAACTTGTTTACATATTTATGTCAGCCTCCCTGGCTAGGCTGACAGCAGAGACATTGGTCAGCCTTCTTCACTGCTTTACCTAGTACACCATTGATGGTCAACCAGTATTTGTTGAATGAATAAACAAGGTTCCTATTTTTTACTAGGGTATGCAGGATTAACATTTTAAATTCCTATCACTGAGATCAAGTTAATTCATTTACTATAAAAATGAGGCAAACAAGAAACTTAACATGGTACCCACTAGCCACAGGTAACTCTTGAGCACCTCCATGTGGCTGGTACAACTGAAGCACTGAATTTTAGGGTTTTTTGTAATTAAGTTAAAGTTAAGTAGTCACAAGTAAGGAGGGGCTACAAAGTGGATAGTGTAATTCTAGATGCTGCTGCTGCTGCTGCTAAGTCACTTCAGTTGTGTTCGACTCTGTGCGACCCCATAGACGGCAGCCCACCAGGCTCCCCCGTCCCTAGGACTCTCCAGGCAAGAGGGAAGCAGCATTAGAAACAAAGATCCTTGCTCTTGTGGAGTTTACATTTGGAGATGAAGGTAGAGGTGAGAGAGGAAGACAGTAAATAAAACATAATAAGTAAATAACTAAAATATATAGTCCCTGGCGTGTGACAGGGAATGAAGATGATGTGTGGCTGCTGTTGCTGCTAAGTCGCTTCAGTCATGTCCGACTCTGTGCGACCCCATAGACAGCAGCCCACCAGGCTCCCCTGTCCCTGGGATTCTCCAGGCAAGAACACCGGAGTGGGTTGCCATTTCCTTCTCCAATGCATGAAAGTGAAAAGTGAAAGTGAAGTCGCTCAGTCGTGTCCGACTTTTAGCGACCCCATGGACTGCAGCCTACCAGGCTCCTACGTCCATGGGATTTTCCAGGCACGAGTACTGGATTAGGTTGCCATTGCCTTCTCCGAGTATATGATGCAAATTACCTATTACTTTATTCCTTTAGTGTTATAGCACCTTAACACAGTTAATATTATAACCTCTGTGTTTACCACACAGTAAATCCCTACCTACAAATGAGTTCCATCCTGAGAATGCACTCATAAGGCCAATTTGTTTATAAGTCCAACAATGTTAGCTTATTTACCCAACTAACAAAATGAGCTATATATGAAGTGTAATAGGGTTATAATACTTTTCACACAAACAATATTCTAAAAAACAAATAGAAAATAAAGTATTTTCAATCTTACAGTACAACACCTTGACAACAGCTGGCATACAGGGACACATTCACATCTTTGAAAGCCCACGATTTGAAGGTTCGTATGTAGGGGACTCACTATGTTTTATGCACAAATGTAATACATTATTGGAGTAGGAAATGGCAACCCACTCCAGTGTTTTTGCTTGGGAAAGCCTGTGGACAGAGGAGCCCAGAGGGCTGCAGTCCATGGGGTCGCAGAGAGTCAGACACGACTGAGCATACACAGGCACACATATAATACATTATATCCTCAAGAACATCAAAATGACTTTATGAAAGCCAGAGCGTAAACCTCTGGTTTCCAATCTTCCTCACTGCTCAGCTTGCTTCTCTCTCTCTATGCACCAACCCCCAACATTTAGTTTCCAAGTGTTAGGTTTGCCTTTTGAACTGGTCTTGCTCCAAGTTCGTCTGATGCCGGAGTTGGTCTTTGCTGGAGCGAGAGCTCCTCGGGGATGGTGGTGTGGGGATTCCTCGGCGATGGTGTGCAGGTCACCCCAGCCCCCTCCTTGGTGGAGTACCTCAGAGAAGGGCAGCTGTGTCTCTTTCCTCTCCATCTTCATGTCCTCTCCCCCAAGCACCCTCTTCTGCTGGCGTGTCACCTCCTTTGGCTCTCCAGGCAATCTCAGGGCTCCTCTCCTTCCTGTAACACATTCTCCTTCATGTGGAGTCATGAGAACCACTGGGAAACCTGTTGCCCTTCACCAGGCCACTGTCCCTTCAAACCAGCAGGCCAAGCCTCCCCACATTCAGAATCTCTGAGACATAGGAACCAGTCCTCATGTTCGTGAGACCCTTGAACTCTGGCTGTCCCAAGAAACACCCCAAGCTCTTCTAAAATCATCACTGGGCAGGTTGTGCTCAGCTCGGCTGGGACAGTGAGTGCACAGCAGAGGGTGCAAGCTTGGCAGCTCAACCAGTAGCCAGCTGAGGGGAGAGCCAAGTGGATTCCCTTCAATGTCTTGGTGACCAAAATGATTTTGTGAAAAGGAGGAACAGGCTTCTTGACACAAGCCCTGCCCTCTCCCTGCCTCCTCTTCCCCAGCTGGCCTCTGAAATACTTCATGGCCATGAAATACTTCTCCCTTCACCTACTTAGGGGCCTCACTGATGGTTCAGCGGGTAAAGAATCCACCGGCAATGCGGGAGACACAGGCGACGTGGGTTCAATCCCTGGAGTTGGGAAGATCCCCAGGATTAGGAAATGGCAACCCACTCCAGTATTCTTGCTTGG
>SJYA01002027.1:4006775-4070076 GCA_006410615.1 Neotragus moschatus
TCTGTCCCCTCACCTCTGACCTGCGTCATACCTGCCCTCTCGCCCCAGAGCCAGCTGCACTGATGTTCCTGGATTATGCAATCTCAAATGCTGCACACAGATGCCTGGAGCAAAGAGGTCAGTGCATAGACTTCTTTGCTGTTTTGAACCTGGATCTGAAATATCATTGGGTTGACTAACCTCTACAGAGAGCAGTGATGCATGACTCTAAAACTTTCTTCTCAAGAAGCCAACAGGTCCCTGGGGAATAACCCTTAGGATGAAAACTTTCATGATTTAATGGCAGTCAGGTGATTTTTCAATCCTCCTCTGAGCTCCTGTGAGATGTTAAACCTTTTCATATCTACCTATGTCTCTATTCCTAATGCAAAGATAGCATATAGGGCCACCAGTGTAAGAGGTGATTTTTAATAAAATATTATGAAGGGAGATATTATGGAACTCTTTCCAGGAGAAAGGGTTCCTGCAACCCTCTTGCTTTTCATAGGAGGCCTTCTGGGAGGTATTACTGTAGAGCATAGCAGTTAGCAATATGAACTCTGAGTCCCAGCTCTCCTCTTAGTAACTGTACAACATCATGTAAGTCTCTTGACCCCTCTAGGCCTCAGTTTCTTCACCAGCATCATTTTCCCGGCCATGGGGGTAGTAAGCAAGACAGCAAGTGGAGAAAAAAACAGGTGAGAGTTTGTGCAAAAAGGCAACTTTGTAGATGAGGGGTTAAAAACTTGCACGGAAGTTTCCTGATTGCTTCTTAGTTTACAGAATTGAGGCTGAGGGTTGTGAAGGAGAGGTGAGGGGGAGAAGAAATGTAAAAGCCTTGGGGAGAGTGATGAGAGTTAAGGCACTAAAGCAAGACAGGACACAATGTCAGGAGACCCTGATCTGGAGTACCAGTACGGCACCCCACTCCCCCATATGCTGGATTGCTATTGCAGGCTCCCACAGCAGCGGGATTCAAAGGAGGCCACAATGCTGTCACGTGATAGCTGAAGTTTAGAAAGGTTAAATGACTCACTAAAGGTCATGGAGATTTTAACACAGGTGGCCTTGCTCCAAGTCTGGGGCTCTTTCTAATCTGTAACAGGAGGCCTCAGCCTGCCACTAGTTAGCTCCTTTGGGCCTCATATTTCTGGTTTGCAAAAGCCACCAGGCCAGGTGCCACGGAAAGTGCCAATCCTCTAGGACATTAGACCGAAGGTTCTTCTTCTCACTGGTTATGCTACATGTCACTGGGCAAGTCACTCAAATGCCCTGGCTTCTTTCTGTAATTGAGCTCCAGAAGCTTGAGTTCTAAAGTGCTGATTCTGCCAGATGATGATGGTTTTGTGCCACATTGAGAAGGGCTCCCATGCATGTATCAGGAGATCTGACACCCTCACAGCACTTCCTCACCATCCCCTACTCAGGTCTATTCAGCTGGGCATTCATGTTTAAGCATTAACACGTATTCAGTCACTCAGCTGTATCCAACTCGTGAACCCATGGACTGTAGCTCACCAGTCTCCTCTGTCCATGGGATTCTCCAGGCAAGAACACTGGAGTGGGTTGCCATTTCCTCCTGCAGGGGATCTTCTGGATCCAGGGATCGAACCTGTCTGCTGAGCTGCCAGCGGATTCTTTACCCACTGAGTCACCTGGGAAGCCCTAACACAAGTCACCTCAAATACTTGTCACTGGCCTTTACCAAAAAATCAAGCTTCCCAGGTGGCGCTAGTGGTAAAGAACCTGCCTGCCAAAGCAGGTAAAGAGATGTAAGAGAACCCATAAGAGACATAGGTTCAATCCCTGGGTTGGGAAGATCCCCTGGAGAAGGAAATGGCAACCCACTCCAGTACTCTTGCCTGGAGAATCCCATGGACAGAGAAGCCTGGCTGTCTACAGTCCATAGGGTCACAAAGAGTCAGACACGACTGAAGCAACTTAACATTTAGGACACAGTCACCAAAAATCACTTAAGTTACACTGGCAGTAGTCCAACACCACATTCAAATAGGGCAGAAAGTTGTAAAAGAAAAATGATAACACAGTTTAAAGAAGAAAACATGGTATAAGAAAGGAAAATGAATTCATGACATCTGAACCAAAGCACCAAGACCATAACTGTTAACGGAACAGCTGTGAGTCACAGATCAACACCCTCCCAAATGAGTGAGTCTTTGCCTGAGATACTAGAGAAAATTCCTCTACTCCCGGTGTACAACAGAAACCTTGAACTATGCTTAATAAAATGCCAGAGAGGTGCAGACCTAGTCTATAATTCACTGTGCTTGGTCATGCGCTTAGTCACTCAGTCGTGTCCGACTCTTTGCGACCCCATGGACTGTACCCGGCCAGACTCCTCTGTCCAAGGAATTCTCCAGGCAAGAACATTGGAGTGGGTTGCCATGCCCTCCTCCAGGGGATCTTCCCAACCTAGGGACGGAACCCAGGTCCCTGCATTGCAGGCGGATTCTTTATTGTCTGAGACACCCGTTGNTCACCCCAGCTTCGGCCTGAAGCTGGAATCTTCCCTAAGTTGTGATCTGGTGGGGAAAGGCGGGGGTCCTCGGATTCTCCCGAGCAAGAAATAAATTTCCCTGAGAAATGGGAAATGTACATGGTCTTCTGGAGTGGGACTCCGGTGTAGTTTGAAAGAAGGATAAAGGGACGCCGCAAGGTTCAGTTTTTCTGTTTCAGTTGGTACCGAAGGCTTATAAATCAGTCTAACTCAGGTTGGTCAGTCTTGCCGCCCTCAAACCATATGTCTTCCTTAAGCCAAAGCCATGCATAGTTTGAAACAGTTGCTCACATCTTCTGAGTTAATCTGTCAGTTCTCATCACTGTTAACAGTACTAATAATACAAGTAGTTATGTGCAGGAGTTGATGTGTTTAAGTCTGACTTGCAAAATGGTTAAATTCGCCTTGATGACATAGTAACATCTGCTATGCCTCTTTCTTTCTAAGAGAGAAATGTACCCCTCCCCACGCAAATGAACCCTTTGGATTGCCACCGTCTGTGGCTCCTTTTCCCTCTAAAATGCAGGGTTCAGTGCTTTTTCTCCTTTTGACCAGGTGGGGATACTCTGGAATTAAGTATTGGTTGATATTTAAGACCCAAAAGGTAAGACTTGAGTTGAACGCTGTCTGCCGCAGACTTATATGACCTTGGATGAGCCATTGCCTTTCTCTGGCCTCAGTTTTTCCATTTGGAAAAGGAGATTGGATTAGGACCCTGCTATCCTTCCCTCACTACTGGATGGTCCCTGTCTTATCAACATTAGCCATTGGCACCGCCTCTCCAGGCCTATAGGTAACATAAAGTGGTGGTTTCTATGTCTGAGTTAGTTGCTTTATAAAATGCTGTACTTTTGTTGTTGCTAGTTTTAAATTTTTTTTAAAGGGAGATACTTGGTGTCTGGTCATTGACAACATACTTTAAGCGACTGAAAAACTTCTTGGTGGCTAAAATTATTTTCTGCTGGTGATTGGGGTGAGGTTGGTATTCATGGATCATTCAGCCCACCCACCCCCTCTGAGAGGTGGCCTGACTGGGTGTGATGTCTTCGGTGTAATGGTTAAAAAGCGTTCCTTGTTATTCACACGTAAGAAGATTCTGTTAAAGAACCACCTCGTCTTTTCTAGTCAATATTTATTTAAGTCAATTCCATGGCAACGGTTGATTTTTTTTTTTTGTTTGTTTGTCTAAAGGTAGAAAAGTAGACTCCGATTTTCCCAAACTTCTAGACTCCAGCTCAAACCTACTGAATCAAGATCTCGGCCTGATTATTTGAATATTTAACAAGTGTCCCAGGTGATTCTTATCAAGCAAATTTGTGGGGCAATGGACCAGATGTTGCTACTCAAAATATGGTTAATACCAGGCATTATCAACTTCACCTAGGAGCACATCAGGCAGGCAGCGTTTCTGGTCCCACTTGAAGCCAATCACATCAGAATCAGCTTTTTAATAAGGTCCCCAAGTGATCTGTGTGCACGTTTATATTGAGAAGCTCTGGAAGGAAGTCTGATGACGGGACTCTTTGCTGCTAATGTTTTGTAGTTCTAAGAACTCCTGGTGCATATTCACAGTTTATCATTGTATTTGTCCAATGTGGCTATTTCTGATTGCTCTCAGATTATGATAAGTATAGACAGAGGCCTTGTATAGTATAGATAGGGACCTCCAGCTTTAGGGGCCCAAGGGGCCGCCGTGCTGGTGGCAGAGCAGGCATTCAGACCCAGGCAGGTGTCACTTGGCAGAGCTCCTAACTCATTTCTTTTCAGACCTCCTGTTTTGTGGCATTCTCTTAGGGTCTCAGGCTGCTGTCTGAATTTGGAACAGAGCCTAGTGGATTGAGAGTTCAACCTAGGCCTCTGAAAAACTGGTTTGATGGGGCTTGTGATGTCTGCCTGGCTTGCTTGTTTGGCCTTTGTTTCTGAGAGTTTCAGAAAAGTTGGTTGAAGTGCCCCCACCTGTTGATGGAGCAATGATACTCAGACAAGGTTTTCAATCTCTGTGCTTTTTATGGGGAGGTGGTGGGTGAGGAGAAGGGGAGGCTGATGACTGAGCTGCTCTGACCCCCTTAGCCCCCTCCTCTGGAGCCACACAGAGCCAGTTTCCCAGTTCCGTGAGGTTCAAGCCCAGTAGCTGGGCAGCAGGCCTAGAGAAAGCGGGGCTGCAGAGGCCTGACTGATGGTGAGCTCTGTCTTCCTCCCAGGGATATGAGGTGCCCATCATAAGCTCCAGAGAGTCACCCTCCACAGAGCCCAGCAGAGGAGCGGGAGAATATGAAATCCAACCCTGCCATCCAAGCTGCCATTGACCTCACGGCTGGGGCCGCAGGTAAGGCCCGAGAAAACCTGGTTCTCTGATCCTCAAATAACTTCTGCGAGTGAGATCCAGTGAGCACATTGCCTCTGTCACTCCAAGACCTTGTAATGATTCCGCTTAACGGGAATGTAATACTGTATTGCAAGTACAGCAGAAGGTAGGCGTTACATATATACAATGGAATGTTCAGTTCAGTCGCTCAGCCGTGTCTGACTCTTTGCAACCACATGAATGGCAGCACGCCATGCCTCCCTGTCCATCACCAACTCCCAGAGTTTACTCAAACTCATGTCCATCGAGTCGGTGATGCCACCCAGCCATCTCATCCTCGGTCGTCCCCTTCTCCTCCTGCCCCCAATCCCTCCCAGCATCAGGGTCTTTTCCAGTGAGTCAGCTCTTCACATGAGGTGGCCAAAGTATCGGAGTTTCAGCCTCAGCATCAGTCCTTCCAATGAACACCCAGGACTGATCTTTAGGATGGACTGGTTGGATCTCCTTGTAGTCCAAGGGACTCTCAAGAGTCTTCTCCAACACCACACTTCAAAAGCATCAATTCTTCAGTGCTCAGCTTTCTTCACAGTCCAACTCTCACATCCATACATGACCACTGGAAAAACCATAACCTTGACTAGACAGACCTTTGTTAGCAAAGTAATATCTCTGCTTTTGAATATGCTATCTAGGTTGGTCATCACTTTTCTCCCAAGGAGTAAGCATCTTTTAATTTCATGGCTGCAATCACCATCTGCAGTGATTTTGGAGCCCCAAAAATAAAGTCAGCCACTGTTTCCCCTGTTTCCCCATCTATTTCCCATGAAGTGATGGGACCAGATGCCATGATCTTTGTTTTCTGAATGTTGAGCTTTAAGCCAACTTTTTCAAACTCTGCTCTTTCACTTTCATCAAGAGGCTCTTCAGTTCTTCTTCACTTTCTACCATAAGGGCGGTGTCATCTGCATATCTGAGGTTATTGATATTTCTCCCTGCAATCTTGATTCCAGCTTGTGCTTCTTCCAGTCCAGCGTTTCTCATCATGTACTCTGCATAGAAGTTAAATAAGCAGAGTGACAATATATACCCTTGACGTACTTTTTTTCCTATTTGGAACCAGTCTGTTGTTCCATGTCCAGTTCTAACTGTTGCTGTCTGACCTGCATATAGGTTTCTCAAGAGGCATGTCAGGTGGTCTGGTATTCCCTTCTCTCTCAGAATTTTCCAGTTTATTGTGATCCACAGAGTCAGAGGCTTTGGCATAGTCAACAAAGCAGAAATAGATGTTTTTCTGGAACTCTCGTGCTTTTTCGATGATCCAGCAGATCTGGTTCCCCTGCCTTTCCTAAAACCAGCTTACTCAGCCGTAAAAAAGCAACACACTTGAGTGAGTCCTAAGGAGATAGATAAACTAGAACCTATTATACAGAGTGAAGTAAGTCAGAAAGAGAAAAATATCATATATTAACGCATATATATATATATATATGGAATCTAGAAGGATGGTATTGATGAACAACCTATTTGGAGGCAGCAGTGGAGAGGTAGACAGAGAATAGACTTATGGACACAGCGGGGGAAGGAGAGGATGGGACACATTGAGAGAATAGCCTGGAAACATATGCATCGTTGTGTGTAAAATAGATAGCCAGTGGGAATTGGCTGTATGATGCAGGGAGCTCAGCCCGGCGCTCGGTGACAACCTTCAAGGGGTGGAAGAGAGTTTCAAGAGGGCGGGGACATATGTATGCCTATGGCTGATTCATATTGATGTATAGCAGAAACCAACACCATATTGTAAAGCATTTATCCTCCAATTTAAAACATTTTTTAATTGACAAAAATAAAAAGACAAAAAAATAAGCCAACTAGGAGTCAGGGTAAAGGGTGGGAATGTCCCTGGTTCACAGCTGGAAGACTGTGAGATCACAGCTCAGAGCTGAAGCCACATGTCCATTGCCATGTGGCTGGGACACACAGGATTCTACTCCTAGCCTGGCAGTCTTTGTGTGCAGAAGTGACGCTGTACCATTTCTCCAGGGAAACCCCAGAGACTGTCCTTACTACCGCTGAGGAGAGAAAGGAAACCCTCAGAAATGTCTTCGGTAAATAAGACTGACTTTTGACTGTGTCCTGAAGCCCTGAAAGGAAAGGAGAGGCCCCAGGCCTGGCCGGGGGAGTGGTGGGTGGGGTGAGTGCTGGGGCAGACTCTGTCCCCGCCCCCGGCGCCCCAACAACTCCCCTCCCAGGCACTGGCAAGCTCTGGCTGCGCCTGCCACGCAGGCCAGTCTTCAGAAAGGCCGCTTTCACTCAATGAGAGGCAGATGACAGAATTCCAAGTGCCTGAGTGATGACTTGTTTCTTTGGATTCCTGGATGATTTTACGGCTGGAGAAGCTCGGGAATGCCCACCACTTTCCTAGTGAAAACCCTGACTGCTCCTGTCTCTCTCACCGATTCTTGTCACTGCTCCCTGGGGCGGAGAGGCCAGGGGAGTGGGTCGCCCCCATCCGCTTATCTGGGGGGACCCTCCAGGTCAGCAGAGGAAGGGCAATCAGAGGGCCGCTTGTGCTCATCCTGTCATCTTAATTGTGAAAAAGAAATCGGGGATTCAGGGAAGCTCAAAGTATTGTTCCATGAACCAGACATTGGCCACAGTAGGCTCATGAGGAAGTCTGGAGACAGTATACGCTGCAGGCACTGATAAGAACTGCAGGCAGGGGCGCTCCCAGGTCAGAGGCCACCGGGAGCGGGTGGGGTGGGGGAGGGGTGCACCAAGGGCTGCCTGGGTCCTGCAGCCTCTCGTGAGCTGAGTGCCCTGGGATTGAGCCCAGGCCCTCGCACTGTCCCCTCTCCATCCCTTTAACCCCTCCCCCGTGTCATTCCCTGGCAGAGGACGCTGACTTTTGGCAACCGTGGGCCCAGCTGCCTGCTTCATACCCTCCTGTGAACGCCTGTGCTCAGTTCGTGTCTCTGCTATAGGAGTGCATTTCACCCCATGGGGGGAGCTCAGCTTTTGGAATTCTGTGTCTTTTCAGTTCTGTCAAAGGTGTAGGATCTGTTGTGATAGAATTAAAGCATTTTTGCTTTTCCTGGAAAGGACAGGTGTTTGAGTACTGCATTCATAACAGTAATCTGTAAAGATGTAAATTGCAACAGTATTGTCCGGAGTCTGGCTGTGTAAGGCATTCGCCAGTACACGTGCTTTTTGGTTTTTTTTTTTCAACGTGTATCAGGCCCTTATAGTAATATTTAAAGATGTAAATTGCAACAATATTCTCAGGAACCTGGCTGTGTAAGGCATTTGCCAGTACACCTGCTCTTTTACAGTGATATTAACATGTATCAGGCCCTTATACACACTAGCATTTATTTTTTCTGCTAACTGTGGGTAGGTGTTCCTTCTTGCACTGCAAACCCAGGGTCGCCCCTCACGGATGTAATACCACTCTGGTTGTCTTGACATCTGAGGTCAGCTATCTTCCTGGGTGCTAACCCTGTGAGACACCAGGCAGAAGAGGTCCCTCGTGGTGATCTGAGAACTCCCCCTGTATGAATGGGAAGCAGCCGTCCTATTTTTGAGAGGTTTCAGCCTTTGAGTGATGGAGCTAGAAGGGCCTTTAGAGACCCTTGACTCTAATGCTCTTGTATGTGTAGAAAAGGGGCCCAGGGAGGGACAGTGGATTTTTTCAAGGCTGCACAGCTTTAATAGAGGTGTAAATAAAGACAGGGCGAGGACCTTGGCTGCCTGGTTCCTTGCCCCGTTCTGTCATCTTTGTTCTGATGCTACGTGATGGCCAACAGTGTGGGGATTCCTTTGGAGGCTTCACTGCCCCAGCTCTCTGGATGGGGAAACTGGTGGGCTTTGGGATTTTTCTGTTGCCAGGAGCAGAGGACCCCTAGTGCTTTGTAGACGTGGACCACCCATGGAAGCGATGCATGTGAGCAGAGGCAGCCGTGGTTGCAGGGGCTGTGGCTGTAGGATCCGTGTGCTCTTTGGTGTGTGTCTTCTAGACAAACCTCCTCCATCAAGCAGTGTTTCCGTCCAGCTCGTCTACCCTACGGCACAGCTTCCGTGTCTAAAGCCGCTGTAGGAGTGATGCCAGGAAAAGATCGAGAGGCCCAGGCAGCTGGTTGGGGAGGACTTGAAGGCAGTTGGTTAGGTAATTGGATAATTATTGAAATGAGGCAGCTTGGATCTCAAAAGTTAAATCCCCTTAAAGGGAAACTAGTGGCACGTGGAGGTTTAGTAGTTTAACAACTATCAACATAAGATGATGCATTCTTTCCCCAGACTGCTGTGTTGCAATGTGCCTTGCTTAAGTAGTCAGCAAAGTGGCATTTTATTTTATTTTTTGGCATGTGGGATCCTAGTTCCCCAACCAGGGATGGAAGCCACACCACCTGTTGTAAATGGTGTTAATCATTCAGTCTTGAGTGCCTGATTCTTTGCGACCCCATGGGCTGTAGCCCACCAGGCTCCTCTGTCCATGGGATTCTCCAGGCAAGAATACTGGAGTGGGTAGCCATGCCCTCCTCCAGGAGATCTTCCTGACCTAGGGGTCAAACCCCAGTCTCCTGCATTGGCAGGCAGATTCTTTATCTGAATGAGGAAGTCCTAACAACTGGACCACCAGGGAAGTCCCCAAAATATGGCATTTTTAGGTCATTGAGGTTTACCCTTTCAAATGCCACAATTGACAACAAACCAAAAGCACTTTTTGGCTGGAATATTTTGAAAATGACACGCCTTTCTGCACCACTAAGTGGAGCATTGCCTGGTTGCCTCTAGTGGGTCGGAGGCTCTCCTTTCCGCGTGGGTGGCCAGGTCCTTCCGGGTGAAGGTCTGTTTCTCCATTTCCACCGTGGCCCTCCCCGAGCGCTGTCCATCACCACCATCACTGTCTCAGCCCTGGTGATTTCCTCAACAGTTTGTCACCTGCTGGCTCTACTGTGTGGAGGACTGAAATCCACAACCACAACCTTGAGATGACGTAGGTTGCAACACGTCTCCTGCAGAGGAAAGTGCCACCTAACAAAAGTACAGAGAATGGGTCCCTTTGTTTTCTTTTTCGGGGGCTGTGCGGGGTCTTTGTTGAAGCACACAGGCTTCTCTAGTTGTAACCTGTGGGTTTAGTTGCCTGACTAGGGATCAAATTGTGCCTTGGAATCTCAACCACTGGACCTCCAGGGAAGTCCCCCTTTTGTTTCTTTCTTTTTTTTTTAATGAACTTTTAAAAATTATTATTAATTTTTTAATTGGAGAAACCCCTTCTTGTTTCTTATGGAGAGTAAGATGATGAGAGGTCTGAGCTCTAGGCAAGTGGGGAAAGAGATAATTCCTATAAATTATTCATAGCTTTGTAGACTTGGCAGGTATGAGGACTGTCTTGGTCTTGGGTTAGTGCTGGTGTTCAGAACAGTTATCACCTCCTTGAGCAGGGCGTGATGAGTGCCGTGAGTGTGTCATTTGTCTGAGCTTCCCTGGTGGCTCAGTGGTACAGAATCCACCTGCAGTGTAGAAGAGGCAGAGATGAGAGTTCGATCCCTGGGTCAGGAAGATTCCCTGGAGAAGGAAATGGCAGCCAACTCCAGTATTCTTGCCGGGAAAATCCCATGGATAGAGGAGCCTGGCAGACTACAGTCCACGAGGTCACAGAAGAGGTGGACATGATTGAGTAACTAAACGACAGCCTGAAGTTACACAGGAAGTTAGCTTGCATCTGTGGATCAAGGGAGAGAATCGTAGGTAGCATTGGAAGTACATTAGCCTCCTACTTTCTCCCTGTTGGAGATGGGAACTGTTATAGATAAGCAGCAAATGGGTTCTGTAGCAACCCAGATGTCTGCGCTGTTCAGGATGGTTGGGTGAAAATATGGAAAACTCCTGGTTAGGATAGGATTTTAATGCTCTGAATTAAATGCTTTATTCCATGTAGCTTTTTATTCCCGTCTAGGCTGTCAAGATTATGAACCCACTTTAAAAATTCTGACAGTCACCTCTTCTTCTGAAACGATTACTTTTGACATGAGTAGGATCTTATTTCATCCTAGCCCATCAGTACCTGGGAGAGAATGACTCTAATTGTGGTAACATCTTATTAAATCATATTCCACTAATTCGGGACTGGCGATGGTGTGGCAGGAGGAAAGCAGAAACATGTCATTGCTCTTCTCAAAGGGAGGAAAGTGGCGATAGGATCATGGAGCCCATACCTGTGTTTGCTTAACAGTTCAGTTTCCGGACTCTTGGGTAAATGTTCATCTACCAATAATTGGGAGTTATTCCCAGCAGCCCTCCTCCAGCTCTACTTTCCACAGTGTAGTTGGAGTAACTTACTAGGTCAAAGTTGTGAAATTACATTTCTAAAGTAATTGTCAGCCTTCTCTGGTTCTTTGTTTTTAAATTGGAGGATAATCGCTTTACAGTGTTGTTAGTTTCTTCTGTACAACAGCATGAATCAGCCATATATCCCTTCCCTCGTGAGTCTCCGTCCCACCCCTCTAGGTCATCAGAGCGCCGAGATGGGCTCCCAGCTCTCAGCAGCTTCCCACTAACTCTCTCTTTTACATATGGTAGGGTATAGACATCTGTGCCGTCTCAATTGGTCTCACCCTCCTGTGTCCACACGTCTACATCTGTGTCTCTACTCCTGCCCTGCAAATAGGTTCATCAGTACCATTTTTCCAGAGGCCGTATATATACATCAGTACACATTATTTGTTTTTTTGGCTTCATTCTCTAGGTTCATCCACATCACTGCAGACGACTGTTTCATTCCTTTTGATGGCTGAGTAATACCCCATTGTATATATGTACCACATCTCCTTTATCCATTCATCTGTCTATGGACATTTAGGTTGCTTGCCTTCTCTTCAACTTTGCTGAGGCTTTACTAACCTCATCCAATGGTTGTGTGTCCTGGCACAAGTAGGGGCATCCTGGCCCAAGGGGAGGTGGAAGTGTTCACCAGGGACCGTTCCCCAAATGCTGACCCAGCCCAGGGTCTGGGGATAGCACAGGGTTTATGTTGTTGTTTGGTCGCTAAGTTGTGTCCAACTGTTTGTGACCCCATGAACTGCAGCACGCTAGGCTTCCCTATCCTTCACTGTCTCCTGGAGTTTTCTCAAACTCATATCTATTGAGTCAGTGCTGCCATCCAACCATTTCATCCTTTGTTGCACCCTTCTCCTCTTGCCCTCACACTTTTCCCAGCATAAAGGTCTTTTCCAGTGAGTTGCAGGGTTTATAAACCATTCTCTTCCTCACATCAGAGTTATAATTGACTGCAGTTTTGATTTTGCTGTATTTAATACTCTTAACAGTATAAAAGCATATAGATATGTGTGCTAAGCTATAAAGGAAGGTAAGTGCCAAAGAAGTGATGCTTTTGAACTATGGTTGGAGAAGACTCTTGAGAGTCCCTTGGACTACAAGGAGGTCCAACCAGTCCATCCTAAAGGAGATCAGTCCTGGGTGTTCATTGGAATGGACTGATGTTGAAGCTGAAACTCCAATACTCTGGCCACCTGATGCAAAGAGCTGACTCACTGGAAAAGACCCTGATGCTGGGAAAAATTGAGGGCAGGAGGAGAAGGGGACAACAGAGGATGAGATGGTTGGATGGCATCACCAACTCAATGAACATGAATTTGGATAAACTCCAGGAGTTGGTGGTGGACTGGAAGGCCTGGCGTGCTGCAATTCATGGGGGTCGCAAAAAGTCGGACACAACTGAGCAACTGAACTGAAGTAGGTTTCAATCTAGTTCCTGTCTGAATACAAGTCATTAGAGTCCAGATAAGAGGTTTTCCCATAGGGTCCAACATTTAGCTCTTTGGGGACTAATTAGGCTCTTTGTTTTCTTTCTCTGTGGCCTCAGTTCAGTCGCTCAGTCATGTCCGACTCTTTGCGACCCCATGAATCGCAGCACGCCAGGCCTCCCTGTCCATCACCAACTCCCAGAGTTCACTCAGACTCACACCCATTGAGTCAGTGATGCCATCCAGCCATCTCATCCTCTGTCGTCCCCTTCTCCTCCTACCCCCAATCCCTCCCAGCCTAGTCTCCTGTTATTCTTCTGATAGTCATCAGGACCACTGGGCAACAGACAAAGGAGTGGTGAACTCTTTCCAGAGTATTCCTCTCCCCTTCCTTTTATGTGGACGCACACACAGTTAGCCCCTATCAATTAACCAGTTGTGTAGCAACCGTGATGTCAGACCCTTATCCTAATCCTCATGCTATCCCAGTAGGGAACTGGGATCGCTTGTCCTGGGTCTTATCGCAGAGTTGGGCTCCAACCCCAGGCGCCTCTGACCGATGCTCCTGCACACACACCCCACCTTCACATCAGTGGCTCTGATTGTTGAACACGTCCTTCTCCCCTGCTGAGTGTGAGCTCCTTCAGGGCCAGGCAGGGGACCCAGCACACAGGGAATCCCCTAGAAGTTTTACTGAACTGGGCTAGAAGGTCTTAGGGGGAGAAGAAGTCAAAACCAGATGGAGAGGTTAGCCTGGGGGTGGGCTGCCTGTCCCTCATCTCCAAGGGTCCCCGGGGCTGCAGCCTGCCACGGAGCTGTGGACTCAGGCTGGACAAAGACTCTGTCCTGGTTACAGGGGGCACAGCGTGTGTGCTGACCGGGCAGCCCTTCGACACCATGAAAGTGAAGATGCAGACGTTCCCCGACCTGTACCGGGGCCTCACCGATTGCTGCCTCAAGACCTACTCCCAGGTGGGCTTCCGAGGCTTCTACAAGGGCACCAGCCCAGCGCTCATTGCCAACATCGCCGAGAACTCCGTCCTCTTCATGTGCTACGGCTTCTGCCAGCAGGTGGTGCGGAAAGTGGTTGGACTGGACCGGCAGGCGAAGCTGAGGTGAGTTGAGGGCGCTGACCCTCTTTGTTTGAAAACCAGCACTTATTTGGTCAAGAGCTTGAAGAGACCTTATTGGGAAGAACATTTTCTTTTTTTTGGTTTTAACAGTAACCATTTTCTTGATTCCGAAGTGATCCACCACTGTCATAGGAAACTGGGCAAGCACATACATATGTGTTATGTAAAAGAGTTGCCCACAATCCACCACGGAGAACCAGCCACCCTCACTTTCCTCCCATTCTTCAGGAAGATGCTTTTCTTTCTTTCTTAAGGATTATTTTTCTTTTCTTTTATTATTAGTGTTATTTTTTGGTTCAGCTGGGTCTTCATTGCTATGCATGGGCTTTCTCTTGTTGCAGAGAGTGAGGGGGCTGCTCTTCATTGCACAGGCTTCTCGTTGCAGTGGCTTCTCTTATTGTGGAACACAGGCTCTAGGCACATGGGCGTCGGTAACTGCGTGGACTCAGTGGTTGCAGCACATGGGCTTGGTTGCTCCATGGCATGTGAAATCTTCCTGGACCAGGGATTGAACCCGTGTCCCCTACCTTGGCAGGCATATTCCTATCCACTGTATCACCAGGGAAGTCCAGTTTTTTCCTTTTGATTGGAGTACAGTTCATTTACAATGTTGTTTCAGCTGTACAGCAAAGTGGATCAGTTATACGTATGTCCATTCTTTTTCAGACCATTTTCCCACATAGGTTATTACAAAATATTGAGTAGAGGTCCCTGTGCTATATAGTAGGACCTTGTGGGCTATCTGTTTCATATGTAGTGGTGTGTGTATGATCATCGTACTCTCCTAATTTCTCCCTCCTGCCACCGTTGCCCCATTAGTAATTAGAAGTTTGATTCTACGATCTGTGAATTTGTTTCTGTTTTGTAAATAAGTTCATTGGTGCCATTTTAAAAAATTAGATTCCACCTGTAAGTGATATCATGTGATATTTGGGGAACACGCTTTTCAAGTGCTGCTTACGGGTGCCACTTCTCCAGACGGAAGTGCAGAACTTAAACCAGAGATCCGACTCGTGATCTGAGTTTTGGGTTCCACGTCATCAGCAAAATGCAGTCAAAGAGGTTTGAGGAGGAAGTTGGAATCTTAAGAAGGGTCAAAGCATCTGAGAAGATGCAGGTGAGGGTGTTTCCTGGGCCACGTGTGCCCCAAACATTAGACTTTGCCGTGTGCTTGGTCGTCTCTTGGGTATTTATTATACAGAGATGAAAGGAATTTGGAAAGCACTGGGACGTTAACCCTTAGCTCTTTTGAATGTTGATTTATTTTATTTTATTATTTTTTAAATATTTCTTTTTGGCTGTGTTGGGTCCTTGTTGCTGCGCACGGGCTTTCTCTAGTTGGGGCAAGCAGGGACTGCTCTTGTTGAAATGCACAGGCTTCTCATTGAGGCTGCTCTTGCAGAACACAGGCTCCCTGGCACGGGGGCTTCAGTAATTGCAGCTCCCAGGCTAAAGAGGGCAGGCTTGGTCATTGTGGAGCACGGACTTGCCCTGTGGCGTGTGGGGTCTTCCCAGACCAGGGATCTAACCAGTGTCCCTTGCATTGCAAGGCAGACTCTTAACCACTGGACCGCCAGGGAAGCCCTGATTTCCTTTGTATCATTTAAAAATATTCTTATCTTCACAGTTGCAGACGTCAGTCTTGGCTGGGATTTTGGTGGGAATTTGAGACCCTGTTGCAACCATAGGTCCCATGTGGCTGCAGTAGATTCCCTTTGTACAGAAGTCTTCTCTGCTGTTCCCTGGAGAGGTGCCTGTTTATAGGCAGCCATTTTACCTTGATAGATGGGACTTGTTTTTTTTTTTAAGGCTTGGAACTGGATGAAGTCACCCAGGGAGACATCTTTGTAGGACTGAGCATGGATTGTAGGATCATCCAGCAAGGAGGGGTCAGGGAAAAAGAGGAAGTAAACAAATAAGCAGAAGCCAAAACAGGAGAATGTGGTATCCCATGTAGAGACAGACAGGAAGGACACAGCTGTGACTAGAGCTCTTTCCACTCGAGGGAGAGACTTTTTAGCTGGAAAAAAACCCTGTAACTTTAGTCTCCTTTAGCATCCTTGGTACTGCTAGTGATAAAGAACCTGGCTGCCAATTCAGGAGACATAATGAGACGTGGGTTCAATCCCTGGGTCAGGAAGATCCCCTGGAGGAGGGCATAGCAACCTACTCCAGTATTCTTGCCTGGAGACTCCCAAAGATACAGGAGCCTGGCGGGCTACAGTTCACAGGGTTGCAAAGAGTCAAACACGACTGAAGTGACATAGCATAGCATTCTTGGAGAAAGACTCAGAAACCACAGGAGATTTGGAACAGATCCTGCAGTGAAGAAGTCTTCCTGTTTCACTTGGCTTATCCAGCACCTTTGTCTTTTTTTAAAACAGGAAAAATAAATTAACTATTTATCTGTGTCTGTGCCGGGTTGTCTTTGCTGTGCGGGCTTTCCTCTAGTCGTGACGAGCAGGGGCTACTCTGTGTCCGGCTTCTTATTGCGGTGGCTTCTCTTGTTGCGGAGCACAGGCTCTAGGGCACGTGAACTTCAGGAGTTGCAACCTTTGGGCTGAGTAGTTGCAGCTCCAGGGCTCTAGCGCACAGGCTGCTCAGTAGTTGTGCTTTGTTAATCTTTGGCAAGTGGGATCCTCCCAGACTGGGGATCAAACCCACATCTCCTACCTTGGCAGGCAAATTCTCCACCAGTGAACCACCCAGGGAAGCCCTCCTTGCATTTTTTTTTTTTTTTTTTTTGGATCTGGGGGCACAGGGACCTGCTGTCTTTTTCATCCTGCAGAGCAGTGTTGCTCATTACCACTGAGCATATACTGCCTGAGAGCTCGCGAAGCTCTGACAGCCACGGCATGTGTCCCTAGCCCTCACCCCGTGGTCCTGTGAGAGCATCCCGGCAGGCAGTGGTCTCTGTTTCATAGGCAGGGAAACTCTGGCACAGACACTGACACGGGCTAATACGTGATGCAGCCGGGACCCCAGCCATGTCTGCTGCACCCCGCAACCAGCACTCTTCCCATCAGACCACTGGCAGGCTCTGGAGTACTTTATAGGAGGTCAGGTCCAGAGATAAGAGTAATAATTACACAGATGCAGCAAAAGCAAAGACCTGCTTGTGGGCACCTGGTGAGTTTCTGCAGGACTGCTGTAAATATTTGTCTGTCCTCAGTTTGAACACGCCCCTGAATAGTTTTCTCTCTCCATCCTTGGCTGGAAGGAGTCTGACACAGCAGGAATATACAAGTACATGTTTGTCGAGTGGGTGACAAAAACAGTTGCTTCTTACCAAACCCAGCCACACTGACTGCCGCTTGAGCTCCAGGTCTAAACATTTATACTATGGGCACAGCCTGAGGCCTGTGTCCCTCACCTGTGCAAAAAGTATTTATTAGAAAGCCAAAGTCCACTGCAGATCAGACTTGGCCTTGTGCTGCCCTGTATCAGCATGCTTGGGGTTCGTTCAGGCGTTACTGCCTCTTAGAATGAATAGCCGTCTGCGTTTATCACTGCCACCTTTGTTCCAGCAAGCTTGGCCGACCCTGGTCAATGACCCTAATTGACTACGGCCTGTCAGCAGGTTGACAGAGAGCCCCAGAGGGAGGCCAAGTACAGATCTGCAAGCTAGCCAAGAGACAAACCATTTAAGCTTTGGTTTTGACAAACAAGCCCAGCAGGAGTGAAGTGGGAAGGCTGGAGGGGACGGTGTCTGGCAGGCCCCACCCCTAGAAAGCTGGGTGCCAGTGCAGTTGTGGAGCTGTGGCTCTCTGGTAGTGCTCTGACATGTCATTCTCTAAAAGGAAGGCCAGTGTCTCCCTCCTGAAAGAGAGCCCGCTCCAAGCCAGCTCTTCTGAGGCCTGGATGTGCAACAGGCTGGCTTGGCCCTGGGCACCCACTTCACATTCACCGAAGGCACCAATGCCAGGCCACCAGAGGCAGGAAATCAAATTGGAGAGGGCAGATGGCCCTTGGCTCTATGCAGGCACACGTCACATATTCTGGGTTTGGCTCCAGATTGGTTTCCCGGTGCATATAAAGTTAAGTTGACACCATATTGTGGGCTTCCCTTGTGGCTCAGCTGGTAAAGAATCCACCAGCAATGCAGGGTGGAGACCTGGGTTTGATTCCTGGACTGGGAAGATCCCCTGGAGGAGGGAAAGGCAATCTGTTAAGTGTGCAATAGTATTATGCCTCAAAATCCAGTGTACCTACCTTAATTTTAAAATGGCGATTTAGTCACTAAGTCATGTCTGAGTCTTGTGACCCCATAGACTGTAGCTCGCCAGGCTCCTCTGTCCATAGGATTTCCCAAAAAAGAATACTGGAGTGGATTGCCATTTCCTTCTCCAGGGATTCTTCCCAATGCAGGGCTTGAACCTAGGTCTCCTGAATGTAGGTAAAACCTAGGAAGACCAATTTTAAAATACTTCATTGCTGAAAAATACTAGCCATCATGTGACAACTTGGGGTTGCCACAAACCTTCGATTTTAAAAAATGCAATATCTTCAAAGTGCAGTAAAGTGAAGCTCAGTAAAGTAAGCTTTGCTTGTAGTAATGTTTGACTCCAGTTTCTGTAACCATTAGTTTATTGTAACTTTTTTTTATGGTTTCCAGAACACTATTTTTTTAATTTAATTTTTATTTTATATTGGTGTATATTTTATTTACAATGTTATTAGTTTTAGGTGTACAGCTAAGTGATAATTAGATAGATATATATATATATATATCTAACTATCTCCATTCTTTTTAAGATTGTTTTCCCACGTAGATTAATATAGAATTTGAGTAGTGTTCCCTGTGCTATATAGTAGGCCCTTGTTGATTGACTACAAGGAGATCAAACCAGTCAATCCTAAAGGAAATCCGTTCTGAGTAGTCATTGGAAGGACTGATGCTGAAGTTGAAACTCCAGTACTTTGGCCACCTGATGCGAAGAACTGACTCACCGGAAAAACCCTGATGCTGGGAAAGATTGAAGGCAGGAAGAGACGGGGATGACAGAGGATGAGACGGTTGAATGGCATCACTGACTCAATGGACATGAGTTTGAGCAAGCTCCAGAAGTTGGTGATGGACAGGGAAGCCTGGTGTGCTGCAGTCCATGTGGTCACAAAGAGTCAGACAGACTGAGCGACTGAACTGACTTGATTATATATAGTAGTGTGTATATGTTAATCCCAAACTCCTAATTTATTCCCATGTTTCCCCTTTGGTAACCTTAAGTTTGGAGAAGGCAATGGCAACCCACTCTAGTACTCTTGCCTTGAAAATCCCATGGATGGAGGAGCCTGGCAGGCTGCAGTCCAGGGGGTTGGGAAGAGTTGGACACGACTGAGCGACTTCACTTTTGCTTTTCACTTTCATGCATTGGAGAAGGAAATGGCAACCCACTCCAGTGTTCTTGCCTGGAGAATCCCAGGGACAGAGGAGCCTGGTGGGCTGCCATCTCTGGGGTCTCACAGAGTCGGACACAACCGAAGCGACTTAGCAGCAGCAACAACCTTAAGTTTGTTTTTGAAGTCTGTGAGTTTGTTTTTGTAAATAAGTTCATTTGTTTAATTTTTTTAAGATTCCACATATAAATGATATTGTATGATATTTGTCTTTGATTTACTTCACTTAGTATGATAATCTCTTGGTCCATTGCTGTTGCTGCGAAGGCATTATTTTGTTGCTTTTTTACGGCTGAATAATATTCCATGTATATATACCACCTCTTCATTATCCGTTCCTCTGTCAATGGACAATTAGGTTGCTTCCATGTCTTGACTATTGTAAACAGTGCCTCAGTGAACACTGGGGTACATGTATCTTTTCAAAGTATGGTTTTCTCTGAATATATGCCTAGAAGTGGGATTGCTGGATCATTTTCTATTTTTATTTATAATTTTAGTTTTTTAGGAATCTTCACACTGTTCTCCACAGTGGTTGGATAAATTTACATTCCCACCAACAATGTAAGCGGCTTTCCTTTTCTCCATACCCTCTCCAGCATTTGTCTGTAGGCTTTTTGATGATGGCTGTTCTGACCAGTGTGAGGTGATACCTCATTGTAGTTTTGACTTGCATTTCTCTAATAATTAGTGATGTGAAACATCTTCCATGTGCTTCTTGGCTATCTGTGTATCTTCCTTGGAGAAATGTCTGGATCTTCTGCCCATTTTTTGACTGGGTGTTTTTTTTTATTAGAGTTGCATAAGCTGTTTGTATATTTTTGGAGATAAATCCCTTGTTGGTTCCTTTGTTTGCAAATATTTTCTCCTATTCTGTGAGTTGTCTTTTTGTTTTCTTATGGTCTCCTGTGCTCTGCAAATGCTTTTAAGTTTAATTAGGTCCCATTTGTTTAGTTTTGTTTTTATTTTCATCACTCTGGAAGGCAGATTCAAAACAATATTGCTGCAGTTTGTCAGTGTTCTACCTGTTTTCCTCTGAGTTTTAAAGTATCTGGTCTTGCATTTAGGTTTTTAATCCATTTTGAGTTTATTTTTGTGTGTGGTGTTAGAGAATGTTCTAATTTCATTCTTTTACCTGTAGCTGTCCATTTTCCCCAGCACCACTTATTGGAGAGACTGTCTTTTCTCTCTTGTATGTTTTTGTCTCCTTTGTCATAGATTAATGACCCCAGGTGTATAGGTTTATCTCTGGACTTTCTGTCCTGTTATGTTGATTTGTATTGGTTTTTTTTTTTTTTTTTTGCCAGTTTTTTTGTTTCATTAGTGTAGCTTTGTAGTTGAAGGCAGTGGCAAACCCTCCAGTATTCTCTGGAGAAGGAAATGGCAGCCCACTCCAGTATTCTTAACTGGAGAATTCCATGAACGGAGGGGCCTGGTAGGCTGCAGTCCGTGGGGTCACTAAGAGTCGGACACGGCTGAGCGACTTCACATTCACTTTTTCACTTTCACTTGGATGCAGCATGCGGGATCCTCACTGCCACTCACAGACGCTAGTTGTGACACATTGCAGGGAGGGTTCTTAACCACTGGACCACCGGAAGTCCCATGTTCCGTTTAATCATTTTCAATTTCAGTATTTGTGACTGGTCTGTTCATATTTTCTATTTCTTCCTGGTCCAGTCTTGGAAGGTGGTACCTTTCTAAGAATTTGTCCATTTCTTCTAGGTTGTCCATTTTGTTGGCATATGGTTGCTTGTAGTAGTCTCTCTCTCATGGGCTTCCCGGGTGGCTCAGATGGTAAAAAGAATCCACCTGCAATGTGGGAGATCTGGGTTTGATCCCTGAGATGAGAAGGTCCCCTGGAGGGGAGGACATGGCAACCCAGTCCAGTATTCTTGCCTGGAGAATCCCCATGGACAGAGGAGCTTGGCAGGTACAGTCCATGGGGTCAGAGAGAGTCGGACATGACTGGGTGACTAAGCACAGTAGTCTCTAATGATCCTTTGTATTTCTGTAGTGTTGGTTATAACTTCTCCTTTTTTATTTCTAACTTTATTGACTTGAGCCCTCTCCCATTTTTTTCTTAGTAAGTCTGGCTAAGCTTTTAGTTTCCTTGATCTTTTCTATTATTTTCCTCATCGCTTATTTATTTCTGCTCTGGTCTTTGGTTTTTTTCCTTTTACTAATGTTGAGTTTTATCTGTTCTTTTTCTAGTTGCTTTAGGTGTAAGATTAAGATTTCTTTTTTTAGATTTTTCTTGTTTCCTGATGTAAGATTGTATTGCTATAAAATTCCCTCATAGAACTACTTTTGCTGAGTCCCATCGCTTTTGGGTTGTTTTGTTTTCATTGTCATTTGTCTCTAGGAATGTTTTTTTTAACTTGTAAGATTGAAGTATAGTTACTTTTCATAAGGTAATTTTTTATTGCCTCCTTGGTTTCTCCAATGGTCCATTGGTTGCTTAGTAACATTGTTTAGTCTCCACATATTTGGTGTTTTATTTTGTTTTTACAGTCCTCTTGCAATTGATTTCCAATCTCATAGCATTGTGGCTGGAAAAGATGTTTGATATGACTTCAATTTTATTAAATTTACCAAGGCTTGATTTGTGNGGTTTCTCCAATGGTCCATTGGTTGCTTAGTAACATTGTTTAGTCTCCACATATTTGGTGTTTTATTTTGTTTTTACAGTCCTCTTGCAATTGATTTCCAATCTCATAGCATTGTGGCTGGAAAAGATGTTTGATATGACTTCAATTTTATTAAATTTACCAAGGCTTGATTTGTGGCCCAGCATGTGACCTATTCTGGAGAATGTTCCATGTGCTCTTGAGAAGAATGTATACTGCTCTCTGAGGGAATGTTCTATGAATATGAGTTAAGTCTGTTTGGTCTTATAAGACCTGTGTTTCCTTACTGATTTCCTGTCCTGATGACTGTTCATTGATGTAAGTGGGTTGGTTTATTGTAACTTTAGGACAGCTGACTGTGGGGTGTCTGTTCGGCATTTACTTCCAGATGGGAGATGAGCCATGAGGGGACCTTTCTACCTGGCAGGCTGCCCTGGGAGTTACCTTTGGGGTCTTCGGGAGGTCTGTGGGTTGTTCAAGCTGTCAGTGACAGCCTTTTGCTGGGATGTAACAGGTCAGTGTCATGACCACGTGCTGCTGTGAGCAGCTCGGTTCTCCAGCCCAACTAAAGACTGTCCCCACATGCGCCAGTGGCGCCCTCATGACGGAACACTGCCCCGCAGCTTGGAGACGGCCTCCTTTGCTGATGTCCATGAACTCTCAGGAGTCTTCCTGGCAATTTGTTTTGCGTACTTTTCCCCATATTCTGGAACTCTTAGCAGGTTCCAGCTTCACAGCCCTGCTGGTGCCTCAGGCTGGTGGTACTAAACCCGTGTGAGATGAAGGATGAAGCGAATTCTTCTCTTTCCGTATTTGTGTGCATTCATTCCTCCGTCTAGATTTCCAGCTTTGCCATCTGCCCTACAAGCACTGCTGACTCACACTGGCTGCCCCCCTCTTGTGGCACCACTATACCATACCCCTGCCCCTCTGTGGCTGAGCTCCAGCAGGTCATCAGCTGAGCTGGAAAGTCTTTTTGCGATGAGCAACTTTTTGCTTCAAAATTTATCCTGGGTTTTTATCAGTTCAGTTCAGTTCAGTCACTCAGCCGTGTCTGACTCTGTGACCCCATGGACTGCGGCATGCCAGGCCTCCCTGTCCATCACCAACTCCCAGAGTTTACTCAAACTCATGGCNTTTTTTTTAAGCTGTCTTCATCAGTACTTACTGTGGAAGTACTGCCACAGTATAACTTCTGCCCTAAATATAGAAGTGTAAAATAGAAGTGTGTCAGCCAGCTTTTAAACTAGCCGAAGCCTCCCTGGGTGATGCCTTACTGTGGTGTAGAATATAGTATCGGTTGGTCGTCAGTAAATCAGCATGTACTGAGGACCTGCGATATTTGAGGTGCTAAACAGACTCACATTGAACTTTCATGGGAAGGACTTGTTACCAGTCAAGACCCGGTTACCGGATATTTTATAACACAGTCCTACAGCACGGATCTTGAGGATAATGCATCAGTGGATCTCAAGAATAGCCATATTTAAAAAAAAAATAACCAGATCACAATAAATAAGGCAGTAAAAACGGGGACTTAAAAGAATTTTTGGTATCTATAAATTGGGTTTGAGTAATTAGCAAAAGACTTGTCAGGGACTTTCCTGGTGGCCCAGGGGTTAAGAACCCGGCTTAAAATGCAGGTTCGATCTTTGGTTGAGGAACTAAGATCCCACATGCCACAGAGCAGTCCCACAGGCGGCAACTAAGCCTGTGTGCCACAGTTAAGACCCAACACAGCCAAGTAAAATAACTTTAAAATAAAGGCTTGTCATTGCCCCTTACGTAGTCATTAGACTAAGCTGTTCCTACCGGATTACGCCATGGCCATACCTGTTATTTCGTATAAAAGACATATGGAACCAGAAGAAGAATGCACAGTTATCGTAGTATTTAGGAATAGCCTAAAAAGACATGGTTTAAAACAACGATTAGTTCTGGGTGTCCATATAACGGTGAAAAATAGTCATTCCAGAGGATTAAAATTCCTTCATTCATTTGTGTATTCATCAAATAGCTGTAGTTATTAAAATGCAGCACTTCTAGTCGACATTATACTCAAGACACCTAGGAGGAGCCTTTAAGAGATTACTGTTCCTTGTCGTTGCCAGCAAAATTTTCAAGGAAATGTATTTTCTCTATGATGGATATTTGTAAATTTAGACACTGGCATTTTAATCTGGTTTGGATAGTGCTAAACAGAATCTACTAAGGACTATGCCAATTTCTGCCCCAGCATATCCATTTTTACAAAGAACAGCTACATTAGATAATTAACCACTATCGATAATGATGATAGAAATAGCTAGGATCTCCAAAGGGCTTTCATCTCATGGGCCTGAAAACCACAAAGGCCAGATGAAACCAACATCCCCACATTAGTGCTTCTGCTTAGAGACCACTGATTAAGAGAACTCAGACTGGCTCTATTACTCGAGGGGAACTTTCCAGGTCACTTGCTTCCACTCATTTACTACTAGAAACTTAGTAGGTTCTCCCCCAACAGGGAGCAACCAGGGGATGAAGGAAATAAGCTTTAAATTGAGCAACATAGTTATCTGTTGGCAGTTCTGGTTGATGATATTATAGGAAAATGAACTAGCAATTGAGGCTTAGAAGTCTTACTATATACAGAATATTGCCATATACAGAATAATCAGACGTTTGCTAACTGGTCAACATAAGTATACCCTCATGATAGTGTAACGACAGTGGCAGACATTATAGTTCATAAATATTGGATTAAATATACTATTTTAAATGAATTATATGTCAATTACAAGGAAAGCAAAACCTCCCTCCCTTTAAAGTATTTTATAAGTTATGGGAAGAAATGTGTTTTAAAGATACAAAGCAAAAATATGATCACTGCTGTGTAGTAAGATATACATTGTTTTAACACCCTGGTTTTTCTATTTTTTTTCTTACTCGAAAATGAACACGTATAAATTGTGTAGAATTTAGAAAACAAGCAAAAAAGGGTTTCCTTACGTATTCTCTGACTTTAAAAATGTCTTTATAGTAATCTGACTTGTTTTCTTCCCCTCCCCGACGTGGGGTTGACATTGCCTGTCATCTCGCTTATTGGGAAATATAGTCAAGGAAATCCCAAATCAGAATCATTCACAAGACTAGATGAGCTGAACAACATAGGTTGTTTCTTGATTACTCACCGAAGAAGATAAAAATTTCACTTTTACCTCATCATACAGAGGTGGGCAGCTAGAGAGCAAGATGATTACTCTGTCTGTCTCAGCATCGTGAAATATCTGGATGAACACACAGAATTCAGAATTATCAACCTGACAATGAGACAGTGAAGTTCATGTTCACTTATTGCAGCTTCTATATTTAATCAAGTACTCTTGTCTTATAGCTCAGTGACTACACGTATAAATACTAATCTTTAAAGTTGCAATACTGTTGTTTACATTTTTAATAGGCCAGTGTGGTTGAAGGTTATGGTGCAGCACTGTTGTAAAAGTATCCCGTTTTCCATTAGACTTCAACCAAGTTAACCTTACTGTTGAATGTCTATCATCTGATTTTCGTATGTTGAGAATACATTAGAAGTTCAATTTTAAAGCTCGTATGCACATTCAGAAAGCAATGCCTAACGGGTCACATTTTATAAAAGATGTATTTGCTGATGGGATTATTGGCCTTGTCTGTAGCAAACAGTTGGATGGAATAACCAAGGATAGGCCAAGTTTCTGGAATGAACGACTTTGATGCTATATTATTTCTTTGTTCCTGATACACCCTTGGGTGAGGATGGCACCCACAGTGGGAAAGGTCTGTGCTCAGTCCTGTGGAAAAAAATACATAAGGAGGCGCAGACTCTGATGATGCTTCAGGGAGTTAAGCACCCAAGGAATAACAGCAGAACGGCAGGTAATCACGTGTCAAGCTGGATGATACCATTGTGCCATTGTGGGCTTCAGGGAGGTTAACAGGAGGTGAAGAAGGAGAGCGCTTCCCCGAGGAGGCAGACGCCGAGCTGGGCACGGAAGGCTGGGTGTTGGTGAAGAGGAGCACCGAGGCAGGATCAAGATGCTGGAGGAGGAGGGTGCCCAGCTCACCCGCCCCCACGGACACACCAGAACTACACCTACCTATGGGACGACTCTGCAAATGACCTGAAGACTAGCAGGACAACTCTGCTACAACTGAGGATATGAAGAGAGAACCATGCTGAGACAGGAGGGCAGAGATGGGTGGTCTTAGGAGACCTGTACACCCGGCTTGACTACTACCCACAAGTGGGAGGGAGCTCACCATTGTGGAAGTTCTTCCTGTGGAAAGGAGGGGTTCGAGCCCCTCTCATCAGGCACCCCACCGCTGGGGAAGACGAGCCCCCAGAACATCTGGTTCCAAAAACCAGCAGGGCTTATATCCAGGAGAGCAGGAGGGCAGTGGGAAATGAAACTCCTGCTCTTCTGACCAGAGACGTATTAATACGTCTTCTGCTACCCAGATGTTATTGATCAGAGACGTTTCAATATTCACTTGCATGACAGATCACTGGCCACAAGCATTAGTTATCTGCAGAAATCCCCCAGTCGATAATGTGTTAAAGGCCATGTGCACAAACTCCCTCATGAGGAGCCCCAGTGCAGAGGCTGTACTTCGAAAGGTGCCCTGGCCATATGTGAAGTACGTGTATAAACTTCAGGGTGAGTGCCACAGGGGCAGAAGCTTCCTCTGGAGAACAAAGTGCTGGCAGGCATCGTGTAAAAATTCCCCCTCCGCCTAGCTGGCCCAGCATGGCGGGTGCCACTTCAAGCGTCTGCCATCTACCTGGCTAGCACCATGCACCCTGCCCCAGTGTTCTCTTGCAGACCCGCCCTGCCCCACGTGCTCACCCCAGTGGCCAGTCCTCCAAAGCACCTCCCACCCTAAGGGACCAAGCTCATCTCATCACAACTGTATCTGCAACTGTTGTGGCTGGGCGCCAAGCCAGCCGCATTGAGGCCCACCCTGCCCACCAGTGAACCTGCAGCAGCCGTGGCCAGGCCTCATAGGCAGCCAGCCTGCGGGCTAGCGCCATCCACTCATGTATCTGCAGCAACAGTGGTGCCATGCAACAGGGGGGCACATGCAGCCCACGCTAAAAACATCCCTGGCTCTGGTGACGAGCCAGGATTGCTCCTCTCGGTCCCATAGGAAACCTTCTACCTAAGGCCACTTCTTCCAAACCAGATGTCTGTGATCCACCTAATACATAGGAACAAACTCAGTCAGGGAAAATGAGGAGATGGGAATATGTCCCAAATGAGAGAAAAAGACAAGACCTCAGAAAAAGAACCAACAAAATGAACATAAGGGATCAACCTGATAAAGTACTCAAAGTCATGCCCATGAGGAAATTCAGACTTGGAAGAAGAATGAACATAGTAAGAACTTAAACTTTAATTAAAAAGAGCCAATCAGCGCTAAACACAATCACTGAAAGCAGCAATACTTATATCAGACAAAATAGATTTTAAAACAAAGGCTATAGAACAGCTATGTGTAAAGGAACATTTTCTAACACCCTGTATAAAAGTAAAATGGATTAAAATCTAAATGTAAGCCCCGATGGTATAAAACTCCTAGAGGAAAACACAGGCTGAACACTCTTTGATGTAAATCATGGCAATAATTCTTTGGATTCCTTGGATCTGTCTCTTAAATGAAAGGAAACAAGCAAAAAGAAATGAATGGGACCTAATTAAACATACGTGCTGCTGCTAAGTCACTTCAGTTGTGTCCGACTCTGTGCACCCCCATAGATGGTAGCCCACCAGGCTCCATCATCCCTGGGATTCTCCAGGCAAGAACACTGGAGTGGGTTGCCATTTCCTTCTCCAACGCGTGAAAGTGAAGTCGCTCAGTCATGTCCGACTCTTCCCGACCCCATGGACTGCAGCCTACTAGGCTCCTCCATCCATGGGATTTTCCAGGCAAGAGTACTGGAGTGGGGTGCCATCGCCTTCTCTGAACATACATAGTCTTGCACAGCAAAGCACACTATCAACAATATGGAGACAACCAAAATGGAGAAAATATTTGCAAGTGATTTGACTGTTAAAGTGTTAATATCAAAATATATAAGCAGCTCCTGCAACATTAAACAAAAACAAAAAACCAAAACAAGCAACCTAATTAGAAAGTGGGCAGAAGATCTGAATAGACATTTTTCTAGCAGACATCCAGATGGCCAACAGGCACATGAAAAGATGCTCAACATTGCTAACTACCAGATAAATATGAACTAAAACCACAATGAGCTATCATCTCAAACCCATCAGAATGGCTATCATCAAGATGACAAATAACAAATGTTGGTGAGGACATGGAGAAAAGTGAAACTTCAAAAACTGTTGGAAAAGTAAATTGATGCAGCCACTGTGCAAACAGTATGGAGGTTGCTCAAAAAAAACAAAAATATAAAACTATGACCCAGCAATCTACTTCTTGGCATATATCTGGAAAAAAAAACACTAATTAAAAAAGATACATGCACCCCAATGTTCATAGCAGCATTATTTACAATTGCCAAGATATGGAAGCAGGTGATTTTCATGGACATTGAAATTTCAGAATCAGTGCCGTATACTACAATGACCAAGAAGAACAGGACATGGCTAAAAGTGACAAGAGGCATGAATTTAAAACTCTGATAGGTTTCTGGGAATATGCTTAGCATCTGTGGAAAAGTGAAGGGCAAAGCACCACTCTGAACCAAAAGTATATTCTGGAAAACACCCTGAAAACAATATTGAACAATCAGTTTAACACCTGACTCACATCCAAACCCAGGGACACCAAGTTGGATGGTAACCAGAAAGCAACATGGCCTTTCCCTATGGTGATAAATGGTTTGGGGAGGTTAGTGTGCTGATTTGAGATTTAAAACAAACACCAGACTTTTCAGTTTACATGCTTTCTCTTACCCTACAGTTTTTGGAAGCAGAACAGTAAAAGACAGTCTTTCGTTGCATTATTATTTGTACTTTTAGATCATGTCCATTGCCTTTTCCAACACCTGAATGAAATTAAAAATTTAGACCAGTTAGAGCAAAGATCAGAATGTCTAAAAATCAACAATATGTATTAGAAAGAGAAAAAATGAGCCCAGCTAACACTGCGTTAATATTGAATCATTTGGATCTTGCCTGGATTTTGTCTTTGAAAGACAAAGCTTCAATCCAATTCTGTCCCCTAAGCCAGAGCTTATAAGGCTGGAGGGAAAAAACCCAAAAAAACAAAAAGGACACGGTTCAGCTTCTAAGACTTAGAATCTTAGTGCTCACCTACCTAGCAAAAAAATAATAATAATAATTAGGGAAGGGGACTTGAAACCTTTCTTATGGATGTGTAGCTTTCTTCAGACTTCCAATCATGATGTTTCTTAATAATAAACTAAAATTCCTCTTGCCTTAATTTAAGTCCAGTTTATGCAAAACACAGGATAGCTGTATCCAAACATTCCTGCTGCATTCAGTATATATTTACAAAAATGGTTTTTTGCCCCACTCTTGTTTTTTTTTTTTCTGATTTAATTGACCCACTTATTTTAGTATTTCCTCAAAGAGTTGGTTTCTCAAACCTCCAGTTAACTTTTCTTGCTTTTGTTTCAATCCTGCATATTTCACTTAAAGATGCACAGAACCAAAGGTATAGAACTAAAACAAATATTCTAACAAAGTCATTTATCTATCATTCTTGATTATTTTCTCATATTGTTTCATATTCATCTAATTTTGTTCTAACACTGAAATATTCATTTGTCATTAGGAGTCATGGCTTTGCCTCAGTTCCCTCTGTCATATCCAGTTGCAGAACTTGTTTTGACTAATATTAACTAGAATTCAGGAAATGAAGAGCTAAACATTAAAATATTTATCAAGGGACAAGGGCATTGTTTTATAAGCTTGAATTCCCACACATTAAAAAGTTTTAAAATACTGTAAGTATATCACATGATTTAAAAATAAAATATAAAGATGAAGAGTCTCCATTTCACCTATCCCCTACCTGTTTAGTTTGCCAGCCCCAATAGATAACTATTATTTAGTTTCTATTTTTATGTATGTATAATCAAATATATTTTCTCCAAGTTTTATATGTGTGTGTGTGTGTGTATATATATATATATATATATATATAAACAGGGCTTCCCCGATGGCTCAGC
Source organism: Neotragus moschatus (assembly GCA_006410615.1). Taxonomy (NCBI): domain Eukaryota; kingdom Metazoa; phylum Chordata; class Mammalia; order Artiodactyla; family Bovidae; genus Neotragus; species Neotragus moschatus. The sequence goes on from SJYA01002027.1 coordinate 4,036,680, forward strand.
ACAGATGTGGATTTGATCCCTGTGTTGGGAAGATCCCCGAGAGAAGGAAAAGGGCAACCCATTCAAGGATTCTTGCCTGAAAAATCCCGCAGAGGAGCCTGGTGGGTTACAGTCCAAAGTATCACAATGAGTTGGACATGACTGAGCAACTAGGCATCATACATACAAACATAAATATATATATATATATATATAGCTTTACAGAAATTGTTGCATACCATAGCACTGTCCTGTACTTGCACTTTTTTAACACGTCAAAAATCTTATTTAACTTATTAAAAAAAGAAAACAGTCAAATCTTGTAGCTGGTTCAAAGTACTACATTTATGAGCAGATAAAGAATGATGAAATTCATTTACAAATAGATACAAAACAGGTCAATAAGCAATTGCTTTCTACTAGACACAACTAATTTGCATTTCTATGCCCCCAAAATTTGCACTATTATCATTTTCTATGACTTAGAGTTGTAAAAATAGCTTAAAGACCATGAGCGGTGAAGACAACTCTGGAGAAGCTACAACCCTGGAGAAGATACTGTCTGTCACTTTTTCTGACAGTCTCCCCACTCTCTCTCTGTTATGATCATAATCTCAAAGAAAGATTATTCTTTAGAGTTTTTACAGATTTTTTTTTCCTTGTTCTTTCATCTGATACTCTTCTTCCTCCTCATTGTGTTTAACTTGCTCAGTCTCTATGAAGTCAGGTGAATCAGTTACCTATCCTGGTCTTGAAGGCGTGTCCTTGTATGGAAGCATCCCTACCCAGTCTAGGTGTGCCCAGTGGCTTTGGTGGGACAGCTGGACCTGAAGCGAGCGTGGGCCCCATCTCCCCCTGAGATGCTCTGGGAGTCACCACCTTGGAGGGAGGTGGGGCTGGAGATGGAGCAACTACAGCCAGAGCCAGGCACAGCCCTGTGTGTGTGTGAATGAGTGAGATGGCCGTCTTCGCCTTGGTTTGGGACACATCAGGGGCTCAAGGGCTTGTGTGCATGCATGCTGAGTCTCTTCAGTCGTGTCCAACTCCTTGCAACTCCATGCACTGTAGTCCCTCAGGCTCCTTTGTCCATGGGATTCTCCAGGCCAGAACACTGGAGTGGATTGTTTCGCTTCTCCCGGGGATCTTCCCAACCCAGGGATCGAACCCATGTCTCTTATGTCTCCTGCATTGGAGGAGTTCTTTACCACTAGTGCCCCAAGGGCTGGGGGCCACAATTCTATGCTGGTTTCACCGTTTTTCCCTGGTGAGAGGCTGGGTCGGGCTAGAGAGGTTGGTGCCTCACTTCTGGACTGGTTTCTCTCCCACCAGCAATGTCAGTCACTGCCCTGGAGTAGCTTTGCTCCTCCTAAATGTGGGTAGCAACAGAGTACTGGCCAAGGTTGCCTTCCCCCTGGTCAGTTTTCAGGCTGCTGCCTCGGTTGGGATGGTGTATTAGCCACCACTTTGCTCTTTAAGAGCAGGGCTCTCAGTGTTTCACAGCCTCCCCTCAGCCCCACTGGCTTTCAGACCTGCTAAGGGGATACAAAAGTGTGACTGACATTTAGCTAATATAGAATCAGATGCATCTAAGCATTCCAGCATCATTTGTGTTCTGGTATGTGAATTACCTCTCTACTAACATTTTCAATTCCAGAGACCACAGTGATTTGTTATTTTCAAGGTATACCATTCCACAGACTGCAGATGCAGGATGACTGTGTGCAGTGATGTGGCGAGTCAGTCAATTTGAAACTGACAGAATGTCATTAGTGTTGCTTTAATAGGATTTAATAGTTTTTTAAAAAATTGATTCCCAGGTAATGACTAAAGATAATTAAGTTAGTATTGAATTTTGCATAGAATGGTAAATTGCAAATCAATAAAACCACTAATAAAAATAAAATATTTTTTTAAAAAACCCCAACCAGCCAAGGGGACCCATCTTCCTGGTGTCAGACGGCGCCCTGGGGCGCAGCTCAAATCCCTCACTTCTCCAGGAGAATCCCCAACCCCATGACACCAGCCCCTCCTCTTCTGGGTCTCCCATCAAGGGTGCAGGTCTCAATCAGATTGCTTCTCCTCCCTTCCTGCCAGACTCCAGAATTGTTTTCTTTACAGACTTGGCTGTAGAAGAGCTTATCTACCCCGTGTTGCTCTACAAGGAGTTGTATTTTTGATGTGTTCTTGGTGGGGAGTGGGGACAAGTAAACTCAGCACCCTCCTACTCTGCCATCTTGATCTCCCTCAAAGGAGAGAATTCTTATTCCAACTGAGGGCTGGTGTCCCTGAGTTTGACCTGCTTATTTATGTGGGCGCAGCAAGAATTTTAGCATGCCAGGCATGCCGTAAGTCGGCACTGCCAACCAAGTCCCACACCATAAGAACAGCTGCAAAGGCACAAGCTTCTGTCTGGAAGCCTCTATGAGGGGTCTCAAAGTACACGTTTAAAATCCACTACTTTATGTTAGCCTCAGAAGTGAAGTGAAAGTCGCTCAGTCTTGTCCAACTCTTTGTGACCCCATGGACCATATAGTCCATGGAATACTCCAGGCCAAAATACTGGAGTGGGTAGCCTTTCCCTTCTTCAGGGAATCTTCCCAACCCAGGGATGGAACCCAGGTCTCCCATATGACATGCGGATTCTTTACCACTGAGCCAACTGGGAAGCCCTGAGATGAGGAAACTAAACCCATAAATCTCTCCACCAGTTTTCGCTCTGCAGTGCTTATAAATGTGCATTAGTTCCAGATCTACACTTGACAGTTTTAACAGTATCTCCACAGAGGTTAAGTAAAACTCAAAATATTAAGAGCCGTCCACAGTCTTAGGATATGATATCAGACTGAGACAATCTATGAAATGCTAGAACTTATTAAAACCATTTTCAAGCTTAGCATTTTGAGAAATGATTCCTCTTCTCATGGTTCATGTTCGAATAATGCATCAAAACGCCATCAGACTAAATGCCTATTTGCCTGTTTGGAATAGCTTCACACTTACAGAGGCGTGTATAGATACTGTTACAGGCACACCTCAGGGATACTGTGGTTTGTTTCCAGACCACTACAACAAAGTGAATATTGCAATAAAGCAAGTCACGTGAACTTTTCTGTTTCCCAGTGCATACAAAAATGTATATTTACACTGTACTGCGGTCTATTTATGTCTAAAAAACCACTACATACATTCATTTTAAAAAGACTTGATTGCCATATTGCTAAAAAATGGTAACCGTCATCTGACAATGCAGAACCGTCACAAACCTTTAATTTGTAAAAAAAAAAAAAAAAAAAAAAAAACATCTGTGAAGTGTGATAAAGGAAAGGACAATAAAATGAGGTCTTCTCGGATTCTCATCATGCACCAAGAGGGCCCCGAGGGAGACGAGACACGCAGGCACAAACCAGGCTCTCATGCCGCCACCTTGGTTTTACGGCTGAGTTTAAAATTCCGAGAGAAAGCAATTGCTCCACCAGGCCCTGTGTTGCCTCTCACACTGCAGAGAAGAGCAGTCTGGCTCTTTCTGCAGGGAATGATGGGGAGTGAGCCAGCCCTGTCCCCTCCCGCCCACGAGCCTGGCTTCACCCCAGGGAGGTCTGAGGGCAGCTGGCATTCCGAGTGAGACTCCACTCCAGCCCTGTCCCTCATTCATCACACACACGAGACGGTCAGAATGGACCTGTAAAGAACTCCGAAGCCCACAGAGCCTTCTCACAAACAGTTACTCCTTTATACACAAGAGGCAGGCTTCTGCTGGAACAGGCTGGGTTTCCAGGGTCTGCCTGTGCAATGCTTGTTTGGAAATCTAGATCAAAATTGCCCACAGAACCCCTGCTGCTGGGTTGAAGTTTGTTTCCAGAAGCCAGAAACCCATGTGATCTGCTTGTGGTTGGCCCTCACAATTCCTCACCACCACTAGGAAGTGGTGGTGGTGACGTGAGGGTGTGTAGGTAGGGAGGGAGAAATATATAAGTTATCTGAAAAAAATCTTTTTCTATTTAAATAATTGTAATTTTTTAACTATGCAATTTTTACATATATTTTGAAGGAGTCTCTTATTTCTGAAGAATTGGATGAAGCATTAAGAAAATGTCTAGAGAGTATTTTAGTGAAGTGTTAGTTGCTCGGTCGTGACCAACTCTTTGTGACCTAATGGACTGTAGCCCACCAGGCTCCTCTGTCCATGGGATTTTCCAGGCAAGAATACTGGAGTGGGTTGCCATTTCCTCTTCCAGAGGATCTTCCCAACCCAGGGACTGAACCTGGATCTCCTGCACTGCAGGCAGATACTTTATCATCTGAGCATCCAAGGAAGCCCTGATACTGGGGGAAATTGCAGGCAAAAGGAGAAGAGGGTGGCAGAGGACGAGATGGTTGGATAGCATCATCAACTCAATGGGCATGAATCTGAGTGAACTCTGGGAGATGGTGAAGGACAGGGGAGCCCAACGTGCTGCAGTCTATGGGGTCACAAAGAACTGGACACGACATAGAGACTGGATAACAGCAACAGAGAGGATTCTGTGTGATTCCTCAGAGCACTAAAAACACGGGGCTATCTGAGTAGAGACTAGCAACCTGGCCCCACACCGCCCGGAAGAGTCTAGCACCTCCGGGTGCTCAAGCTGGTGATGCTTTCGAGAATCAGACCCAGAAACATCCCCTCCCTGTCATACCTCTGGCAGTGGGCGAGCCCCATCCCTTCCACTGAGGGGTCCCCGTCTCCTGCCTCCCTGAGACTGAGCTGTGCAGGGGAGCCAGGCAGGTGAGAGAGAAATAGAACACAGGGCTTGACCTCTATTCCTCTCCCCCTCCTTCAAGTCCCAGAGATGAATGATCCAACCAGTCTCCCAAGGCAATGGCGGGTCCCTGTCTTTCTCCTTACATTCATGAAGCAGGTACAGTCAGCTCATTTGAAATTGCAAAGGATTTTTACTCCCAGTGAGAACTGGTAAGAGCTGGGGTGAGAGACAGGCCCCCAGAGACCAGGTGTGTCCCAACACTTTTCTATGTTCCTGTAGGCTCAGGGAAGGAAGACCCAAGTGCTGTCCCCCCAGGAAACTTTCCAACACTGCCATCAGCTCTCCATTCATGTACATTCCTCTCCTTTGCTTCCCACTCACGGGCTCCGGAGAAACATAAGCCGGAGGCCTGACCCAAAGTAGTTCTTGGGAGTTATTTGTGAAAAAAGAATCATGGCAACAAAATGCATCTGCTGTTCAGGTATTTAAGACATCTTGATGGAGTTTCTGGGAAGAGAGGGCTCTAGGAGAGGGGGGTGGGTAAAGGGAGAAACTTTTGATGGTGAGCAGAAAATCAAAGAAAACCAGGTGATGAGGAAAAAAAAAAAAAAGGAGGATCTCTGAACGGAGGAGAGAACGATCCAGGGATGTCTGCCAAGACAAATCCTGAGCCAGAGATAAGGTGTGAGAAAGAAGTGGTCTCCAGCCTCACAGGCCCATACTCCCTTTAATCTCAGAGGTCCTACTCTGAAAAGGACACCCTGGGCTGAGCCCAGAGCCGCAATGAGAATAGGAGAAAGGGAAGGGGGTGGATGGAGCCCCTTAAACTGGGAAAGGAAAGGAGAGGACATCTGAGTGGTGGTAATGTGGCCACAGGGCTTCCCAGGTGGCTCAAGGGTAAAGAATCCTCCTGCCAATGCAGAAGACATGAGTTTGATCCCTGGGTTGGGAAGATCCCCTGGAGAAGGAAATGGGAACCCACTCCAGTATTCTTGCCTGGGAAATCCCACGGACAGAGGAGCCTGGCAGGCTACAGTCCATGGGGCCACAAAAGAGTCAGACATGACTCAGCAATTGAACAACAGCGACAATGTGGCTGTAGCAGTACAGGGCTAATGGGCAATTCCAGGGGGAGGAATTTGTACGTGAGGCTCCACTAACAGCTATCAGTTGGGACTGTCTGTGTATATAACTGTGAGAAAACCCTCTCAAATAGTAAGAACACTGGTCCTCCTGCCCATTTCTCCAATTATACATACAGCACTTACCATGAATTGAATAAATCACGATTTTTTTGATCGTGAGTTTTTTTATTGGAGGAAGAGTCAAATTGTAGACATTTTTCACCATTGCAAAATATCCAACGAATCTATTCTGAAAAACAACAGAGGTCTCAATTTCAATGGAGGTGAAAATTCTAAAGTCAGTATCCCCCATTTTTTTAAGGAAAGTAATGAATGAAGGAAACATTGACTGGGGGCCATTAGATAAGGCACTGTTGTCTCATGGCTGTATATTGACCTTAGGGGGAAAAATACTGAACTAAAAGCAATGGGGAAGGAATAAGAAAGGGGCCCGGTGTTCTGAGAGGCAGCTGGGACCAAGAGCAACTAACCAGGACCAACAAAATAGCTACGACAGCATCACAGCAAGATGCAGTTAACCGCAACTGTAAGAGGGTAGGAGCTTTGTGGTCGCTGAGTTAAAGGAAGATTTGTGCTTTGCAGGGAGAAGGAGTAGCTCTTTGGATAAGAGAAGGGAAAATGTAAAAACTCAGGGGGAGACGCCCCTGCCCAGGCCAGCAGCACATACGCATTCTTCTCCAGTCCCAGTCAGCAAGCAGTTCCCCACTGTCCATTTCCCCAGTCCCATTTTTGCAGCAAAGCCCTGCGGATTCTCTTAGCCTAGTCCTTCTCCTACGGCAAGTGGTTCACAAGGGCTCTGCTTGAACTTTTCTTCTAGAAGTCAGAGTTCTGTATGGAATCGGCTGGACTGAAAAGTTCACAGGCTCTTCCCCACTCATTGGGAAATATTAGTAAATTTAACCACCGTGCTCTTCATTGGAAAGGGCCAGCCAAGCTCTTCAGTCAGGGATGGATGAAATGTGTGTAGTGCATGGAATGACCCACAACGCAGGGCCAGGAGGGGATGGTATCTGAGAATTACTGCCACACACACGCCTGAGAGCCGCAACTACTGAAGCCCAAGGGCCTAGAGCCTGTGCTTTGCAATAAAAGAAACCATCACAGTAAGAAGCCCATGCAACACAGCTAGAAAAAGTTTGCATGCAGCAACAACCTGGTACACCAAAAAATATTAAAAAAAAAAAAAAAGACAAAACCAGGAAATAGGTAATTAACCTAATTACCCAGTGACCCCTTTTAAAGAAAGAACACTTACCTGAGAAGGAGTCTCTATTCCCTGAAATTTACTGCTAGTGGATTTATCCGTTCGCCGTTCTCCAAAATAATACAGGCTGTCCTATAAAAGAGGGGACAGTCCAGTCATGGGTCATCTGCACTTTCCTTTCCTGTAGAAGGCATTAGAAAGTTTCTAAGGACATGTGATTTCCTAAGGTCAGCAGTCTCTGGGCAGAGGCTACCCAAAATAACAGAACTAAGAAACACATCAAGGCCTACTCTCATTCAAAGATTCATAAAGACAGGGAATTTTAGAGCTGGAAAACTTCAGAGAAAATCTGGTCCTTCTTCCTTTCTTACTATTTTATAAGAAGAAGGTTAGGACCAAAAGAAAATCAAGTGACCTGCCATGGAGATGTATGTAACTGGTCAATCAAAGACAGCACAGGCCTGAACACTGGCCTCTGGCTCTATCCAGGGCTTCAGACCAATGGCTTTCAAACTTTTCTTTTTCTTTTTGCGGCCACGCACCATATGGGATCTTAGTTCCCTGGCCAGGGATTGAACCTGTGCCGTCTGTGTTGGAAATGCGGCATCTTAACCACTGGACCATTAGGAAAGTCCTCAGACTTTTCACTTTCAAAGCGACAATCCACATCCATAAACCTGGGAGATGCAAACCCACTGTCTCATGAACACACAACTGAAACAAAAGTTTCACAAAACAATACTCACCTTTTCTAATCTATCCCACCTTATAGGTAGATTTGGTTGCAAGTCACAACCCAATGAGTTGATTTCACAACTCACCGATAAACTCTGATCCACAGTGTGAAAAACACTGTCCTAGAGTATCCATTGTCCTAACCTGTGCGTTTCAAATTAGAAGCAAAGAGGAGGGTGGAATCAGAGCCCTGGACCCAGAGCATAACCCTCAGCTTCTCTTATCTGGGCAGCAGACCAAAAGAGACCCAGAGATGCTGGGAGCATGCCCTTCTCCGTAAGATCACAGCAGAAAAAAGAGAATGAGAACCCTGCTTTAAGACACAGCAGCAGCCCATCCTGTCTTAGAAATTCCCAGAGGGCACAGACCCCACAGCTGTTGATTGTGCAAAGATAGTAATGTCCAGGGGAGCTTTTGTTCTGGGTTGGAAAATGAAGACTTTTACCTACTGAGCACTTCCAAGGATGTTCAAGGTCCTTTAGAAAATTTCCCTAACCCATCTTCTTATTCTTGTGAGGAAAGCAGAAAGCCAGGAGTTGGTGGGATTCTGTCAGAGCAGGGCTGGGTCTGGGGGTGGCAAGTCAAGTTTCTGGATTGCTGAGGTTTTTTGCATAACTCAGCCTTATTCACTTCACATTAACGCTTCTTCTACTGGGTCCTGTCTTTAATCAAAATATTGACATTGTACTCATGATGAATGTGGTGCATTAATTTTGATATTTTAAAAAATATTGCATTAGAAGATTATTGACCCTAATTACTGAGATTTTTGGCATTCCCTTAAATTTTGTGCCCAGGGTGAGCATCTCAGCAACTTTACCTTCATCCCAGCCCAGAAGAAGAGGCACTGAGGTCAGCTACCAACCAGTGCCAATTAAACAAGAAAGTATCCAAGCCAGGTATTCCAAAACCACCTCTCCAATAACAATTCCATGAAGTACAATGACTCAATGGACATGAGTTTGAGGAAACTCCAGGAAATAGTGAGGGACAGTGAAGACTGGCGTGATGCAGTTCATGGGGTGCAAAGAGTCAGATACAACTTAGCAACTGAACAACACACACACACCATGACTTAAGGAATCATCTTAACATCCTACCCATGAGCTTTCAAAGCTAGCAAACTCAATAAGCCTAAGATAGAGTTTATAGGAGGATCTTTCATACCTCTGCGGTGGCAAATATCTCACTGGCAAGAAGGTAGGCACAGACCATAGTTCCAGTTCTTCCTAGAAAAGAAGTTACTCCATGAGCCATTGTTCCTGAGGGCACTTGATATAAAACTACTCTCCAGAGTATTTAAAGAGCTCGCTGTGGATTGATTTTCTTTCATGCCAAAAGTACAGGTTCAAAATATTTCAATTCAGAGATAGGCAACGCCGGTACACTGCTTGTTCTGAGGGTCTGCCTAGAGCTCTGTGTTGTGTGCACACATGTGCACGTGTATGCTTCTTGAATCATGACCCCTGGGGACTGCAGTAACAGGCTCTGCTCTAGGACTCCAAAGCTAAAGATGCTCACTGATTAAGAGCTAATTACACACCCTGTTTCTCCACTAATGTAAATAAAAGAAGCTATAAAAGATAAAAGATGGACAGAACCCAAACCACCACCTAGCATTTGTAATACCCATTCCTTCTGTTTCAGTTAGAGTTATTGTGTTGTAAAGCATACATTAAAATAGGAAGAACAGCGTAATAAGCCTGCATACACCCATGCCCCAGATTCCATAACTATTCATTGTTTTACTTGTTTCTTTTCTTTCCTCATCCTTCTCCCCCTCCTTCTTTCTATGCCCTTCCTGTAGCATCTTTCTTTATTATTAATTTTTATTGGTGTGTAGTTGCTTTACAATGTAGTGTTAGCTTCCACTGCCCAGCAAAGTGACTCAGCGAAACGTACACATATATCCCCCCTTGGGATTTCCCTCCCATTTGGGTCACCACAGAGCATTAAGGAGAGTTGCTTGTGCCATACAGTAAGTTCCCATTAGCTGTCTATTTTACACGTCGTATCAATAGCGTGTATATGTCAATTCTCCCTGCTGCTGCTGCTAAGTTACTTCAGTCGTGTCTGACTCTTAGCGACCCCATGGACTGCAGCCCACCAGGCTCCTCCGCCCATGGGATTTTCCAGGCAAGAGTACTGGAGTGGGTGCCACTGAATTCCTCCCAATTCTACCCACCCTTACCCCACTGTATCCACTCATTTGTTCTCTAGGTCCGTGCCTCTATTTTTCCTTTGCAAATAACCTCATCTATACCATTTCTAGATTCCACATATATGCTTTCACCCCTGTAGCATTTTAAAGAAAACCTGATTTCATGTCATTTCANCTGAATTCCTCCCAATTCTACCCACCCTTACCCCACTGTATCCACTCATTTGTTCTCTAGGTCCGTGCCTCTATTTTTCCTTTGCAAATAACCTCATCTATACCATTTCTAGATTCCACATATATGCTTTCACCCCTGTAGCATTTTAAAGAAAACCTGATTTCATGTCATTTCAAGCTCAAAGTCTCATGCTTTTTTCCTAATTTATATTTTTGTCCAGGCACACAAAGTGTGAGTTAAAAAGTAGGTTGCTTCTATTATTTCTGCAGTGACCTATGACTTTTGTCTTAGCTAGCATATGCTGAACTTATTTTATGTAATTCCAAACTTAACCTTTTACCCTGAGATAGACTTTATTTTCTATTCCGTCCTTCAAAAAAAATGAATGTTTAAATTTATTTCCCAATCCATAGTTTGAAAAACACTACTCTAAGCCAATAACTTCCAAAGAAGGCTACTGACCATTAACAACCTGGCTCTTTCTAGGTTAACATTTCAAATTTGTTGGACATCTATGAGTCTCCACAGCCCTTATATATTTCCATTTGAAAAAAGAAAAAAAAAAAAAAACTTTTGTAGATCCATGTCCAGGTGGCTGTGGATAAGCACACACACTCTGCCATAGACAGAGTAGCTGCCCTCTCATCCAGTCAACTCAGGTATGCAAGGAATCACTAAAATGGTTTACATCTGTTTTCAGTATTTTAACTTAAAACACAGGTGTATATTCACTCACTAAACTTTTGCTATTGTACAAAAGTTTTAACTTTTTAAGTATGATGAAAAGAACCTACCAAAATATGTACCAGGTTTACCATATTAATGATGAAACGATGATAACATTCCTTCTAAAGCCAGGGACTAAACAAAATGTCCACTGTTGGCTGTTTCTATTTAACATTGAACTACATGACTTAGCCAGTGTTGTAAGGTAAGAAAAAGAAACAAAATGTATATGGATAAAAAAAAGAGGAAACAAACTATTTGAAGACTAGAAAAATCCAAGTAACTCTATAGGCTAACTCCTAAAACTGATGACAAGCATTCAGGAAGATACAAGGTCAACTCTAAAAGAACAAACAAACAAAAAACCCCAACAAACTCATGGCTAAATAAAGGATATAGGTTGAAATCTTTAGAGTAATTACTAAGGAATATAAAAAGAGTATATGACTTCCAAGCAAATGGTAGGGGTGGAAAGAAGCAAAAGTCCAATCAAAATATCAGTAAAGATATAGAATATGTGAATAAAACAATGAACAAACAACCTAATGGGTACATATAGAACCCTGTTCAGAACAATGCATAATACAATTATTTTTCAAGTGCAGAGAAAACACTTGATAAAACTGACCAAATTCTGGGCCATAAAGCAGCTTTTAGAAAAGGCAGAGGAACCCGAGATCAAATTGACATCTGCTGGATCATCGAAAAAGCAAGAGAGTTCCAGAAAAACAACTATTTCTGCTTTATTGACTATCCCTAAGCCTTTGACTGTGTGGATCACAATAAACTGTAGAAAAATCTGAAAGAGATGGGAATAGCAGACCACCTGACCTGCCTCTTGAGAAACCTATATGCAGGTCAGGAAGCAACAGTTAGAACTGGACATGGAACAACAGACTGGTTCCAAGTAGGAAAAGGAGTACGTCAAGGCTGTATACTGTCACACTGCTTATTTAACATCTATGCANTGCTTTTTCCATGATCCAGCGGATGTTGGCTATTTGATCTCTGGTTCCTCTGCCTTTTCTAAAACCAGCCTGGACATCTGGAAGTTCATGGTTCACATCATGTCAACTATACTGCAAAAATTCTACTTCTGTGCTGCTACCTAAGTCACCTGATTTTCTGTTCCATTTGTTCCTTTTTAGAGAATCATCATAGAAGTCACTCAAATTTTACATTAACTCAAACCAGTCCTCTCTGGGTTATAGGAAAAACCCAGGAATTTCACATGTGAGAAATCTGTGGTTGACACATAGTGGAAACTTAGTGGGAAGTTCAAGTTAGGACAAGAGGCAAGTCCCCAGTTTCTTTGTTTGGAGGCACCATCATCTTCATTCAGTGGAAGGTACTACCCTTTGCTGGCCCCTAAACACCACCATCCTTTTGTTTACAAGTATGTGGAAATTTATCTAAACATTTCATTTTATAGCATATTTAGAACAGAATCAGTACATTTAGAGTTTAAAAAAGATTACATAAAATGAAAGTCACAGATACTAGTTTTTTAAAAAAGAAGAACTTTGAGAGACAAAGCATATGTTTCTTACCTGGGGAAAATTTTAGCAAGTGTAAAGTCATAAAAAAGATAAGCGATATCAACCAGTAGAGTCACAATAATAATGGCAGCATCTAAGGAGTTAAATATATCAGAAAAATATGGTCGTATCCTATAATGAAAACAAACAAACAAAAAATGCAAGCTGATGCTTCCCCAAAGAAATCAGGATATTTTAAGAGGATAAATTTATTTGACTCACCCCTCCCTTAATTCTGCTTTAATGAATGATTCAAAGTACATTTACCAGACTGAGAGAAAAAATATTCATTCATTATTTTAGATTTACATATGATGAAAGCATCCATATTGCAACATAAATACAATAAGAGGTATAACCAAACCACTGAACAAGAGGCAAGCACTATCTTCACAACAGGTGGGAGAGAAAGATGAGATGGTGGGTTGAGCTATCAGGCAATGAAAGCTGAACATGTCACAGCCCTAGAAAAACGGACTGTGAGGAGGGCACAAGAGGAGCCTGTGAGAGGGAGACATGTTCACTGCTTTGGCCAGCAGACTCATCCCTGGCTTCGTACCCACAGTGGGATCCCAGTGGGCTGGTGAGGCCTCCTCTGTGCAGAGGGGAACTTCTGGTGTCTGCACCCCCTCCCCAACACTGGCTCCTTCAGCCATGGGCAATGAGGCTCCAGAGAAAGCCTCTTGCAATGCTGGAGTAGCCTCTTTTAGGCTGGGGGTACCTGGGAGTGGGCAACTGTACTAAGCCCAGAGATTTGAGGGCAGAGGGTTCAGCTGGAGAGGACCAAATGTTCTGGTGAAGTGAGGCTGGGGAACTGAGTCCCTGACTTCACAGCAGTGCAGCTCCAAGGCTGCATTCTCACCTCCTCAGGAAGCCAGCGGCCAAGAAGGCCAGTTGCTACGTCTCTCCTGAGCGCCACCCCATACTGGGATGTGTGTCCCTCAGCTCTTCAGGGACCTTACCACATGTTTCTATTTCAGCTGAGGTAGGGACCTGTTCGTGATCTATTACCTGGTATTTAATACACCATCAGCTGATGCTGGGAAAGATTGAAGGCTAAAAGGAGAAGGGGGTGACAGGGGATGAGAGAGTTAGATAGCATCACTGACTCAATGGCCATGAATCTGAGCAAATTCCGGGAGATAGTGAAGGACAGGGAAGCCTGGAGTACTGAAGTCCATGGAGTCCCAAAGAGTCAGACGCAACTGAACAATGACAGCTTTTACTTACAGTTGACTCTTCATGAAACTACCAATATTTATGCTTCACACATATATATATTTCTCTTAATAATATGCATATAGACATACTAGCTGCTTGGCCCCATTCTTCAAACCCTTTAGCTTTATCTGTTAAAGGAACCATCTAGAATACATGGTTTGGAGACTAGAGTGCCAGTTGCAACCATAATATTAAAGCAAAATCTAGTAGAAACTGGGATTTGGACTATTGTTTCTCTTGTTTCTCCATGCTTCAGAGAGATTTATTTTGACAAAGAGGGGCTTATTTGGTTGCACTGACCTGCTAATTACTTGGGGAAGTCTATTATAGTACAAAACAGTTCTATGTGTTTTTAAAAAAAACTAATAAAACTTACCCTTCTATAAACACTCGAAGAGAAACATCCATGAAAAAAAATAAAGCAATAGCAAAAGAAATTGAACGAGATTCCAAAGAAATATGTGTTGTGCCACTAAGGAAAATTATGTCTTTGATGATGAGGGCCATGTCCACAAAGATCAGCAGGATTGCAAATATTCTACAACAAACAGAATGAATAAGGATAAAGTGGTTTTTACACCGATAGACTAATTTCAGCCCAATGATCTGATATCAAAATGTCATTATTTTGAATTAAACTGTTCGGTAGTGGGGAGAAATGCTCTGCTTTACAGTCTCAAATTACTCTGAATGAAGTTATGATTGCCTAGGGGGAAGGATGCTTTTGATGCTTTTGAACTGTGGTGTTTGAGAAGACTCTTGACAGTCCTTTGGACTGCAAGGAGACCCAACTAGTCCATCCTAAATGAAATCAGTCCTGAATATTCATTGGAAGGATTGATGCTGAAGCTAAAATTCCAATACTTCGGCCACCTGATGCAAAGAACCAATTCATTGGAAAAGGCCCTGATGCTGGGTAAGATTGAAGGCAGGAGGAGAAGGGGACGACAGAGGATGAGATGGCTGGGTGGCATCACTGACTGGATGAACACGAGTTTGAGCAAGTTCCAGGAGTTGGTGGAGGACAGGGAAAGCGTGGCGTGCTACACTCCGTGGGGAGTATGACATGACTGAGCAACTGAACTGAACTGAGGGGGTGGGATGGGGGAAAGGGAGAGTTAGGGAGTTTGGGATGCATACATACACACTGCTATGTTTCAAATGCATAACCAACAAAGACCTACTGTACAACACAGGGAAGGCTGCTCAATGTCACGTGGCAGCTTGCATGGGAAGGAAGTTTGGGGGAGAAGGATACATGTGTGTGTATGAGTCCCTTCACTGCTCACCTGAAACTATCACAACATTGTTAATTGGTTATACCCCAATACAAAATGCACCATTGTTAACTGGCTATGTGTGTATGCTAAGTCACTTCAGTCGTGTTCAACTCTGTGCTATGCTGCAGACTGTAGCCTGCCAGGCTCCTCGGTCCATGGGATTCTCCAGGCAAGAATACTGGGGTGGGTTACCATGCCCTCCTTCAGAGGGATCTTTCTGACCCAGAGATGGAAACTTCGTCTCCTACATCTCCTGCCTTGGTAGGCATGTTCTTTACCACTTGTGCCACCTTGGAAGCCCTAATCAGCTATACTCCAGCACAAAATAAAAAATTAAAAAACAAAAACATTATTTCTATTTTCAAAAAATAAATAAATGACTCTGTTTTCACTCAATAGAAGCAGTCATTAGGAAAATAAATTTCCACTAAACCACTTCGTGGTATTGTGCCCTTTTATAATAGACACATCAAACTAAAACTCCAAGACAAAACAGGCAAACTACATTAAAATTACATGTCTCCACTTGGAAACTCTTCAAATCTGAGACTGTCAGAAGCCTCCTACTAATTTCTCATACCAAATTAAACCTCATTAATCTTTATATTTTTATAGAATTTAGGAATAAAAAGTCAAGTGAAAGCATGACTAACATAAGCTGTTAAAAGAATCACTTTGACCAGTAAAACTTATCATCAGTGAGATTACCCAACAAATATGGGCTTCCTTGGTGGCTCAGTGGTAAAGAAATCTGCCTGCACTACATGAGACTCAAGATCAGTCCGAATTGGGAAGACGCCATGGAGAAGGGAATGGCTACCCACTCCAGTATTCTTGCTTGGAGAATCACATAGAGGAGCCTGTCGATTACGTGTTAATGGATGGTTCTAGGTATGTAAGAAGGAATTCAATTCCATAAATACATACATGATTGAATTATAAAGTACCTCCTAAGCTTTTCTCTTATATATGCTAAACCCATTGTCCATAAGTTGATTATACTATTTGTATAACCTGTGAAGATAATCTTCAAAGCACTTTTTCACAATTGTAATGCAAATTAAAATATTACTTTAAAAGGAAGTAAGTATATTGTGTGAATCTGTAACACAGTATGAAATCTTACTATCATGTAGAAATGAACCATCTAAGTAAAATGAATCCAAAATTAAGGGGTAATTCTAGATGAATATTTACTAAAACACTTTCCTTATAACTATAGAATTTTGAAATGCACGTTTCATTATTTTTTACTTTTATAGGTAGAAAAAGACATGTTAACTAGCATTACTATTAGACTTGGGTAAATGCGATTTCTTCCCAATTCTTAATATTCAGTTTCAATTAAATTTCCAAGATAAATTAGATTGCATTAAATGGGGCACAAAGGTTATTTAGCAACATGTTGACAGTGGAAGTGCCTTTCTCCCTCCCAGATCTTTCACCATAAAAAATATTGATAATAAATGTAATATATCCTTAATTACCATTACCTCCGTCTCTAGAGTCTCACATACCTAAAAGTGAAGGATGATATAATTAAATACACAATTCTCTTTATCTTGCTGCTGCAAATGGAAGCAAAAATAAGATGTCAGAAATTATTTTTCAGTTATATCAGATTTCTAACATGTAGTATGAATTTAACCAACAAAGACCTTTATATTAACAAATATAATTTTTAAAGTACCTAGAAATTGCCCAAGAAAATGCTTATTAGTAACCATGGCCTTCCCTGGTGGCTCAGTGGCAGAGAACCTGTCTGCCAGTGCAGGAGACTCGGGTTTAATCCCTGGGTCGGGAAGATCCTCTGGAGAAGGAAATGGCAACTTACTCCAGTATTCTTGCCTGGGAAATCCCATGGACAGAGGAGTCTGGTGGGGCTACAGTCCATGGGGTTGCAGAGAATCAGACACAACTTAATAAGTGAGCACAAGGACACACAAAAATGTTTCCTGGTTTTTTCTTTTACTTTCCTATATAGAATATATGTGAATAAAACACTAAACTTTGAATGTTCAGCAGCACTTCTCTTGACTATAAAGCTCTAACCCCAACTTTACGGTAAGATTAAGCTTGGGGTCATCAACTAAAGCAACATAGCATGGAAACAGAAGGGAATGGTATAAGCTCAGTCTCCCATGAGTGAACTGTGGGATCCTGCACAAGGCATCAAACCATGGGCAGATCTGTTCTATAGTAATAGAATAAGGGACTTCAGGGAAGCTCTCCTCTTGTAATATTTATTTCTTGAAACAAGCCACCCCATGAACATGACAGTTAAACACTAATGAGACTCACCTTAGGGGTGGCAAGTGCACTATGGGGGTAAGGAATTTTAATAAGATGCACTTCAAAGGAGAAACACCCTAGAGGCCGGGCTCCTTCCGTTAGGAGGAGGAGGAGACACTTCTATAGCAGCAGCAGTTACGTTTCATTTTACCATATGGCAGCAGACAAGGCAGCCATCAGGGAACAACTTCTTGCCCTGCTAAAGCCTCCCACATGAGAGCCCAATTCCACCCCCAGTGGGATTTGATCCCAAAGCAGTGCTCACAGTCTGTGCCCAAGACCAGAGAAGGGAGAGGATGGAGGCTGCACAGAACTGGGGCCCTGGCAAAATGGGCCACAGATGGATACTCTGAGGCTAAGCTGAGTGGTAAGATCTCCCCAGTCCCTCTAATTTCTCCCTTCTCCATCAGCTCTCATCTTCCCTACCCAGGCTTGGGGAGCAAAGGTTGATGTCATCTGAGACAACAAAATCAGAAAAGCTGAGGGAGAAAAGATGGAACTTAGGTTTTTAAAAAATGTTTTGGTTCACTGTAAATTACATCATAATGTGTGAAGTGTGCTGAACTCGAAAGGCTGGAAAAAGCAAATAAAACAGATTCTGGAAAGACTCCAAGAATATAATAGAGATGGATTTGAAAGTCATTGAACAAGATATAAATTTTTTTCAATAACGGGTTCATTCATTCAACCAAACTCAGTGAGTGCCTACTATGTGCCATGGCACCGTTGGAAGCACTGGAGATACAGCAGTTAAAATGGTCAAGATTTTATTCCATCAGGATGTTTGCATTCTGTCTCATGCAGATAATAAATATATTCATGATATGTCACTAAGTAATAAGATTATTTCTAAAACAATGTAAGTATGACACCATACCCATAAACAAAAAATTTATAAGTCTGAAGAACCTTGAAGGGCATCTATTAAAAATTAGGGCTTCCCTGGGGGCTCAGATGGTAAAGCATCTGTCTGCAATGCAGGAGACCCAGGTTTGATCCCTGGGTTGGGAAGGAGAGAAGGAAATGGCAACTCACTCCAGTATTCCGGCCTGGAAAATCCCATGGACAGAGGACCCTGGCAGGCTACAGTCCATGGGGTTGCAAAGAGTTGGACATGACTGAGTGACTTCACCTTCACTTTAAAAATTAAGAATGCCTATTTATTGCTTGTCTATATTTTCTGATTTTCCTAGTAATTAATTTTTGCTGTATGATTTTTGGTTTTTAGTGTAAAATGTATTTATGGTGCTTTAGCATTTTAAAAGCACTTACATATTATTCTACTTTTATTTTTATATGGTGATAAGTGCAATAAGGATCATTAAATTAGGGCAAGGACAATGGAGGAAGGTACAGTTTTGATGCTGAGATAATGAGGTACTCACCTGGGAGAAAAGTAGATTCTTACATTTTATACCTTAATAGAAAAGAAATTCTGGGCAGATATTTTACTTTAATGTAGAAAATAAATTCAAAACAGATGAAAGTTTGGAGAATATATTAGAATCATGGGTAGAGAAAGACTTTCTGAAACTTAAAGCATAAATAATAAAGAAAGCTATAGATATATTTGATTGTATGAGGATTATAAACTTCTATGGAGTGAAAATCTAGGCAAAATGGGAAAAGCTATTTGCCCTTTTTGTGATATAAAAGTGATATATTTAACTTTTCTATCCAATGGCAGTGATAAACACCCCAATTTTAAATGGGCAAAGGCAGATTGAAGACTATGAAATAAAAGTTCTATGAAAATAAGTATAAACAAAAACAATGTCAAATGAGCATTAGAACAAACATTCATTGACACTGAAGAGATCATTGAGCTAGTGTGGGAAGGGAGAAAAAGAGTACATTGCGTCTTCATGTGGAAAGGCACATTGAAATCAATAGCCTCACAAACATTTCCCTTGACATAGAATTTCCACTAAGGAGAATTTTATTTTAAAGAAATAAAATATACAGAGATTTGGTCTCAAAACTAGTCTTCATTTTTTATAATAGTAAATGTCCTAAACAGCTTAAATGTCCAGAAATATCTGACAATTTAAATAAACAATTTAAACATTAACCATGAATTATTATATAGCTGTCAAAAGGAAGGTTTCAAGTTTAGAAATCAATAAATATATAATGATGTAAATGCAAATGCATGGAAATATACTCATGATATATCACTAAGTAACAAGGTTATTTTTAAATAATGTATATCCATAAATAAATAATTCATAAGCCTAAAGAATCTTGAAGAGCATCTATTAAAAAATAAGAATGCCTATTTATGGGAGGATTTAGGGCTTGTCTGTATTTTCTGATTTTCCTAAATATTGACCTTTGTTGCTTTTAGTTTTTAGTATAAATTTATTTATAGTGCTTCAGAGTTTTAAAAGCATTTACATTTTATTCTACTTTTAGTTTTATTGTATGACACCCAGTAGATATTGTAGATAACATTATTATTAATTTACAGATAAATGATCTAAAATTTAAAGTGGCTTAATATTTCACCAAGTGTCCAGTGTATATGAAATGCCAAAGTGTGTGTGTGTTAGTTGCTCAGTCATGTCTGACTCTTTGCAACCACATGGACTGTAGCCCACCAGGTTCCTCTGTCCGTGGGATTCTCCAAGCAAGAATACTGGAGTGGGTTGCCTGTCCCTTCTCCAGGAGATCTTCCCAACCCAGATATCGAACCTAGGTCTCCTGCATTACAGACGGATTCTTTACCAACTGAGCCACAAGGGAAGCCCACTTAGATACCACAGCCAAGCACCAGTTCCAAGTCTTACTCCAAAATCTAGTATCATCCCCCTAGCCTGAGACAGCAGTCTCCCTCACACAGGGACTGTTGCAAATGCCACACAAATCTATAAAGAAACATTTGCCATTTAAAAACCAAACTAACACTTTCTGTTTGTAAAAAGAAGGAAATGCTTGTCTTGCTCAATCTTCTCAAATTTTGCCCCAGTCCTAGACAGCCTCATTGCAGAAAATATAGTTAATATGCAGACACATCATTTAATTAAGTAGCAGAGTGAACTCTTCATTGATGGCCCATGATGAAAAGACACAGAAAAAGGAAATTCATGGGTATGTTGAAGAACTATTTGTATTCATGAGTCACCCCCTTATTTTTCATTTTATCTTTGTCTAGACATCAACAGATTGTACCAGTAACCTGTTAATTTCTTCCTTAGTGCTACTCACTTTCCACCACAAATTTGAGTTGGTGAGTGGTTAAATAACTGGCCAAGAGAGAAGAAAAAATCTCAATGAATAATTCTGAAGTCCAGACATATAGGATTTTTAATTGAAGTATAATTGATTTACAACATTATATTACTTTCAGGTGTATAGCACAGTGATTAATAATTTTATAGGTTGTATTCTATTTAAAGTCACTGCAAAATAATGGCTGTATTTCCTTGTGCTGTACAGTATATCCTTGTTAAATACATAGTAGCTTGGGGGAAAGGTCGAGTCAGACACATGAGATTTTAAAAATGTGTCCTTGCAGTCGAGTACAGATGAAAAAATGCCTTCAGATGAGTGCAACAAGAAGTACTCTCATGAAATTACTCAGAAACAAGTCAAAATTAATAAAATCCCAGTGGACATTAAGAGGTCCTTAATCAGCAAAAAACATTTGCTTTTGCTGTCAGTCCTATTTACTCTTGGACAAAATCAATAAAACTAGGAATTAGAACATACCCAAATGGCAACCCACTCCTGTACACTTGCCTGGAAAATTCCATGGACAGGGGAGCCTTGTAGGCTACAGTCCATGGGGTCACAAAGAGTTGGACATGACTGAGCGACTTCACTTCACCAAAAATGAGAAAGGAACATAACTGAAGAGTAAGTAGCATTCTGCAATCCTTGATTAAGAAATTTTGTAGGACAGTTCCTATCTACTGAGAATATGTTCACATTTTAAAACTAGAAGAATATTCCACTTATGAATATGTAGAAATATTTTTTCAAGCATGGCACTTATATGCAAATTCAAGTACTCTATACCCTCCCTCCCAAACATTTTTCTATCTTTTCCACAGTTTTCCTTTTCACCTCAGCATGAGCCCCATTTTCCAAAAGGTAAGAAATCCATCAACAGCTCCACTCCCTCCAAACTTCAAACGGACTTACTATTGTGGATTGAGAAAGTCAATGTCTTCATCAGCATCACTAATCTTGGACAGCTGTTCTATTATACTTCAACCACCAACAAATGCAAAAATACATCATTAGAGACTTGCTGCGTGGAAGAGCGATGTGAAAAATCTACTTGAACAAAAAGAAGTCCTTAAATCTAAAGGGTAGTCAACATGACTTAGCTCACTGGAAGACCCAGTCTTACAGAAAGAAATGTAGAATTAGTGTCTAGAAAACTCTATTCCTAAGAATCCTTCCAAGACTGAATTTTGCAAATCTGTATTTCTCCCTCTGTTACTATAAGTCTGTATAAATCTCTGCCTTTGTCACTTTTTCTGTAGAGACTGAGAGATTAATACTCTCTAGGTAGCACTGACCCAGGTGAATGATCTGAACAGTCTTGGATGGCACCGTCATTGAAAGAGAAGCTATATCAGTGTAGTCAAAGACCGTTGATGCCAATTTATTCAGGTCAATAAAAGGTTAAAAATGAACCTAGCATCAAATGATTTAACTTTTTTGGCTGAAACTGGATACACTTGCTCTAGAACTTAAAACTTAAACTGATTAAGCTCTAATATCTGTATGTTAATTAGCTATTTGGAACCTGGGTCCCTACTTTTCACATATGGATATCTTGTTTTCTCCTGGAATCAGGAGGCTGCCTGAGATGGGGACTCTAATTGGATTTCATGAATTCCACTCTTCTCCTTCCCCTTTCCCCCGTTTGTATCTCACCTTTCATCAATGGTTCTCATATTACACAGGACAGAGCTAAAGGATTAAAATGCACAAAGTAAGACTCTATATGTTTTACAGATTTTTAAATACAAGTTAGCTATAATTACTCTGCAATTGATAGTCTAGTTATCTGAAAAATAGCATTTTAATCAGTTATCTAAAACCTGGTATTTGATTTTTCTGTAGAAATGAACGTTATATATCAGGAATGAAAAATCCTAGTCATGTGGAAAAACTTAATACATCAAATGTATGTACTTTACTCCTGAACCCAATCCCCAAGTGTAACACCATTTTGTGATGAAACTTGCTTCAAAACTCACCTTTGGTTTGTAGGTACTCATCTCATTGGTTCTATAATTTTCTGCCTTCTCAAGTCCCTACACCGTCCAGTAACCCCTCATGAATCGTAGCTGTCTTTCCTGCCCTTGAGATACAGTCAAGACGAGGCAAGGGCTCCCTCCAATGTAATGGTGGGTTTGGGTTGCCAGCCTCACACAGAGGCAGAGCTCGGGAAGGTGAGCGACATATTCAGGACCTATGAGATACATGTTTTTCCTGCTAAGGGCTCCCCTCTGCTCTCTGTCCACCAAGACCACCTCCTGTCCTCTCCTGGCCCATGCACGGGCCATCTGATACTTTCCTCAGGGCTGTGGCTGCTCCTAACTAAGGGTAACGAAACAGACTTGCAGTAAGCACACTCCTTTTATGACCTGTTTATTTTCCCCCAAATAGATACAAAAAAGAAAGTAGCATGTTGAGGCTGGAAAAACAAACAAAAATCTTAGCTAAAGTGTCCTGTTAACTCTGTATTGCCAGTAGCCGCTTCTCAGAATAAATTTCACAAATCTTAATACCCACCCCTTACTCATATCTATCTATACCTCACCTTTCATTGAAGGACTCAGGATAAGTTACTTTTTTCACCTTGCTCTGGTCACAGCTAAAGGATCATAAATGCACACAGTAAGACTTTACATGTCTCCCTAGACTTATTTTTAAATGCAAATTAACTATAGAAAGAATAGTAGACTTAGTCACTCAGTTTTGTCTGACTCTTTGCACCAATCCCATGGACTATAGACCACCAGGCTCCTCCGTACATGGCATTCTCCAGATAAGAATACTGGAGTGAGTTGCCTTTTTTTTTCTCCAGGGATCTTCCCAACCCAGAGATCTGCATATTACCTACAATTACTGTACAATTTGGGCTTCCCAGGTGGCCCAGTGGTAAAGAATCTGCCTGCCAATGCAGAAGACATGGGTTCGATCCCTGGGTCAGAAAGATCCCCTGGAGAAGGAAATGGCAACCCACTCTAGTATTCTTGTCTGGAGAACCCCAGGGACAGTGTAGCCTGACGGGCTATAGTCCATGGGGTTGCAGAGTCATACACAACTGAGCTCACATACACACACATATACTCTATAATTTAAAACCTAGTTGTCCCCAAAATAACATTCTAATCAGTCATTTGAAACCTGTAAACCAGGCTTTATATAATTATAATGAAAATCTTGGTCCTGTGGGGAGAATGGATCAAGTTTATGGACATTTCTTGACACCTCAGCTCCTTCAGGAGTACAACCTTCTCCTTGCTTCAAAGTAAGTTTCTCTCCCCTCTTGGCCCACTTTAGTAGAGCTTCACACACAGGCATTTGGATAGCTTCCTAGGGGGTTTGACTATTCCTAAGAAAGAGAAGAGGCTTCCCTGGTGGGTCAGTGGTAAAGAATCCGCTCTCCAATGCAGGAGATACGGCTTCAATCTCCAATCCTTGAGGAACGGAAAGGCTATCCACTCCAGTATTCTTGCCTGGAAAATCCCATGGACAGAGGAGCCTGGCAGGCTACAGTTCATGGGGTCGCAAAAGAGACGCAACTTAGCGACAAAACAANACTTTACAGTGGAGAAACCTGGAAGGCGCCAACATGACCAGTATCAGCATCCCCGCAGTGCGTGTGTGCGTAGTCGCTCCAGTCGTGTCTGTCTCTTTAAAACCCTATGGACTGCAGCCCCCCAGGCTCCTCTGCCCTTGGATTTCTCCAGGCAAGAATGCTGGAGTGGTGGCCATACCCTTCCATGCAGATCCCTGAAGGAACAGTCCTCATCCTCCTTTCACATAGTTTCTCAGGTTTGCCACTGTCCACCCTAGTGACAGCCTGGCCTTACATAAGCTCCCCTCACCCCCACACCCTACTCCCCTCTAAAAAACTGATACACGACTTTACAAAGGTAAAGTATGGTAGGAGGGAAATTCGTGAAACCACCACCACTTTAAGGAATGGAGCACAAATTAAATATGCAACTGAAATGTAGAAAAAAAAATTTAACTACTTCTGCTGCACTCTTGGGGGCTTCCCTCATAGCTCATTTGGTAAAGAATCTGCCTGCAATGTAGGAGACCGCAGTTTGATTCCTGGATCGGGAAGATCTGCTGGAGAAGGGATAGGCTACCCACTGCAGTATTCTTGGGCTGCCCTTGTGGCTCAGTTGGTAAAGAATCTTCCTACAGTGCAGGAGACCTGGGTTTGATCCCTGGATTGGGAAGATTACCTGGAGAAGGGAAAGGCTACTCACTCCAGTATTCTGGCTGCACTCTTGAGTTTGTGACATGACAACAGAAAGTGAGAGGATGGTGTTGGAGGGAGGTTCCCCCCTGGCTTTTGAATGTCACAACTGTAAACACTTAAGAGAACAGAAAGGAAGACTTATGGCTCATATTAAATCATTTGGCAAAACATCATGAGTAAGGGTGATATTCTTTTTCCTGAGCCCACTCTCCAAGACTGGAAAAGGATTATGTAGATAATGGAGAAGTAAGAGAGCCAAGAAGAAGAGTAGGACATTGGTAGGACTCAAAAAGAGATGGGGGTCCTGGATACATTTTCCTGAGCTAGTCCAGAGAGGAAGCAAAACCCCACATAAGTCTGTGGGTTCAAAAACAGGTTTACATCCCATCTTCCCAGGAGAGTATTTAGGTAAAACCTAAAAGAACAGTGGCTGCCGGGCAGTGGTTCTCACCCCCAGCTAAACGTTGATTCCATATACTCCATACTGGCTCAGGGGTAAAGAATCCGCCTGCCAATGGAAGAGAAATGGGGTTCAAACCCTGGGTCAGGAAGATCCCTTAGAGAAGGAAATGGCAACCCACTCCAGTAGTCTTACCTGGGAAATCCCATGGGCAGAGGAGCCTGGAGGGCTACAGTCCATAGAGTCTCAGAAGAGTCAGCCACGACTTAGCAACTGAGCATACACACACACAGACCAGCTGGGACCTGTACCAACACTCAGATTCCCATCCAGGGCATGGTTTTCAAACTTTAACATATACCAAAATCACCTCCAGAGTACTCCAAAAAAAAAAAAAAAAAAAAACCCAAAACTATCTATTTGGATATTATCCAAAAAGTTCCTGATTCAGTAAATCTGGGATGTACCTAGAATTTCAGTTTCTAATCAGTCGCCAGGTAAAGCTGAATATTGCTGCTTCTGGACTGCACTTTGAGATGCCTTCTCTAGGTACTGGTAGCTTTAAAGCTCCTCAGGTGATCTTTCTGTTCAAGGAGGGCTGAGAACTGCAGATCTAAGCAGATGGAGCCTCAGGCAATCCTCCAGCTATTCCTGTTTATTGCATGAGAGAAACAGAAAGCATTCACAACACGGGTCTAAAAGCTGCACAGCAATAGTGGAATGATCCCCTGACTCCAAAGAAAAGAACATACTTGTGAAAATCTGCATCAATGTCTGATCAAGAACCTGGTGGAGGATAGACAGCTCACAAGATGCCTCTGCAACCNCCAAGTACTGGTAGCTTTAAAGCTCCTCAGGTGATCTTTCTGTTCAAGGAGGGCTGAGAACTGTAGATCTAAGCAGATGGAGCCTCAGGCAATCCTCTAGCTATTCCTGTTTATTGCATGAGAGGAACAGAAAGCATTCACAACACGGGTCTAAAAGCTGCACAGCAGTAGTGGAATGATGCCCTGACTCCAAAGAAAAGAACATACCCATGAAAATCTGCATCAATGTCTGATCAAGAACCTGGTGGAGGATAGACAGCTCACAAGATGCCTCTGCAACCAGATGACATCAAAGTGCAGAAAGCCCAGGATTCCTTTCATACACATTTCCCCCTCCACATACACAGACAACACTCTCACAACCCAGGGAGAAAGTAAGGGGGCAGGGGGACTTGCTATTTGGCTGAGAGATTTATGTGTTTATCACCTTGGTGGAAAAGGCACTCAAAAGTGAAATGATATTAACGCAGAGAAAGAATTTAAAGTTAAAAGTTTACGGTCTGATTTTATTTTTTTTAAGTGATAATAAGCAAGGTCATTTTTCATGGCTAAAGGGCCCAGAAAGGATATGAGAAGAGTGGTTCAAGTCTGGAATGCTGACTGAGGTTAATGGACGTGGGAACTGACCAGAGATTGTTAAAAGGATTATCGACCTCAATTGCAGGGCCAGCTGAGATTGGAAACCATACATTCGTAGTGGCATCAATTCACACAGCTGTGTGACTTTTCATCACTGGTGCTGCCAGCCATCACACAGAAGCAGAAGGAATTGCTTATATTGATTTAAAGTTGCGGGTTTGTATAGCTAAAGGGCAAATCAATGAAAAAAAAAAAAACTAAAGCTCTTGAATAGGAGTCGTTTAACTATTAACTCTCATTGAAAAAAACAAGCAGTCAATTAGGTTTGAAGAAGGTCGCATCTTGGTAGCACAAGGTGCAATACAATGTACTACCAAAATGGGCAATATATTCAAACTCAGTATTGCTATGGGGCAAGCACAGAAATTGTGAAGGATATAGATAGGAAGTTGGAAAACCCACTTTAAGAACGTAATCAAGTGGTAAGAGAGCAAATTACTTAACCACAATCAACACGAAAATAATTTGAGGGCAAATCTGAATTAAGTTTCTTTGAAAAAAAGATATTTCTTTCTGAAACAAGAGAATAGCAACTATGGACACCCACAAAAAAGTTATTTTTGCCAACCTTTTTGGGGACTCATTATTCTTGTATGACAAAAGGAAAAATCAATTTAAAGAGGTTTGTCAAATCATAATTAAAGAATTCAAACATTATCAAATTATTTAGTATCTTTGACTTAGTGCCAAATCAGACATTCCCAGAATTGTTACCTGGTGTATTTTTTAGATGTTTGCAATGATAAGCAGTTGTAGTGTGCAAAACCAAAGGGGTAATTGCTTGCATGTTTATCAGCAAGCTACATTTTCCTTTTCTTACCATGAAAAATCCACTGAATTGGCATCAAACCAAAAGTTATTTGTGGTGAGTCTGAGAATGCAGCATATATGTTTGCCAAAATAGCTACATGATAATAATGCTAAATTCAATGGACCATTTATTTTATGAACTTTAAAAAAGAAGGAGATATGGCACAATAGTTTCTCCTAGTTCACCCTGAAAAAAAGAAAATCCCTTTAAAAGAAATCTGCTGATCATATTGTATAATTTATTTTAAGTTGGAATTGCAGAAATGAGTAAGCAACCCACCGAAATGCCCAGAAGCACTAAATGAAATTCCAGAGAGTGATTGAAAGTGTTGATCCAGATGGCGGTCAGACAGTGTTGGGGAACTCTGCTGTCGGATTAATTGTGAATAATGGCTGAACTCTGAGACGTTTGCACATTTGCATCAGATAAGCATCCACAATGTTGAATTCTTTCAAACTTTGTTTGAATGTACCCTGAGTCATTATTTATCTTTTTTTCACTTGTTTTAATTTCTGATCTTTCCATTTCTAAGAAGATATTCAAAAACATATATCCAGTGGCTTTTAAAGCTAGCTTTAAATCTGTAATTTATTCTATCATCAAACTTTTAAAACTAAGTATGTTGTATATATCACCAACTATTTACTCAGTTTTTTAAATTCCTCTTTTCTGCTGTCTTCTCCACCACTTTCCTCTCCCTCTCTCCTTCTTTTTTCAAACCTCAATATCTACCCTCAAGCCTGCACAAGAGCTTCAGAGATGACACAGTTTGATGGGAAGGAAAAAACAAAAATACTTAAATAGAATTATTATAAAATTGTAATAAGAGCTATAAAATCTTACTGGGTACCACAAAAGTGAATATTGGCAGTGGAAGGATGGAAAAGATAAAAAGGCATGAATTTGCTTCAGAAATGTTGGTTATAGGTGATTTTGAAGACAAGTTGACTTTGGGAATAATAGTGTAAGCAAAAGAACTAAAATATGCATGAAGCTCTAAGGAGAAAAATCCCTGGGTATTTCCAAAAGTGAAAGAAGATAAATGTAGCTGGAGTCCAGTGAAAGGACAGGGGCCAGCATTTAAACTGGAGAAGCAGTTAGGGGCTAGACCACCAGGGGCTAGAGGGATGGGAAGGGGTTTGGAATTTATTCTAAATGCCTTAGGCAGTCACTGAAGTGAGTGAGAAGTGCAGAATAAAACAATCAGATCACATATTTGAAGCTTTTTTTTTTTTTCCAAAAATCACTCACTTTGGACTTCCCTGGTGGTCCAGGGGTGAATAGTCTGTCTGTCAATGCAGGGGACAAGGGTTCGAATCCTAGTCTGGGAAGATCCCACAGGTCACAGAACAATTAAGCCCATGCACCGCCACTACTGAGCCTGTGCACCACAACAAGAGAAATCACTCGAATGAGAAAGTTGCAACTCAATGAAGACTAGCCCCTGCTCACCACAATTAGAAAAAGCCTGCACACAGCAACAAAGACACAGCACAGCCAAAAACAGATAAATAAACCTTAAAAAAAAAAAATCACTGACTTTTAGTAGAGGATGGATAGGAGGAAGACAAAAGCAGTAGCAAGGAGAACAATTAGGGATCAAGGAAAATAGTCTAGAGAAAAGATAAGAGTGGCCTGTACTAGGGTGGTGGCAATGGAAAGAGACATCCTGTCCCACTACAGCCCTTAGGATATCCAACTCTAACTTTTCATCAGCAAATGGCTTCATGTTTTGTCCCTCTTTTCTGCTCACAATCCTTTGTGTATTGTTAGTCGCTCAAGTGTGTCCAGCTCTTAGCAATCCCATGGACTGTAGCCTGCCAGTCTCCTCTGTGCATTGGACTCCCCAGGCAAGAGTACTGGACTGGGTATCCATTCCCTGCCCCAGGGGATCTTTCTGACCCCAGGATCAAATCCAGGCCCACATTGCAAGCAGACTCATTGTCTGAGCCACCAGGGAAATTGCCCCAAAAGTGAAGTGTTAGTCACTCAGTCGTGTCTGATTCTTTGCGACCCCATGGACTGTAGCCCACCAGGCTCCTTTGTCCATGGAATTCTCCAGACCAAAATATGGAGTGGATATCCATTCCCTTCTCCAAGGGATCTTCCCAGCCCAGGGGTCAAACCTAGGTCTCCTTCATTGCAGGCAGATTCTTAACCATCTGAGCCACCAGGGAAGCAACTCTTTATCTATCTATCTATCTATATATATATATATATATATTAAGTATCTTACATGATAATTACACATTATCACTTGTTTCCAATGAACTTTTTTTCCACCTTTCCTGAAATTGTCATTTTTATGAGGAGTATTATAGGAGGGACTTTAAAGAATGATAAAAGGATGGTCAACATTTATCTTACCTAAACTGAAAACAGTCAAATTGCTTTGTATAGGGAGAATAATTGTCATTTTAGCTCATGAGAAAATGTATTATATTTATATGCTCTTGTCTTTTTAATTAAATATCTGTTGATATGAATAGGCAAAATGACTTCAAGTCAACAGTATATTCAAATTTAAAAGTTAAACTAAGACTTGAAGTTGTTTTTGAAACAAAGTTAAAATTTACTAAGCACTGGGACTTCCCTGGTGGTCTAGTGGTTAAGACTCCATGCTTTCACTGCAAAGGGCACGGGTTCAATGCCTGATTAGAGAACTTCCTACATGCCACATAGTGTGGCCATACATAAATAATAGATAAACAAAACAAAATAAAATTTACTAAGCACTATTCCTCTTCTCCATCAATAAGAATATCAGTGCTGATCTATCCAAGGAGTTTTTAGCATTGTGACAGTGTTCATCTATATTTCCCAATCAGTTAAAAGGAAGAAAATTAGCATGCCTAGGCATTTATAACCCTCCACTGAATTGAGATACTTCAGTGACATTAATTGTAAGTGAAATTAATGCACACGGTGTGACACAGACTAAAACTTTTCATTTCAGAGTCAAGTCCCTTGTTCATTAATTTATTTGTTGGTTTATAAAGGGCTTAGTCTCAGGGCTAGAATATTTTCCTCATTAGAAAGTGAGTAAAATAGATCCTTTATCCTAAATCATCTCTGCAGACAGGCCCAAATTACTTAATAATTCTTTAGTACTCACAGTTGGGCATTTGCTTTCTGCTCTGATTCTTATCACTGGCAAAACCTTCGTGGATAGTTAGCAATTCACAATATAAATTGAATGGATATGTCAGTAAGAAAGAAAAATATAGGTCAAATGACAGTAATTAGCTAACCTTTTATAAAGGGAAGAAACTGTTATTTTTCTAAGGTGAAATAAAATAATTTTCCTTGGCTCTACTGAGCAGCAGGAGGGAGGAGCCGAAATCAGTTTGGGCTAAAGGCCAATCAATAGCACTCCAGCACTCTACACAGGGCTCAAATCCATTTGATAAATTCCCTCTGGGAGTAAATCCCTAATTCCAAATTAGGTCTCCAAATAACTACGAATTCTTCAGCTTCTCTTAGCTGATCTGGGTAGATATTTACCCCAGACTCCTCCTTCCATTTTTTGTTTTCTTTTGCTTTTCATATGTCATTCTTGTGATGAATATTTGAACATCAGCGTGGTGCTTACATAACTTTAAGTACCAAGCTTTTCAGAGGGAACTGGGGCAGCCAAGCAGAACATATTATGGCCGGGGAGGGGGAAGTGCTACCATGTTGATTTACCCAGAGGACTCACCCTACATGAATGTTGCATAAATTAAATTCCATTCATCATCCTGGTTGTCTTTGTCAAAGCTGTCTCTCCTTTTGTAAACAGCAGCAGGGTTCTGAAGTGCTGGAGTACTGGGAAAGCAGAAGAGAAAGGGCAATATATGCACTTCCACAGGGCATGCCAAAAATCATTTCCTGGTGAGATGACTGAAAAAATAATAATAATTGCACCAGAAAGACTTGTTTCATAGCATGAGAAAATGTTTTGCAGAGTGTGGATGAAAGATGTGATGAACACAGCTGGCATTATTAAACAGTGGCTCCTGAAACTGACATACTAGTTACATACAGTGTTTCTTCAGATAAAACCAAGTGACAAATTTATCCTTGTCAATCTTTCCCTTACCCAGTACTTCATCCATCTTCCTTAGTTCTTGAAATTTGTTCTGTGTAATATTTATGTTCTATGGTTCCTTGACCCATAGTCAATAATACACTCCCGCTGTGATATCAGGTATCCAGCCATAAAAGGAGTCATTTGAATAACTGCTGGCAACAAATTTTAGAATGTCCTTGCTGTTTGCCAGCTAGGAGTTACCCCTGAGCCATTGATTTCCCTGGGTTTAGTATGGGTTTATTTGTGTATCTTCAAACTGCGTCACCAGAAACTGTGGGCTGTGGATTTGTAAAAGATTAGCATTCCTGACAGAGAGGCAATCAATAAGTGAGAAACTTCTGCTGCCTTAAAGGCACAATATCTTGTTGTTTATTCAACATTATTTCTGCTTCTCCCTTACTTGTGTTATGAATGGAGAGATTCAAACTGGTTTAAAAAAAGAAAAAAAAAAAAGCTCTAGATTACATATTAAATATCTAATTCACGAACTCCAGTATCTAAAATGTTCTCTTTTCCTCACTAATTAAGCATCATGAAATCATAATCATGGATTAATCCTAACTAGAAAAGATTTTATAATTAAGTTTCTTATTTTACCACTCAGGAAAAGAGAGAGAATAAGAACTAAGTCAAAGGGAAAATTCCCTTTGAGTATCAATATTTTATAATGAAACTAGAGCATTTTAAATTATAGAAGAAATATTTATGTCCCAACGTAGAGCAACAAAAACCCAACACCAGGGCTGAGAAATGTCCTCTTATTGCAAAGAAAAATGGCATTCATAGGAGAATTCTTGTACTTTGATCACCTGCTATAATATAGTCCTTAAGCATAAACCACTACCATCGAGTAGTTTGCTACCCACAAACTTCTACGGATATGAAAGCACAGAAAAACAACAGGCCCAATACAAAATTTACGTTTTTTTCAAACAAATTCCTTCCCCTATATGCTCTACCATCCACCCAGGTTCACAAGACACAAAATAAAAGGTCTCTGTCAATTCTCTCATCCTCAGGCCCCACATCCTACCTAACAACAAACCTGTTGATTTTATCTCAATACATATACAATGGTATACATCTCTCACGAAGACAGAGATGATCTAACTGGTTTTACTGAATCTTCACTTTCCAGCCTACAACCTAGCCTCCACAATACAGCCATACCGATTTTTTTCAAAATACAAACCTCAAACCATCCCTAAAAACTTTACCCACAGGTGTCTGGGGCTCCAAGGCGAGAGGACAGATAACTGCTCAGCAGTCAGGTTCCATAATCAAAGGAGCAACAGCGACGCCACCTAAGAATGCTTCTTCAGCAAATCTTCATACACATTGCCCCTAAGCTCCAGCCATGCCAAGATATTAACCTTTTCCAGAGCACAGAATGGTGTTTAACATGAAAAGATGCTCAGCAGTGCTCATCATTGTGTGCTATGTTTGTGCTCAGTCGCTTCAGGCATATCCGACACTCTGTGACCCAGTGGACTGTAATATAACCCAACATTTTCCTTCTGTCCATAGGATTTCCAAGACAAGAATACTGGAGTGGGTTCTCATGCCCTCCTCCAGACGATCTTCCTGACCCAGGGATCGAACCCACACCTCCTGCATCTCCTGCATAGCAGGCAGATTCTTTACCCTCTGAGCCACACAAATAAAAACTACACTGAGGTATCACTTCACACCAGTCAGAAAGTATTCAGCACACAGCACTGTGCTGTGCTATGCCTCTTCAGTCGTGTCTGACTCTTTGTGACCCCATGGACTGTAGCCGGCCAGGCTCCTCTGGCCATGGAATGCTCCAAGCAAGAATACTGGAGTGCATTGCCATTTCTTACTCCAGGGGATGTTCCCAACATGGGGATCAAACCTGGGTTTCTTATGTCTCCTGCATTGGCAGGGGGGTTCTTTATCACTAGCACCACTTGGGAAGTCCCACCAGTGAGAATGGCCATCATAAAAAAAAAAAAAAAAAAAAAAAA
>SJYA01002027.1:4070217-4134429 GCA_006410615.1 Neotragus moschatus
AAAAAAAAAAAAAAAAAAAAAACACTAGAAATAATAAATGCTGGAGAGGATGTGGAAAAAGGGAACCCTCTTGCACTGTTGGTGGGAATGTAAATTGATATACCACTACGGAGAACAATGTAGAGATTCCTTTAGGAGTAAAATGACCATATGACCCAGCAATCTCACTACTGGGCAAATGCCCTGAGAAAACCATAGTTCAAAAAGACACGTGTACTCCAAAGTTCACTGCAGCACTGGTTACACTATCCAGGTCATGGCAGCAACCTAGATGTCCATCAACAGATGAATGGATAGAGAAGTTGTGGTATACATATACAACGGAATATTACTCAGCCATAAAAATGAACAAACTAGAGCCAATTGAACATGGATGAACCTAGAGCTTGTCATATGGAGTGAAGTCAGAAAGAAAAAAATATATATCCATTCATCTGTTGATTCAATATGCATTGAATCTAGAAAAATGGTACTGATGAACTTCTTTGCAGGGCGAGAATAGAGACACAGACATAAAGAATGGACTTGCGGATACAGTGGGGGAAAGAGAGGTTGAGATGAATTGAGAGCACAGTATTCAAATATATATAGAATACCATGTGAAAAACAGATAGCCAGTGGGAAGTTGCTATAAAATACAGGGAGCCCAGCCTGGTGCTCTGTGACAACCTAGAAGGGTAGGATGGGGATGGGTGGGAAGGGGGCTCAAGCAGGGAGGGTGTACATGTATATTTATGGTTGCCTCATGTTATTGTATGGCAGAAACCAGCACAATATTGTAAAGCAATTATCTTCCAATTAAACATTTGAAAAAAGAAAGGTATTTCATAGTCTTTGCTTCTAAAGGAACTCTCT
This sequence comes from Neotragus moschatus, assembly GCA_006410615.1. Taxonomy (NCBI): domain Eukaryota; kingdom Metazoa; phylum Chordata; class Mammalia; order Artiodactyla; family Bovidae; genus Neotragus; species Neotragus moschatus. Next base: position 4,071,073 of record SJYA01002027.1, read on the forward strand.
ACACATTTACTTTAAAACTATGTTCAATTGCCCCTACGTCTTTTGGCCTTTTCTGGTTCCACCAAGATTGGGTTGCCTGATCCTAAGTGCTAGGATTTTAGGTTAAGACTTCCTTAAGTTAAGACTCTTGTGTTTGAGCTGTTATCGGCCCTTTTTATCCCCCACAAAATAGTTACTCTCCAGATGTACAGCTATAGTCACCACTGGACTGTTAAGTGTTTATGAAGGCTTCCCTGGTATCTCAAATGTTAAAGGAATCTGCCTGCACTGACGAAGACCTCAGTTCAATCCCTGGGTTGGGAAGATCCTTTGAAGACAGAACTGGCAACCCACTCCAGTATTCTTGCCTGGAGAATCCTGTGGGCAAAGGAGCCTGATGGGCTACAGTCCATGGGGTAGCAAAGAGTTGAACATAACTGAGCAACTAACACAGACACACACACATACATACATATATCTTCTCAGTTTTTCAATGAAAAGTTTGGAGTGTCTACTATTATATGCCAATTGGATTTCTTTGGAAGGAATGATGCTAAAGCTGAAGCTCTAGTACTTTGGCCACCTCATGTGAAGAGTTGACTCATTGGAAAAGACTCTGATGCTGGGAGGGATTGGGGGCAGGAGAAGGGGATGACTGAGGATGAGATGGCTGGATGGCATCACTGACTCGATGGGCGTAAGTCTGAGTGAACTCCGGGAGTTGGTGATGGACAGGGAGGCTTGGCGTGCTGCAATTCATGGGGTCGCAAAGAGTTGTACACGACTGAGCGACTGAACTGAACTGAACAGAACATATAACTCTAGTACATGAAGGGCATACAGTAGACACTCGATGGTTGTCCTGAGAAAAAACATTTTTTTCATGAGGCCCTTTGTCTTCTTTAGAAAAAAAAAGGGGGGGGGGACTGATAGTACTTTATTGTTTTGTTGTTGTTTTCATCTTTTTTTTTTTTAATCTTTAGTGTCCATCACAATGCTTGGCACACACTCACTAGGTGTCATGTAAATGTTTTTAGACTAAATGAGTGAATCCCTAGAAAACTCTTCCCATATTTCTACCAGGGAAACTCCAACTCATGTTTCCTTCTTTGGGGAAGCCCACTCAGGACCCCCAGACAATTTTATTAGCCCCTCCTTTATGCTCCCAGAGCAAATGTGCATACATCTCCAAGAGTACGTAACAGCATTTTAAAATCTTTTTTGGAGCATCTTCTTTTTTCACTGAAATATGAGCTCTCTATATTATGTGTCTTGTTGACCCAGCATAAATAGATAAACTCAAGAGCTATAATAAAATACAATATCTGAAAGTATACAAGAAAGGCCCACTAATTAATTCTGAATGGAAGGATAGAAGGTTAGGTTTTTGGAGGAAATGGTATTGGGAGTTGAAAGATGAATAAAATTTCAGGGTTATATAAGAGGGATAGGAAAATGGCAGTCTCAGTAGAAGAGAGCATAGCAAAGAAGGTGTAACTGTGCATGTATGGAAGGGGCTGGGCCACGGGAGAATGAAGAGCTTGGAGATGGCGCAGGGGGAGCTCTAGAAAAGAGCTTGGAGGCAGGTTGTGAGAGGCTAATGCCATGCTGGGAATTGCCACGTGTGAGATGTGACTGTCACTGAGAAACAGTGTACCACAGAGCACCAGAATATGATAAACCCAGAAAGGCATCACTGGGCCTGATACATAGAACACGGGGACTTTTAGAAGACTTTCTGCTGATACTGGAAGAAAGGATCAAGAAGTCAGGAGTTTCCCAATGAATGGAAATAAAACACTAGATCGTTCAAAAACTAAAGAAGATAAAAAGACAAGGAGAATAATTCAAAGTTGACGAAAGGAAGGGGAACGTGTGAGGAGGTCTAATGAAAGGAGACTAATTAATGGAGGCACTATCAAGAAACAGATGAAAAGGACAATACAGGTAGAAGGGCAGACCTTTAAAAGGAAGGAGGATATTCCTCCCTTAGGGATAAACTTGATAACCTTAAAATAGCCAACATGTTATACTTCGTTAGAATCTCTCTATTAGAATGCACGTGGTAAGGTAAATTTTAACCTCAAAAAGTATTTAATTGTACTTTCTTTATCACTTAAATGGACAGGGTTTATATTATTTAGAAGGGCAATGATCTAAGTAGTTTTAGCTGAAGGGCTTCCCAGGTGGCTCAGCAGTAAAGAATCTGTTTGCCAAGCAGTAGACACGGGTTCAATCCCTAGGTTGGAAAGATCCCCTGGAGAAGGAAATGGCAATCCACTCAGTATTATTGCCTGGGAAATCTCATGGACTGAGGAAGCTGGAGGGCTACAGTCCGTAGAGCCACAGTCGGACAGCCTTAGATACCAAATAAGTATTAGCTGAGAGATGGTCCCTTAATTTTCTTGTAATTCTAAATGTCTTTGTCCATAAAGTCTCTTCTAAATCACTGCTCTTGATCATTTACAGAGTCAGAGACGACAGCAAGTTTGTTCTTTCCCATATGCTGTAATGGAGAATGCTGATAGATGTATTGGGTTTTATGTCTCTAAAAAGTGAAAAATTAGCCTCCACTCTTCTATAGAGTGAAAAGTATCACAGTTAAATAACAGCAAACAAATACTGATTCCTTTCTACTGTTTATTTTTTTATTCTCCAAAGTCCAATGGCTGAACAGACTATGTTGGCAAACTATTAAATGAACTTGCCATATTTTAATTAAAACTTGATTCCAAGGCAATGTATATTTTTCTTATGCCTTTAAGAAATCATAGAGAATAGTGTGGAGATTCTTTAAAACACTGGTAATAGAATTGCCATACAACCCAGCAATCCCACTGCTGGGCATACACACCAAAGAAACCAAAATTGAAAGCGACACTTGTACCCAAATGTTCATTGCAGCACTGTTTATAATAGCCAGGACATGGAAGCAACCTAGATGTCCATCAGCAGATGAATGGATAAGAAAGGTGTGGTACATATACACAATGGAATATTACTCAGATATTAAAAAGAATGCATTTGAATCAGTTCTAATGAGGTGGATGAAACTGGAGCCTATTATACAGAGTGAAGTCAGAAAGAAAAACACCGATACAGTATATTAATGCATATATATGGAATTTAGAAAGATGGTAATGATGACTCTATGTAAGAGACAGCAAGAGAGACACAGATGTAAAGAACAGACTTTTGGACTCCGTGGGAGAAGGGGAGGGTGGGATGATTTGAGAGAATAGCATTGAAACACGTATATTATCATATGTGAAACAGATCGCCAGTCCTGGATCAATGCATGAGACAGGGTGCTCAGGGCTGGTGCACTGGAATGACCCTGAGGGATGGGATGGGGAGGGAAGAGGGTGGGGGGTTCAGGATGAGGAACACATGTACACCCATGACGTGTCAATGTACGGCAAAAACCACTACAATATTGTAAAGTAATTAGCCTCCAATCAAAATAAATTAATTTTTTTTAAAAAATCAGCACAACAGTGGTTCCCACATACAGATCACTCCACACTCTTTAACTGTTGTCACATGGAAAAACAAAAAATGAACTCTTATAAAGTGTATGGCAAAGCATTAAGTTAATTGAGTTTCTCTTAACATAGTAACAAAGTTAATTTTTTTTTCATTATTAGAACACTGAATCAGTTACTTTATATAATCTGCTGAATAATCACCATGAGGTTGCAAAGAGACGGACATGATTGAGTGACTAACACTTTCAGGTAAAGGAACATCTTAGATTAAAAGAAAATTTCAGTAAACCCTTAAACTGTATCATAATCATCGCTGAATAATTTTTCTTTCCTTTTACTTTACAAAATAAATCTATCACTATAATCTATTATAAAAAATGTCTCAAATGATAAGTAATGCATTTACCAGCATATTAAGCCTAATTTGAATTATCTCTAGTTGTGGCTTTTCCTCATCTTAAGTCATCCAACCTCCAAACTCTAATTTGTTTTTTGCTTATGGCTGTAGTAGATACAGATACAGTTTTTAATGATCCATCCCATATGTTTGTTAAGGTTAGTTTAATTTTTCTTTGGCAGGAGTCTTTTTTTTTTTTAACCTACATCAGGCAAGAAAAATTAGGTTGACCTAATTGTTTTTTGGAGCATGGGATTTTCTCAGCCATATTTTCACTGTTTACTCTTAATTTCCGGTGTTCTCCCCACTCTTATTACCTGCTGATACTTTTAAGATACATCAGAAAGAGGGGAAAAAGTTTAATGCTATGTAAGGTGCTGGCTTTGCTAGGTTTTAATACTACTGTGCCAAGATTTTCTTTGGCATAGTATAAGTTTGCAGCAATATCCAAATATCACTGCTATATCTCTTAAATATCATCCCCCAAAAGTGTCCATGGACAATCTGTTTACCTTATCACTCCACCAGCTTCTGTTGTTATTAGCAGAAGACATTGCCAGGTCTTGGCTCTCAAGAAATCAGATACCCCTCTTGAACAGTGTAATAAGAAGGAAAGTACTGAAGGCTCAATAAAACCAACACTCTTATCATTCTCTTAGCCATATCTAGTCAACTTTCCCACTAGCATTTAAACAAATCATTTAAGTAAAATAAAAGAGAAAAAACTTTTCTGCCATAAATTGTAAAATCTATTTGCTAGCATAAATTTATTTTCTAATTTAAGCTGATTTGTAGAATATTTGAAAGAAATATGTACCAAGTCTCCTATACATTGGAAAAATATTTTAAGAATCACTTTACTATGTGATGGAACAAGGAATCTAATTTAGAAAAAAAAATTAATCTTGTGAAGCACTATGTTTTGTCTCTAGAGGCTGTCTCAGGATGCATTGTACAAAATAGAGTGAATTTTTACTGCCACAACAATGGAATGAGGTTCATGACATTTTACAGGAGACAGGGATCAAGACCATTCCCATGGAAAAGAAATGCAAANTTTTCACCTTGCTCTGGTCACAGCTAAAGGATCATAAATGCACACAGTAAGACTTTACATGTCTCCCTAGACTTATTTTTAAATGCAAATTAACTATAGAAAGAATAGTAGACTTAGTCACTCAGTTTTGTCTGACTCTTTGCACCAATCCCATGGACTATAGACCACCAGGCTCCTCCGTACATGGCATTCTCCAGATAAGAATACTGGAGTGAGTTGCCTTTTTTTTTCTCCAGGGATCTTCCCAACCCAGAGATCTGCATATTACCTACAATTACTGTACAATTTGGGCTTCCCAGGTGGCCCAGTGGTAAAGAATCTGCCTGCCAATGCAGAAGACATGGGTTCGATCCCTGGGTCAGAAAGATCCCCTGGAGAAGGAAATGGCAACCCACTCTAGTATTCTTGTCTGGAGAACCCCAGGGACAGTGTAGCCTGACGGGCTATAGTCCATGGGGTTGCAGAGTCATACACAACTGAGCTCACATACACACACATATACTCTATAATTTAAAACCTAGTTGTCCCCAAAATAACATTCTAATCAGTCATTTGAAACCTGTAAACCAGGCTTTATATAATTATAATGAAAATCTTGGTCCTGTGGGGAGAATGGATCAAGTTTATGGACATTTCTTGACACCTCAGCTCCTTCAGGAGTACAACCTTCTCCTTGCTTCAAAGTAAGTTTCTCTCCCCTCTTGGCCCACTTTAGTAGAGCTTCACACACAGGCATTTGGATAGCTTCCTAGGGGGTTTGACTATTCCTAAGAAAGAGAAGAGGCTTCCCTGGTGGGTCAGTGGTAAAGAATCCGCTCTCCAATGCAGGAGATACGGCTTCAATCTCCAATCCTTGAGGAACGGAAAGGCTATCCACTCCAGTATTCTTGCCTGGAAAATCCCATGGACAGAGGAGCCTGGCAGGCTACAGTTCATGGGGTCGCAAAAGAGACGCAACTTAGCGACAAAACAATGAGAGAGAAACAGATGATTAAGAAGCATCTCTGTTATGACCTGTTTCTCTTTTATCCAACAAGATTTTTTTTTTAAAAATAAGAAAAATACTTACACAGGCTACAGCAAAAAGGTTTAGAAATGACATCAAAGATGCTACTATATCATGAATATTCCTAAAAATGAACCTCTCAAATAGCAACCTCTCTCCCCTTTCCTCTGTTTCTCTCTCTCCTGGGTGCGCTCTTTCTGCATTTCTGTGTTTTTTAAACACTTTTGTTTAAATCTATCTTTGTTTCTATCTCACATTTCAGTGGTAGGTCCATCAGTGATAGGTTTTCCTGCTGTCAATTCCGTCAAGGTAGTGCTGAAGGATTAAAAAGGCACATAGTCAGATACCAAATAATTTTCCAGATTAAACTTTTTGGTTCAAATTAGTTTAAATTATGCTTTAACTTACAAACTAGATAACCCTTTAAAAACCAGTGTGTAAATCTATTATTTGAGACCTGGTATGTCATTTTCCCCAGAAATGAGGCTTTATGAAAAGTCACATATATTTAATAGGGCTTGCTTGATGGCTCAGCTGTAAAGAATCTGTCTGCAATGAAGGAGACAAGGGTTCAACCCCTGAGTCAGGAAGATCCCCTAGGGAAGAAACTAGCAACCCACTCCAGCATTCTTGCCTGGGAAATTCCATGGACAGAGGAATCTGGCAGATTAAGTCCATGGGGTTGCAAAAGAGTTGGACTCAGCAACTAAACAACAATGAATATCTTAAACCTCTTAAAAAGGTAACGACTCAAGATTTAAGTTCAGTTCTTTACTACTGAATCTGACTGAATGTATAACAGCCTTTGGGGGTGGAATTTATTTCAGATTCATTTTGTAGGTACCCATCTTTCTTGACCAACCTAACTTCCTGACCATGTCTGTGTTCTGTAGAAAACATGCTGGTTTTTCCTGCCCCGAGATACAGTCAAGTAACCACAGGTCTGAGTCAGAGTCTCCATCCAAAGTGATCATAGGCTTGGATTTGCATTATCAGCCTCACATGGTGGCTGAATCTGGAGGCTAAGGGACAGATTTGGGTCTGTTAGCTCCATTCTTTTCTATTAAGGCCACCTCTGTTTCCTGTCCACGCTATTAAGGTCTTACTTACTATTTACAATTTACTATTATTCTCCTTGCTCCAGACAAGTTTTTCTCTTCCCCTGACCCACTCCAGCAGAGTTTCAGACATGGGCAATCTAATAGTTTCCCAAGACTTTGGCTGCTAGTAACTGAGATGTTAAGACTGGGAGTAAGAAGACTCCATGTCTTGTGTCTCTTTTTCTACTTCATTTCAAAAGAAAGAATAGGGATTTCCCCAGTGGTGCAGTGGATAAGAGTCTGCCTGCCAACACAGGGGACATGGGTTCTACCCCTGGTCCAGGAAGATCGCACATGTCTTGGAGCAGCTAAGCCCGTGAGTCACAAGTACTGAGCCCAAGTGCTGCAACCACTGAAGCCCGCATGCCCTAGAGTCTGTGCTCTGCAATAAAGGAAGCCCCTGCAGTGAGAAGCCTGCACACCGCAAGGAGTAGCTCCTGCTGGCAGCAATTAGAGAAAGCCTGCAAGCAGCAATGAGGACCCAGCACAGTCAAAAATAAGTAATTTTTTTTATAAAAGACAAAGAATATTCCACATAGAATCTCATCATGAGAGCACATTAGAAACAGTATCAAGGGAACTCTATACTCCCATGGGTGCTTCTAAGGGTGAGCATCACAAATCTTAATCTGTGTTGAGAGAGATATATTATAATTAAGATATATTATGCATGTATGTACACATGTGTACATATTATAAATATATTTATTGTATCTCACTTTGCCATTTGGAATCTTGCAGATGCTGCTGCTGTCAATTCAGTCAGGGCAGTACTAAAGGATGAAAAACAGAGATAGTAAGATATCACATGACTTCCAGACTTATTTCTTAGCTCAAATCTGCCACACTTACTCTTGAACTTATAAACTGGCTGGCTTATAGGAAATATGCATATAAATCAGTTCTTTGGAATCTGATCTCATTTTCCCTAGAAAAGATTCTATATAGTTGGTAATAAATATTTTTGAACTATCAAAACAGTTAATGACTCAAGAATAAGTGCATTTCTTTACTACTGAATCTAACCCAAAGTACAACAACCTTTTGGGGTGGCACTTATTTCAATCAACTTCAATTTCCAAGTATACATCCCTTGTCCTCCACATAATTTCCTGTTTCTCAAGTCCCTTCATCACCCTCTAACTCCCACCTATCATGGTTGTCTTTCCTGGCTCTCAGACACTGTAGATTAACTGCAGGCCTAAATCAGGGGCCCCTTCCATGTGATGTGGGTTTGGGTTTGGGGTACCAGCTTCACATGGTGAAAAGCTCTGGAGGGTCATGGACAATCTGGGTTCTATTAGCTCCATTCTTTTGCTGGAGATTCCTCTGCTCCCTGTCCACAACTAATTCCTCCTTACTTGAAAAAGTTTCTCTCCTCCCTTAACCCAGTCTCGTAGAGTGTCACTCATGGTAATCAAAGGTGACAAACAATAGAATCAAAAAGACCCCCTCTGGGACTTGCCTGGTGGTCCACTGGTTAAGAATACGCCTGCCAATGCAGGGGACACAGGTTCAATCCTTGATCTGGGACAATTCCACACACTGCCGGGCAACTAAACCCGAGCACCGCAACTACTGAACCCACGCACGCTAGAGCCCACGCTCCACAACAAGAGAAGCCAGTGCAGTGAGAAGCCTGTGCATTGAAATGAAGAGTAGCCCCTGCTCACCACCACTAGAGAGAAACCCTTGCACAGCAACAAAGACCCAGTGCAGCCAAAAATAAAAATTTTTTAAAAGACCCCCTTTATGACCTGTCCATCTTTTTTCTACTTCAATTCAAAAGACAGGTGGGAGGTTGGTTCAAGAGCAAGGGGACATATGTATACCTATGGCTGATTCATGTTGATGTATGGCAGAAACCAACACAATATTGTAATTATTCTCCAACTAAAATTAAAAAACAAAATTTTAAAGACAAAGAATGTTAGATATAGAATCTTACCATGAGAGAACTTCAGAAACAATATCAAGAGAACTCTGTGTTCCCGTGGATGTTCCTAAAGGTGGACATCCAAATCTCAACCTCTCTGTATATGTGTGTTATGAATGTATGTGTGTGTGCATATTACATACATATTTATTCATCATGGCTCACTTTGCATTCGAGAGTACTTCAGAGGATGCTGTTGTCCGTTTACTTGGGGAAATGCTAAAGGATTAAAAACAGACAAAATAAGATGCCACAAGACTTGTAGACTGCAACTTTAGTGCAGGTTGGCTATAATTGCCCTTGCACTTATAAACTGGATAACTCTTAGAAATTTAGAAAATTCACATGTAAATCAGTTATTTGGAATCTGATATCTCATTTTTCCTAGACATGATTCCATATACATTTGTAATAAATATATTTGACCTGTCAAAAAAGTTAATGACTCAAGAATTGGCTGAGGGTGGTGGGAGGGGGTGTTCAGGGTTGGGAACTCATATACACCCATGGAGGATTTATGTCAATGTATGGCGAAACCAACACAGTATTGTAAAGTTAAAAAAAATTAAAAAGAACAAAAAAAAAATCCTATGTATATAATGCATACATATATACACATGCAATATATACATTTCATATATAGAAACTAAACTCTAAATTTGTTTATGGGGAAAAAAAAGAATTGGCTGGTAGTTACTAAGAGGAAGGATTCCTCTTATGACCTGCTCCTCTTTTATTCAACTAGATTCAAGAAAGTAAGTTACCAATAGGTGTTACAGTGAGAAGATTTAATAACAATGTCAAAAACACCTTGTCATAGATACTCCTAAGAATGAATTTGAAAATTTCACCTCTTTTTCTTCCATATTTGTGTTTATATATTTGTGTTTGTATTGGTAGAGTATATGTATATATATATATATGTACATACAAAATGTATTGATCTTTAAAATTCATTTATATTTCATGTTTCATTGGTGGCATCCTCCTAGCTTTCTGATGTCCATTCATTCAGGGCAGTGCTAAAGGATTAGAACGATACATGGTTCATAGTATTTGCAGGGCAGCAGTGGAGATGCAGACATACAGAACAGACTTGTGGACACAAGGGGGAAGGAGAAGGTGGGACAAATGGTGAGAATGGCATGGAAACATATGCACGACCATACGTAAAATAGATAGCCAGCGGGAACGTGCTGTTACTCAGGAGCTCAAACCCAGTGCTGTGTGACAGCCTAGAGGGTTGGAATGTGGTGGTTCAAAAGGGAGGAGAAATATACATGCGTATGACTGATTCATGTTGATGTATAACAGAAACCAACACAATATTGTAAAGCAATTAACCTTCAGTTAAAAAATAAATTAAAAAAAAAACTGAAAAAAAAATACATGGTTCACACATGACATGTAATTCTAGACTTCCTTTAACCATCATCATACTGTCTTGATTATCATAGCTTAATACTAAACTAAGTTGGTATTGTCAGTCCTCTGACTTTACTCTTCAATATGTGGGGGCTATTCTGGGTCTTTTGCCTTCCCATATAAACTTAAAAATCAGTTTGCCAATACCCCAAAAATAACTTTATGGGATTTTGATTCAGATTGCATTGAATCTACAATTTGGAAGAATCAACATCTCTACGATATTGAGACTTCCTTTATTGAAGATAAAGTCTCTGCCATTTATTTAGTCCTTTAATTTCATTCATAAGAACTTAGTTCTCCTTATATACATCTTGTACATTTTACTGAGTAAATATATATTTAGGTATAAATCTATTGGGGGGACCCTAATTTAAATGGTTCTCTGCTTTTCATTTCAAATTCCACTTGTTACTGGTATATGGGAAAGTAATCAGTTTTTGTATCAATATATTAAAGCAATTAGAGAAGATAATAGGACACAAGCTTATTAGGCCCAGAAGTTTTTTTTTTAATTATTCTTTTGTATTTTTCTTCATAGACAATCATGTCATCTGTGAACAAAGACATTTGTTTCCATCCCATTGTGCATACTTTGATTTCCTTCTCATTGCTCGTTACTATAACTCTCCTTGGAATTTTGAGTATGATGTTAAAAAGGAGTGATGGGGCAGGGAGCATCCTTGCCTTGTACCTGTTGCTGCAGAAGTTTCAGGTTTCTCACCATCACATATGATGCAACCTGTAGCGGTTTTGGAGAAAGCAATGGCACCCCACTCTAGTACTCTTGCCTGGAAAATCCCATGGATGGAGAAGCCTGGAAGGCTGCAGTCCATGGGGTCGCTGAGGGTTGGACACGACTGAGCGACTTCACTTTCACTTTCATGCATTGGAGCAGGAAATGGCAACCCATGCCAGTATTCTTGCCTGGAGAATCCCAGGGACAGGGGAGCATGGTGGGCTGCCATCTATGGGGTTGCATAGAGTTGGACATGACTGAAGTGACTTAGCAGCAGCAGCAAGAGTTTTATGGCTGTTTTTTTTTTTTTTAAATCAAGTTGAAAACATTCCTCTCTATTCCTAGTTTGCTGAGGGTTTTTTTTTTTTTTTTAATCATGAGTGTTAGATTTTGTCAAATGCTTTTTCTGCATCAATCATTTTTTTCTTTTCAGCCTGTTGATGTGATGGATTACACTGACTTTCAAATGTTGTCCATCCAAGTCCCACTTGGTCTGGGTATAAAACTTTTTATTTACATTGTAGGATTCAACTTGGCAACATTTCGTTTAGGATTTTTGCCTCTTATGTCCTATGCTTTTATTTTTTTTGTAATGTTATCTGGTTTTCGGAGAAGGCAATGGCACCCCACTCCAGTACTCTTGCCTGGAAAATCCCATGGATGGAGGAGCCTGGTAGGCTGCAGTCCATGGGGTCGCTAAGAGTCGGGCATGACTGAGAGACTTCAATTTCACTTTTCACTTTCATGCATTGGAGAAGGCAATGGCAACCCACTCCAGTGTTCTTGCCTGGAGAATCCCAGGGAAGGGGGAGCCTCGTGGGCTGCCATCTATGAGGCCGCAGAGAGTCAGACACGACTGAAGCGACTTAGCAGTATCTGGTTTTGGTAATGCTGACTTTAGACGATGAGTTAAATTTTCTCTGTGCTTCTACTTTTTGGAACGGTTTAGAAAACTGACATCACTTCTTCCTTGAATGTTTGGTGGAATTGACCAGTGAAGCCATCTAGGCCTAGGGTGTGTTATGGAAGGTTTAGTCACTGATTCAATTTCTTTAACAGATTCAGGCCTATTCAGGATGATCTTTGTATGAGCTTTGGTAGTATCTTTTAAAGCATTACTCCATTTCATGTAAGTTATCAACTTCATGGGCTTGGAGTTGTTCATAATATTCCTTTATTATCCTTTCAATGTCCTGTGATTAGTCATGATGATCTTCATTTCCGACAGCAGCAGTTTGTGTCTTCTGTCTCGTTTCTGTTAATCTGGCCAAAGAGATACAAACTTTGTTGCTTTTCAAAGAACCAGCTTTTGGATTTGTTGATATTCTCTATTGCTTTTTTGATTCCAGTTTCACTGATTTCTGTTCTTTTATTATCTCCTTCTGCTTTTTTTAGGTTTATACTGGTCTTCTTTGTTTCCTATGCTGGAAGCTTATTGATTTTAAATCTTTCTTCTTTTTAATATATGAATTCAGGCTATAAGTTTCCCAATTACTGGTTTTGCTGCATTTCACAAATTTTGATAGCTCATATTATCATTTAGTTCAAAATATTTTAAAATTTCTCATGAGACTTCTGCTTTGACCCATGTGTTATTGAGAAGTATGCTGTTTAACCTCCAAGAATTTGGGGACTTGCAAGCTATCTTTCTGTTACGGACTTCTAACTTCACTGTGGGCAATTTTGTGTGATTCCTCTTCTTTTAAATTTGCTAAGGTGGGTTTCATGTCCCAGTGTGATCTATATTGGGGACCATTTCATGTGAGCTTAAGAAGACTATATTGAGTTGGCAAAAATTTTTGTTCAGGCTTTTCCATAGGCTGTTATGGAAAAATCTGAATGAACTTCTGGGCCAACCCAACATTCTCTGCTCTTGTTAAATGAGCTATTCTATAAATGCCAATTAGATGCAGTTGACTGAAGGTGCTGTTCAGTGCCACTGTCTTTATTCTCCATAGCTATCCCTTTTCTTCTTGCCTCAGCATAAACCCTATCTCCCCAATGATGATATCCACCAACAGCTCCTGCCCTTCAAAACTTCACACTGACTTATTCCCGTGAATTACCAAACTTAGGGGCTTCCCTGGTGGCTCAGATGGAAAGATTCTGCCCACAGTGTGGGAGACCAAGGTTTGATCATTGAGTTGAGAAGATCCCCTAGAGAAGGGAATGGCTACCCACACCAGTATTCTTACCCAGAGAATTCCATGGACAAAGGAGACTGGCAAGTCCACGGGGTCACAACGGGTTGGACACAAGTAACTAACACTTTCACGGAAGTTAGCATCTTCATTACCACCAGCAAGAAGAATTGTTCTATTTTACTTTAAATACCAATAGATAGAGAAACATCTCATTAAAGATAGTCTATATGGGATAGTGATATAATGAATTTATCTGAATAACAATTCCTCGAATCTAAAATACACAGTAAACATAATTTACTGAAATTCCTATCTTTATAGAAAGAATTCTAGATCATTGTCCAGAAAATTCTTCATTGCCATGGATAATCCCAAGACTAAATGTCTCCATCCCATCCTCCTGGACCCCTCAGCCATCAATAAATACCTCACCTTTCATAGATGGCATCATCGTGACTTCCTGATGTCAGTTCAACTGAGTTATCTCTAAGGAATTAAAAGCATACCATCAAACTCAAAATGACTTCATAGAGTCAACTAGCTACAAATAGTCTTCAATTTGTAAACTGGTTTTTAATGCTGAAGATCTGTTTGAAATTTAGTTATCTGGCAATCAGTATTTCAATTTTCACTACAAACAGGGCTTTATTATAGTTGTAATGAGACCTTAGGGCTGTCTAAGCAGCCTGGCAAAGTATAATTCTTTACCTCTAAACCTAATGCTATGTCTAACTGCATCAAGGTTGCATTTACTTAAAATTCAGCTTCAGTGTGCAGGTCTACTATCTTCCAGCCTCTTCTAAGTTCCTGATTATCAAGTCCCTCCCCGGCATCCTTACTTTTCTCATATCCTGTAGTCCTTTCCTCAGTTTCGTTTAAAGAGCTACAAGCCTGGGGTGGGGACTCTCCAACATGACAGTGGGTTTACAGTTGGGAGCAGAGCCCTGGACGGTCAGGGCTAGAGCCGAGATCTATTAGGGTTTGCTCCTTTCTGCCTCCTTCCTCCTCTCCTGGCGCTCTGTAGCAGAGTCTCTCACACACACTCTTACAGTTTCCCAGGAGTTTTGGCTACTAGTGAATCAGGGTCACAAACAGACTATGAGTAAGGATTCTCCCACTTATGATCTTTTTTCCCATCTAGACCCCTAAAGTTACTTATAATATCCAGTCTTTTATGAAAAGAAACCTTCCTTGGCCATCAACACTCCCAATACCTTTTCACCACCCACATCACTTACCTCTTGTCAGCGTTGTCAGAGGAGCCTAAAGAGGCATCCATAACTCTGCCAAAGAGTAAAAAAAACATACAAAAATATAAAGTTAGGGAAGGCAGTTAGTTACTTCTTTCCAATAGAATTTCAGAACATGAAATGTAAAATCATGAATATGGAAAAAATTGAAGGAAGAGTTTCAGGGTACAGCACTGGACTTCTTGAGACCACATTTGGGCTATGTGTGTTTGTGAATATACTGGAAAGAGAAGGAAAGTAGGGAGGTGTAGCATTAATTATTAAACCTTTCTTTCCTATTTTGTAAACCAGTCACACACTTGGGAATCAATCTGGGAAACCAGAAAGAGCTGAGAGTGTAGGAATGGGGAGATGCATTCAGTTGATAACTAGTAAAGGGATACAGGAAAGAAGAAAAGAAAATGCCAAAATGGCAAATATTCCAATGCCAAGGACTTGTCCTTGGTCACCATTTGGTAGAGAAGAAACAGGTAAGTCGGTCAAGGATGGCCTATATAAAACTTTAATTTTTTTTTTCTGACCTGGAAGTAGAGCATATTTATAATGATTCCTTTTTATTCTTCTCTGAATTATTCCAAAAAGATACCTGGTTGTATTATCCAAAATCAAGACTTCCCACCACCAAATCACTGGCTTTATTAATTTAATCTCTCTACAACTCAGTTTCCTCATGTGTAAAATAAGACACATGAAAACGCACTTTGCATCCATCAACTTCAGAAAATCATACTGAATAGTTACCATTTCACAAATAGTAGGTTTCTTCAAATGTCATGTCCCCAAAAACTCAGTATATATTTTAAATTTCAAAAACACCTCAAGATTCTAAAGTAATAAGATTCCCATAGTTCCCTGGGAAATGGTGGGTTTCTATCCAGGATGAGAAATAGCCCAAAACTACTAATACCAAAGTCAAATGAAAGTATGGATTCCAAGAAATAACACAAACCCTGGAAGGCTAAGGAGTACCCTAGCTGGTGGACAGACAGGGGCAGTCTGGAGTAGCCCGGTGGGAGGGGAAATTTAAGTTCAGCTCATGCCTTTCCCTTGAGTTGCTTGGAGACAATAAATGCCTTCTCAGAAACCAGTAGCAATTACCCAGACGTTGTTAATATAAAACGAGGGTAGCAGGGCTTTCCTGGTGGTCCAGTGGTTAAGAATCTACCTGCCAATGCAGGGGACACAGGTTTGATCCCTGGTCTGGGAAGATCCTACATGCCTCGGGGCAACTAAGCCTGTGCTCCGCAACTACTGATACCGCACTCTGCAGCGTAAGAAGCCGCTGCAATGAGAAACCTGCACACAACTAGGGAAAAATGGCCCCCACCCCGCTCACTTCAACTAGAGAAAGCCCGAGCGCAGTAAGGAGACCCAGCGCAACTGTAAATAAAAAGGCAAAAGTGCTAAAAAGAAAAATCAAAAGAGGGTAACATGAGGTTAGGTGATGAAAACAGGGAGGGGCCAAAGAGCAATACTTCATCCTCCCCTCCACCTGCCTCCCATCTCCTAAGCTCCAAATGACAATCTAGGGTGACTGCCTTCTCCAAAGTTTCCTTGCCCAGAGCTTAAAGGGGACGGTATGAATTGATGCTTTTGAATTGTTGTGCTGGAGAAGACTCTTGAGAATTCCTTGGACAGCAAGGAGATCCAACCAGACAATCCTAAAGGAAATCAACCCTGAACATTCATTGGAAGGACTGAGGCTGAAGCTGAAGCTCCAATACTTGGGCCACATGGTGCAAAGAGCTGACTCATTGGAAAAGACCCTGATGCTGGGAAAGATTGAAGGCAAAAGGAGAAGGGGTCAGCAGAGGATGAGATGGTTAGATAGCATCCTTGACTCAATGGACATGAATCTGAGCAAACTCTAGGAAGATTCCTCATGCCACAGAGCAACTAAGCCCATGTGCCACAACTGTCGAGCCTGTGCCTTAGAGCCTGTGCTCTGTGACAAGAGAAGACACTGCAATGAGAAACCCGTGCACCGCAACTAAAGAGTAGCCCCTACTCACTGTAACTAGAGAAAGCCCAAGTAGCAACCAAGACCCAGTGCAGTCAAAAATAAAGAAGACTATTAAATAAAGAAAAACCCAAGAGGAAATGTTAAGTGTAAAAGTAGAATTGTTGGATATAAAGAATCCATTCATGGGATATTAAGTAGTGTGGGTATGTGTGAAAAGCAAAACAGAGTTGGAAAGTGAGACTGAGAAACTCCCAGAAAATGGTAGAAAAGAATAAATAGAATGTCAATGGGTATGTTCTTATCCTCCATATCTAACATCTGGAATACAAACATCTGAGAATGAGAAAACATGGAACAGAAAAGGCTGAGAAAAAATAAAGATAAATTTCCCCCAAATTATGCCAATAAATTATCTTTCACCTTACATTTTTCTTCAAATGTACAATCCAGGGATTTAATCAATTATAGAACATTTGCATCCCCACAATGAGATCCCTTATGTTCATTTATAATTAATCCTGTTCCCACCCCTAGCCAACTGTGAATCTACTTTGTCTCCATACATTTGTCTTTCCTAGACATTTCATGTAAGTGGAATCACACAATATACGGTCTCTTGTATCTGACTTCATTTCACTTCACAAAATGTTTGAGGCTCATCCATAACATGAATGTAGTCTATTCCTTGTAATTGCTGAATTGTAACTCCAATGTTCACTTTACAAATATTTAAATGATATTTACTAAAAAGTGCAAGGCATTATGCTGATACTGCCCAAATACTACTGCAATGGGACCTCAATACATCTCTTGAGATAGTTACTATTCTTCATGGATAGTTACAATTCATGGATCTCAAAAATTTGTTTATTTCCAACATCCATTAAGCTGATTGGAAAATCTCACTAATAAAAATGCATTTGCAGGAATTAGCAATGTTTCAGGTTTTCACGGAGATGGAACAACTGAAGCCCTTGTTGTGGCCATCCCTGGAAATGTTCACCACCCTAGACTGAACTTCTCCAGTAGGAGAAGGCAACAGTCACCCCTAGAGAAGTTTACAGGGACTATGACTGTCATGTGTATATTATTACTGGTACACTGCTTAAGCTGTGGTATTTTTAAGGAAAATACAGGCATACAACAAGGTCTTTAAATTTTGAATTTGCCAATTCACTTGCATAGAGTTTACATTTATTATAAAAGAAGGTACAGGTATATTCCCCATTCTATTAAGGGCTGAGAATCATGCTTAAAATTCAGCAAATTTGAATCTTATCACTTACTTATTTTTCGGATGCATGAGCCAGGCATTTAAAGAATTCTTCTTTAATCCCTGCATGGTTTGTTTCGCGGTTGAACTTAATCTACAGTTAATCTAAGAAAAGCAAAAGCACACATCCATTATATATTTGATATGTTTAAAACACATATGATATCCCCCAGATTGGGAAGAAAGTCACACATAGGACTTACTAGGTAAGGATCAGCATTTCTGAGGTCTTGAGTCCACAAATACAAAATCTGCAATACTGTGCAATTTTATATATCCTGTGAAACACGCATTGTGCATTTGCCCTTAGAATTTTAGCTCAAAAAACAGGGGGAAACATTTTGTGTGTATGTTCAATAAAATTCAAGTTTAGCTCAAGCACAGTTCAGTTCAGTTGCTCAGTCGTGTTCGACTCTCTGCGACCCCATGGACTGCAGCATGTCAGGCTTCCCTGTCTGTCACAAACTCCCAGAGCTTTCTCAAACTCATGTCCATCCAGTCAGTGATGCCATCCAACCATCTCATCCTCTGTCGTCCCCTTCTCCTCTTGCCTTCAATTGTTCCCAGCATCAGGATCTTTTCCAGTGAGTCAGTTCTTCGCATCAGGTGGCCAAAGGACTGGAGCTCAAGCACAGGATTCTTTAAAAAAATTACCCACTTGCTACCCAGGCCCCAGAAACCGAAACAAAACCATTTCAAACCAATTTTACATCAGTGTGACTTATATTTCCATCCTAGAATATTCTCTGTAGAATAAATCACAGGAATGAGAAAGCAAAAAAAAGTGAACCTCAGCATTTCACAGGGCAGATTTCATGCACAAAAACTGTAAGTTACAGAATAAAAGCCACTGCCAAGTATTAATACATCGCCAAGTTAACAAGTAGTAATATTATGTCCACCTGAGGCAAGCAGAAATGTGCCACAAGCCCCTCAATTCTGGGCAAGGAGAGAAAAATAAACAAATAGAACAGAAATTTTTCCCCACAACAGACCAATTTGTGCATCAATGTTGATTTTGAGGCCTGGGGTCCAGCCATGTGTGAATTCCAAACCTTTGAGGGACACTAGCTCATGCACAGTGGGAGTATGAAGCCCAAAGTTTGGATGCTGTGGTCCCGAGAGCTCAGATGGCCATGGGAGAGCCAGCCTGGTTCTGGGGGGCCGCCCCTCCCTGCTGGCGAGGCAACCTTACCTGCAGGCGAGGCTGCTTTAGCGGAGGCGCTGCGTCTTGGATGGAGCTGGGGCTGTGGGGTGGTGGGGTGCATTTTGTGACTTGCGTACTTTTCCTAAGCAGGAGTGAACTTTACTCAAGATCCTGGTAGCAATTTCTCTCCTGCTGCCTTTCAGGATAATGCCTCCCTCCCCACATCCTTTTTCCCGTTCTTTCCTATTTTTTAATGTCCCCAGATCAAGTGCGGTAAGTCCAGTCTCAGCCCAATTCCTGGCCAGCCACAAAGTTACTGTTAGTTGCTCCTACAGAAGCCTAGTGCCCCCACTCCCTCCACGCCCGTGACCCCTGAGGGTGAGATAGGGGGCTCTGCAAATGCCCTAGGAGGGGAGAGGAATGTAAATTAGTGTTCCTCGCAGCTAAGCACAAGGCAAGCCTTCCTGCCAGCGGGCCCAAAGACCCCCATCCTGACCCTTCTCCCTATCCTTCCTCCTCCCCCCACCCTCCATCTGTCCCTGTAAAATGTTCTATTCCTCTTACTCTGTGAGGGTGAAAGGGCAACGTTAGCCACACAAAGGGCAGAGGGTGTGATGGGATGTCCTCAGCCAGAGGCCCCCACCCTAGGTCTTTACCTGCTGCTGCTAACAAAGCAGTACTAGAATAAGAACCCTGTGTCCATGGCAACCCTAGCAACAGATTCCAGGTGGTCCTGAGATGTAGTAGAGTGAGGAATACAATGAACGGCAGGGACTTAAAAAGAGACTTTTCCTTAAAAAGACGGGTGTAGGGGTACCAGGATCAAAGATCCCAGGATAAGCATCTCAGAGCACATCTTCTCTCCTGTTACTTTCCCTTTTGCATCTAATGAAGGGGCTCCTTCTGATTCTGAAGATTATATTGAGGTTTTGGCTTCCCCATAGGTTGGAGAGAATGATCAGCAAGCTGAATATTTTCTGGCTAATATTAACTTTAAGCAAAATAGATTGATATAGGAATGAGGAGCACAAAAATTCATTTTACTCAAGCTATCAATTCATAAGACTGAAAAGAAGCAGTCAAATATTAGTTGTAAATTAAAACTACACCCATTTTCCTGGTAGAGTAGATCTGAAAGGTGTAAACGAACACCGAACAAATGAAAACAAATATGGAAAAAAAGCTTTTACATTTCAGGCTTGTTTTTCTGGCCACACAACTTGTGGGATCTTAGTTCCCCAACCAGGGATTGAACCCAGGCCATGAAAGAGAAAGTACCAAGTCCTTTCAGGTGGATTGCCAGTGAATTTCTGGAAAAAAAAAAAAAGTTTTTAAAACCTTAGTGAAACATTAGCAATTTTGTATGGAAATTACAATATAAAAATTACCCCCAAAAGAAGAATAAAGATCAGTTTAACAGTCTGTGTTGGTACATGTTATGAAGCTGTAGGTGGTCAGTTGAAGAGATAGAAAAGAGATTAAAGTCATATTAATTTAGTATGTCTATAAAGCAGTTTGCAAGTTACAAAAATTAATAAAACATGGTCACTGATTTCAGTGTCAGATTGACGACCTTAAGGCCAGACCATTTTGAAATATGCCAGAGCATCCTACTTCCTGTGAGAAAGACCTGCCCTAAAGAACACTTGGCCAGAGCCTCATCTGACCTTAAAGAACAGTACCACAACCCCAGCTCGTCCAACTTTTCTGTCTCACATAAGAGAATGGAAAAAAAAAAACTAAGAAACTCTTCTGAAGATCACAGCCCTTGTTTATGCTTTAATTTTGTGTGTTGTTCAAAACTAGATTTTAAAAATAAATGTAATAACTAAAAATCAGATTTTCCCTTTTCTCTAGGGCTTATTGTTGCTGTTTGTTGTTACGTGATTTTTCTGAACTCTGTTCTTCGTACAGCATGACCACTGAAGTCAGCTTGGTCAGCTAGTCATTAGAGATTCCCTCAGGTGCCCAGAACCAGTAAGTCTCTCGGCGCTTACCATTCCAGAAAGAGAAAATGGCTCCAGGCGCCATCTTGTCTCTCGGCTCCTTGTGCTTCGACCTCTGGGGCCATCTTCTCCCCGTCTGCGCTGCCTGCTCCTCCTCTCTCCCTCACTTCCCCACACTAATTCTTGCTTAACTTCACCTTTTCTCTTAAACTCTCCCCACCCCACCCCCCGCCCTTTTCCTCCGAACTTTTCAGAACCCATCCCTTTAAAATTAGGCCTACTGAGGATCCAGAGACCAAACCCTTAATTTCTTCTACTCTCTGAACTAAAGCTGAACTTTGAGCTACAGTCATAGATCCATGTGTCCCCCCACCCNTGGGAGGGATTGGGGGCAGGAGGAGAAAGGGACGACCGAGGATGAGATGGCTGGATGGCATCACTGACTCGATGAGCGTAAGTCTGAGTGAACTCCAGGAGTTGGTGATGGACAGGGAGGCCTGGTGTGCTGCGATTCATGGGGTCGCAAAGAGTCGGACAGGACTGAGGGACTGAACTGAACTGAACTGAACTCGAACTTCCCTGGTGGTCCAGTGACTAAGACTCTGTTCTCCCAATGCAGGGGGCTGGATTCAATCCCTGGTCAGGGAACTAGGTCCCACATGCTGCAACTGAGACCCAGCACAGCCAAATAAAGAAATTAAAATTTTAAAAACATGGTCTTTAAAAAAAGAAATGAAGAAAATAATGAAGTACTCAAACCAGCAACATAGTCCCATAAGCAACATAACCCCACAATGATGAGCTATGAGAAAAGGATATATGAGCCAACCTAAAGGAGTCCCCAGTGGCCAAAGTTGGAACAATTTGAGCAACAAAGTAAATAATGATAACACTGGGTTATGATCCACAGAATAAAATAAATATCCATCTGGCTATTAGTACAAAGATATCTCTATTTCCATCTATCTATAACAAAATCACTATTAGGTAAACATTATAATAATAATTGTTGCAGGTAACATCCACTGCTGCTGCTGCTGCTGCTGCTGCTGCTGCTGCGTCGCTTCAGTCGTGTCCGACGCTGTGCGACCCCGTAGACGGCAGCCCACCAGGTTCCCCCATCCCTGGGATTTTCCAGGCAACAACACTGGAGTGCGTTGCCATTTCCTTCTCCAATGCATGTATGCATGCTAAGTCACTTCAGTCATGTCCGACTCTGTGCAACCCCATGGACAGCAGCCCTCCAGGCTCTTCTGTCCACAGGATTCTCTAGTCAAGAACACTGGAGTGGGTTGCCATTTCCTTCTCCAACTGATAAATACTACAATCTATAGGTGAAAGTTTGAGGAAAATTAGGATATTAGCATCATCTCAATGTAGCTCCACTAAGATATTCATCAATTACAAAGGGGAGAATAATAAGAGTAGAGAAACTTGACAGATACCATCTTAACCAAGTGACCAAGGATAATATCACCAGTAACAGGACGTACCAACGTTGTGCATTTTCTAATATAATGTACTGAGAAGGACACTTTGCCTCATACATAAGCTCAGTCTAATGGTGAGGAAACATTAGACAAACCCCAAATGAATGACATTCTACAAAATATCTGGCCAGTGCTCTTCAACAGTGTCAAGGTCACAGAAGACAAAGATTGAGGAGTTCTCCCTCACTGGAAGAAACTAAGGATGTATAATAATTCAGTGCAATGCGAGATTTTGAATTGGATCCCAGAATGACAGAGATGCTAGGGGGAAAATGATGAAATTCAAAGGTCTGTAGTTTAATTAATAGTACTGTAACAGTGTTTTCTGATTTTGATCATTGAACTATGGTTGTCTGTTAACATTAAGAGGGGGCTAGAGGAAGGTAGATTTGAATTTTTTTCTAAAAATCTAAAATTATTTAAAATTAAAAAATTTTAACACCTTGGGTCAAATCTCAACAAAAGTATTTGTTAGTTCTATGACCTTTCTGGGCCTCATTTTTCTTACTAAACAGGAAGTTAGGAAGGATGATCCCTAAGCCCATTCTAGAAACTGAAGTGAAAGTGAAAGTCATGTCAGACTCTTTGTGACCCCATGGACTATACAGTCCATGGAATTTTCCAGGCCAGAATACTAGAGTGGGTAGCTGTTCGCTTTTCCAGGGGATCGTCCCAACCCAGGCATTGAACCCAGGTCTCCCACATTGCAGGCAGATTCTTTACCAGCTGAGCCACAAGGAAAGCCCAAGAATACTGGAATGGGTAGCCCATCCTCTCTCCAGCAGATCTTCCCAGCCCAGGAGTAAAACTGGGGTATCCTGCATTGCAGGCAGATCTTCACCAACTGAGCTACCAGGGAAGCTCATTCTGAAGAACAGCAGAATCACTTTCTTGCCCACAGTGTTTGACTTGTTTGACTTCTGCAGACCACATGCAGCAGATGTTGAAAGTAGGGAATCTTGAAAACAGTGGTGAAATGATAATTGCAGATAATTCTTCTCTGCAGTTCAACTGTCCAATTTAAGGCAGAATGATACAGGACTGGAGAATTGTTCCCAGTTCATTAGGGTTTAGAAGCTGCTTCAATAGAGATCATGCCAAGAGGAAACTTACTCACTCAAAAGTACTGCTAAAGAAAGAGAGTTTTAGTTTTAGTCCAGAAGAAAACATAGAAAATAGAATATTAGCTGTTGAAGAGTAAAGGAATTATGAGAAGTCACTTTGTTTCAAAGTTTCCTTAATGTCACCGTTGTCATTTTAGAATTAAAGATACATCTGCCAAAACTTTTTTCTTAGTGCTTGTACTTGTAATGGATAAACATACTGTTGAAACTTGCCATCTCTCTAATCCCAGCATCTTGGAAGAATGTCCTAGGAATGCTTTGGTAGTTAAAACACAAATCAACTTGGCAGTGTTCATTTCCCCTGATATCCTCCCACACACCCACACATGCATTTCTCTTGACCACTAGGACATTCCAAGCTCTCTCCTTCCAACGGCATCTGCCTCCCCACTCTCGTTCTCCTGTGGGCCCTTCATCCCTGAGAACACAGGGCATTCTATCCAAGTGTGAATCTGAACTCAAGATGTTGTTGTTTAGTTGCTCGGTTCAGTTCAGTCACTCAGTTGTGTCCAACTCTTTGCAGCCCCGTGGACTGCAACACGCCAGGCTCCTCGGTCCATGGGATTTCCCACCCAAGAATAGTTCTTATCCAGGGATCTTCCCGACCCAGGGATTGAACCCACATCTCCTGCATTGCCAGGCAAATTCTTTATTACTGAGCCACCAGGGAAGCCCAAGGATACGACACCTCACACTAGGCAAGATTCCTCTTTTATTATATGTTCAGCAAGGTTTTCTTTAGTCACTGACAGTCAGAAATTTCCGTCTTATTTATCTACCTTTTTCTTTCAAACTTTCAAAGTTCTACTCATCCAGGGTCTTCCTCAATCGAACAAAAGCCAATTGTTTTTGTACACTTTCTAAGTGTTATAGGAAGTTGAGTTTTAAGTTTACTGGAAATTTTCTGCAATCAAATCTCTGAAGAGTATGAATTACCCACAAAACTCTCCAGGAGCCCATTTAGAATTATTTGCTTTCAGAAAAACTAGCAAGACCTTCTCATGAGTCTTACCCTATGGGGTTTTCATAACCAAATGGCCCACAGAAAGTGCATGTTTGCAGCATTACTCAGAATCCTTATAGGGTAAGAAAGCTCCATGTTGGTGATAAAGGTGTTAAATCAGAGCTTATTGGGATTACGTGACCCTTTTCAGTTGCCTGGGACTCCACCTGGTTGTGTAATAATAGCCATCTACCCAAAGGCAGCTCCTTTGCCACCAGTCCTGGTTCTACCAGGGACTGGCTTTCATCCCAGACTGGATTAATCTGGCTATTTGAAGATTTATCCCTTCATGCACCAAAACAGAAATATAATTTAAATTGTTCTCTATGAAATGTTCATGTATTTACCCTTCTTTGCTTTTAAAATAGATCAGTTCAGTTCAGTTCAGTTGCTCCGTCTTCTCCAACTGTTTGCGACCCCATGGACTGCAGCACGCTCGGCCTCCCTGTCCATCACCAACTCCTGGAATTTACTCAGACTCATGTCCATTGAATCGATGATGCCATCCAACCATCTCATTCTCTGTCGTCCCCTTCTCCTGCCTTCAATCTTTTCCGGCATCAGGGTCTTTTCAAATGAGTCAGTTCTTCACATTAGGTGGCCAAAGTATTGGAGTTTCAGCTTCAACATCAGACCTTCCAATGAACACCCGGGACTGATTTCTTTTAGGATGGACTGGTTGGATCCCCTTGCAGTCCAAGGGACTCTCAAGAGTCTTCTCCAACACCACAGTTCAAAAGCATCAATTCTTTGGCGCTCAACTTTCTTTATAGTCCAACTCTCACATTCATACATGACTACTGGCAAAACCATAGCTTTGAATATACTGCATATAATTTAACTAGGTTTAAATAGAATATACTGCATATGATTTAACATTTCTGGATGAACCCTATTACAAAGCATGATGTCCTGTGACTGCGGAAATGTATAACATTGTCTGACTTTGTTTCAGTCATTCCAGGCTCACACTTTTGGATTCTTAGGTCATACTTGTAGTTTTTTCTCCCTCATAGCCAAGGTGTCACTATTACCAGTGTGCCTTCCCGTGTACACTGCAGCTACTTCGTATACCCTATGGGTCAGGGAATGATATGTCTGTTATCACAATGCCACATGTATTAATAAAATAAGTCTGTAGATCCAGAGGGAGGCCTGGTAACCTCTCACACTATTAAGATACATGAGATTTGCGTATGATTCAAAAGAAGTGACGGAAGCTAGAAAGGAAATAAAATGATGCATTGGACTTGATTACGGAAAAATCTCTTTGAGCAGCCAAATTACAAAAACGTAAGACTGCATTGTTCTTTAATTAAGGTGTATTTCATACACAACACAATGTGTACATCTTCAGTATATAGTTTAATGTTTTGACAAACGTATACACCTGTGCGTGTATGCTAAGTCACTTCAGTCGTGTCTGACTCTTTACGACCCCATGGATCATAGCCCACCAGGCTCCTCTGTCCATGAGATTCTCCAGGCAAGAATACTGGAGTGGGTTGCCATGCCCTCCTCCAGGAGATCTTCCTGATCCAGGGGTTGAACCCACGTCTCATGTCTCCTGCACAGGCAGGTGGGTTCTTTACCACTAGTACCACCTGGGAAGCCCAGTATATACTTATGTAACCCCATTACTCAAAGCAAGATTCAGACCATTTCCAACATGCAGAAGTTCCTTTGTGCCCTTTTAAGCCAATGCCCTTCCTCCTGCCATCACACATCCCCAAAGACAACAGTTGTTTTGATTTCTGGTGCTATAGTATTTATTTGCCTGTCCTTGGACTTTACATAAATGGAATCATGCAATATACTCTCTTCTATGTCTGGCTTCTTTCGTTTAATATAATGTTTTGGAGGTTCAAGCTGCTGCATGTATTGGTGGCTTATTCTTTTTTATTGTTGAGTAGTGGTGAATTATGGGGCTTCCCAGGTGACACAGTGGTAAAGAATCTGCCTGCAATACAGGAAATATGTGTTGAGTTCCTAGGTTGGGAAGATCCCCTGGGGAAGGAAATGGCAACCCACTCCAGTATTCTTGTCTGAGAAATCCCATGGACAGAGGAGACTGGCTACAGTCTCCTGGCTACTGTTGGCTACAGTCCATGGGGTTGCAAAGAACTGGACACGACTGAGTGACTGAGCACGCACAGTAGGGCACGATACACATACAGCTCAATCTGTTTATCCATCCTTCTGTTGATGGAATTTGGTTCATTTCTAGCTTGGTGCTATTATGACTAGAGCCCTATAAATATTTAAATATAGGTCATTTGTGGACATATGTTTTTATTTCTCTTGGGTAAATACCTAAGAGTGGAATTTTTTTAAATAGGCCAATCTTACTACTTGTGTTTATAATGACTTCATATACATAATCATTTCTTAAATGTTATTGATTGGCTTTTAATTTTTAGTTAATCTATAACAAAGCTAGTGAAATGCAACTAGAGTTACAGGAGAGAGAAAACAGCAGAGAAAAGAGAATAGTAAGTAGAAGGAACAACACTTGCAACGGCCCCGAGGAGGGAAATATTGGATGTATTTGGGGAGTTGCCTGAAAGCTTTGTGGCTGGAGCAAATAACGTCTGAAGGAAACAGTAGTAGGAATCAAAGCTGATGGGATGGTAGGGGTCAGACTATGTAGGGTTTAGTAGGTTGCATTAAGCATGCTAGATTTGGGAATTCTCTGGTGGTCCAGTGGTTAAGACTGCATTTTCACTGCCAAAGGCCCAGGGAATTAAGCTGCAAGGCCAAAACAAAACAATGCTAGATTTTATCTTAAGTGCATGCAACCAGTGATTTCAGGAGGTCAAATAATATTTCAGGGGAGGAGATGGAAGCATATAAAGGAAGAAGCAGACAGAGCTCCTTAGTAAAGCTTTGGAGAGATGGGCAGGGCCATAGCTGGGCTACAGATGAAGAAATATGGGCTTACTGGAGACATTTTGGAAAAAGAACTTGAGCCCATGGCATCTACCAAGTAAATTTCGATGTTAAAAAAAAAAGAGCAAAATTTCAAGAAAATTCCCAAGCACTATTTTTAAAATCTTAAATTCACCATCTTTTTTGGTGTGGGCTGATTTTCTGTGCGACATTAAAGGTATTGCCAGGACAGCCAAAACAAATGAGACTAAGGAGGAAACGTAAATAGAAGAGCAAAGAGTGAGAGAGAGCAAGAGATTATTCATTTAATTTCAAGTATTAGGAAGCCAGTACTAAAACAGAGAAGTGGGATGACAATGAATGATACCTGATTGTAGCCCAGGCTCATTGAGGTTTCTAAATGGATGGGCTCAGAGACCTATTTCTTCTTTTGGTTTCACATCTGCATCTTCAGTGAAATAGGGAAACATCCAAGCCCTCTACTGCCCAGTGGTGTAGAAGTGATAATGTTCCCAAAATACATTGATAGCATGTGCATCTGGAATCACTCTAAAACACATTTTTTTTTTTACAGTGAAATGGGTCAGACAAAGAAAGACAAATACTATATTGTATCACTTGTATATCAAATCTAAAAAAGCTGCACTCACAGAAACAGACTAGAATGGTGATCACCAGGAGCTGAGTGGTGGGGGAAGAGGAGGTGTTGGTCAGATAGTATTAATGCAACCTACCAGTTACAGGATGAATAAGTTCTGGGGATGTAAGGTACAGCTCAGTGATTATAGTTAATAACACTGTAGTATATACTTGGTGGTTGATAAGAAAAGTAGATCGTAAACGTTCTCACCACAAAACAAAAAAGGACAATGACATCACATAAAAGAAATGGTAAGTATGAGACAGGATGCACATATTAACTAATGCTGTGGTGGCAATCGCTTTGCAATAAGTGCTTCCAATCAACACTTATACACCTGAAAGTTACACAATGATAAATGTCAATTATGTTTCAATAAAGCTGGAAAAAATAATAAAACACATATATTTCATTGGACTCATCCAATTGGGATCTACCAGTGGCAGTGCCAAAAGGGTAGAATAAGGAAGCCCTAGTCACCCCCATAATCTTCATGACCACTATCAAAGCTCCCCCCAAAATATACAATCGAAAGAATGACAAACATGCTCTACAAATGAACTTCCTGTGTGCAGCAGTGATCATAGAAACACTTAACCACTGGGAGGGCATGAGCACTGCAAGGACTTTGCCTATAAATAACCAATAGGGGTATATTAGCCTGGACTGTGGGTACCAATCTACATCTGCCCTCCTCCAACCACTTAGTTTCCTCTGAACTCTGATAACATTTCTTGTTTACTGCTGTCTCCTTCCCATTCTCCTTGTCCTTTTTAGGTGCATATGTCTTGTTGTACTGCTTTACTATCATTTGGTGGGATTTCAGTATGCACTGAAAAGCTATGTTTATCAAAAAGCCTACAAGATGCTCTATTCTGCTATCACATTCGCTCCTTATATCAGCCTTATGAGAAAGGTATTATCGCGGAGAGTGAAAAAGTTGGCTTAAAGCTCAACATTCAGAAAACGAAGATCATGGCATCCGGTCCCATCACTTCATGGGAAATAGATGGGGAAACAGGGGAAACAGTGTCAGACTTTATTTTGGGGGGCTCCAAAAATCACTGCAGATGGTAATTGCAGCTATGAAATTAAAAGACGCTTACTCCTTGGAAGGAAAGTTATGACCAACCTAGATAGCATATTCAAAAGCAGAGACATTACTTTGCAAACAAAGGTCTGTCTAGTCAAGGCTATGGTTTTTCCAGTAGTCATGTACAGATGTGAGAGTTGGACTGTGAAGAAAGCTGAATGCCGAAGAATTGATGCCTTTGAACTGTGGTGTTGGAGAAGACTCTTGAGAGTCCCTTGGACTGCAAGGAGATCCAACCAGTCCATTCTAAAGGAGATCAGTCCTGGGTGTTCATTGGAAGGACTGATGCTGAAGCTGAAACTCCAGTACTTTGGCCACCTCATGTGAAGAGCTGACTCACTGGAAAAGTCCCTGATGCTGGGAGGGATTGGGGGCAGGAGGAGAAAGGGATGACAGAGGATGAGATGGCTGGATGGCATCACCAGCTCGATGGACATGAGTTTTGCTAAACTCTGGGAGTTGGTGATGGACAGGGAGGCCTGGCGTGCTGAGATTCATTGGGTCGCAAAGAGTCAGACATGACTGAGTGACTGAACTGAACTGAAAGGGAAGAAGTAAAGAATCTCTTGATGAAAGTGAAAGAGGAGAGTGAAAAAGTAGGCTTAATACTCAGCATTCAGAAAACGAAGATCATGGCATCTGGTCCCAACACTTCATGGCAAATAGATGGGGAAACAGTGGAAACAGTGACAGATTTTATTTTTAGGAGCTCAAAATCACTGCAGATGGTGACTGCAGCTTGCTCCTTGGAAGAAAAGTTATGACCAACCTAGACAGCATTTTAAAAGGCAGAGACATTACTTTACCAACAAAGGTCCGTCTAATCAAAGCTATGGTTTTTCCAGTGGTCATGCATGGATGTGAGAGTTGGACTATAAAGAAAGCTGAATGCCAAAGAATTGGTGCTTTTGAACTGTGGTGTTGGAGAAGACTTGAGAGTCCCTTGGACCGCAAGGAGATCCAACCAGTCCATCCTAAAGGAGATCAGTCCTGGGTGTTCATTGGAAGGACTGATGCTGAAGCTGAAACTCCAATACTTTGGCCACCTGATGTGAAGAACTGACTCATTTGAGAAGACCGTGATGCTGGGAAAGATAGAAGGCTGAAGGAGAAGGGGACAACAGGGGATGAGATGATTGGATGGCATCACTGACTCAATTGACATAAGTGTGAGTAAACTCTGGGAGTTGGTGATGGACAGGGAGGCCTAGAGTGCTACAGTCCATGGGGTCACAAAGAGTCGGACATGACTGAGTGACTGAACTGAACTGAACATAAGGAAACCAAGGTACAAGTATGGTTACAATTCCTATTCAAAGTCGGATAGATATTAATAATTATAATGGAACAATATTCAAATTAGTCTATCTGGTGACAAAGTCTATTCTCTTTCCCCCCAAAGAAGCATCTCCCAACGTGCTTGGATGTAATTACTATACTTCTCTCTCCATATTAATAGGCTTTCCCCAACCTTCTGCTAGTATTGTGTTTTTCAAAACTGGATCAACTGTCCACTTGTATCAGAAGCACTTGGATGTGATTATTTTAAATGTGAATTCTGAGTTCCACCTTAGGGCTACTGAACCTCGGCCTCAAGGAGGCTGGGGTGGGGATTTGCATTTTAAGCTATTCTCTAGAAGATGATAATTCCCAGACAATGTTGAGAAGCATTGCTCTAATTAATGCATGCCTCTGCAAAGCAATAACACCCACCATTCCTTTCTGGCCTGAATTCCTTTTGCTGTTGGGGTAATGTATTTATATCTTGATGAATCCAAGCTGTTTCACAGTAATATTAGAGAAGAGCATGTCCGATAATTGAGGGGAAATATCGAGGAGTAAACATTCAGTCACTTTTTCCAGTACAGAGTATATAAAAATGCTACTACCAAAAACTGTAAATATGTTACACCAGAAAACATAATTTTAAAAGCTAGATGGCTAGATGGGCTCCAAAATCACTGCAGATGGTGACTGCAGCCATTAAATTAAAAGACACTTGCTCCTTGGAAGAAAAGCTATGACCAACCTAGACAGCATATTAAAAAGCAGAGACATTACTTTGCCAACAAAGGTCCATCTAGTCAAGGCTATGGTTTTTCCAGTAGTCATGTATGGATGTGAGAGTTGGACTATAAAGAAAATTGAGTGCTGAAGAATTGATGCTTTTGAATTGAGAAGACTCTTGAGAGTCCTTTGAACTGCAAGGAGATCCCACCAGTCCATCCTAAAGTCCATCCAATCAGTCTTGATATATTCATTAGAAAGACTGATGCTAAAACTGAAACTCTAATACTTTGGCCACCTGATGTGAAGAACCGACTCATTGGAAAAGACCTTGATGCCAGAAAAGATGAAGGCAGGAGGAGAAGGGGACAACAGAGGATGAGATGGTTGGATGGCATCACTAACTCCATGGACACGAGTCTGAGCGAACTCTGGGAGTTAGTGACAGACAGTGAGGCCTGGTGAGCTGCAGTCCATGGAGCTGAAAAGAGTTGGACATGACCAAGCGACTGCACTAAATTGAGAATGGGATAAAAATAGTAAGAGGACCAGAAAGGACTAGAAAACAAATCCAATGGATAAGCTAATGTTCACACTAATCCTGCTGGCTGGAACATCCCAGGGAGCCAGCAGACACAGTCTGAGGATTGAGCAGGTGGGAATCAGACTGTACCCCACACAAAGTCAGGCTGAAGAAGGCACCTTAGTGAATGAACTGGGTCACGCACCATGCTAATGTTGGTTGTGAATCTGTTAGGAGAGAATGTGTGTGTGCGCTAAGTCACTTCCGTTGTGTCCAACTCCACCAGGCTCCTCTGTGCATGGGATTCTCCAGGCAAGAACTGAAGTGGGTTGCCATGCCCTCCTCTAGGGGATCGTCCCAACCCAGGGCGCAAACCCACGTCTCTTATGTCTCCTACGGTCAGGCAGGTTCTTTATGACTAGTGCCGCTAGGGAAGCCCCTAGGAAGGGATATTGTGAATAAATTTGCTGTGAGTCCTTTTAGGGGTAAGCATCCCTGATTCACCACTCTAAAAGCCATGCATCAGAGAGGCAGATCTAATCCTGGTTAATAGTGAGAGCTCTGGAGGAAATGGTTGCAGTACTAGCTTGATTCCATCATTTTCCCAGCGTGAACTTGGACGAGGTCTTGACTCTCCTTGGGTCTCAGTGTCCTTGTCTGAAAACATGTACCTGACAAGGTTGATGTAAAGATTAAATTATTTAACACATGTAAGTGCCTTTACCAATGTCTCATAAGTAGCAAGCTCCCAACAGATATTAACTGTGTTAGATTCAAACACTGGTCCCTGTAGCAAATCCCAAGCAGACAAGTCTCTTTGGACTTTACCTTTAAATGTCCAAGTTATACCCACTGAGCTCTAACATTTAGATATAAAAAGAGTGGTATCGATCTTTGGTATAAGCACTGGCAGGTTATTTCTTTAACATTCTGGAAATCTAAGTATATATAGTATATCACCTTGCAGCTACTTTTTCATATAAGTGTAACTCTACATGCTAATTTCAAGGCCCCATTTATTCCAACTTGGCCTAGTGCCTCCTTCTTGTCCTCCATTCTTATCTCCAGCCACTGGCCCATCGCTGCCAGACATTGCCTCGGGAGGGTTTCCAGATCCTCCCAAACTCAAACGTTCCCTAGTACTGCTGCTGCTGGGTTTTTTTTCCAGCTTTGTTTTTGGTCAGTTGCTCAGTCATGTCTGACTCTTAGCCACCCCATGAACTGCAGTACGCCAAGCTTCCCTGTCCATCACCATCTCCTGGAGTTTGCTCAAACTCATGTCCATTGAGTCAGTATTACCATCCAGCCATCTCATCCTCTGGTGCCCCCTTCTCTTCTTGCTCTCAATCTTTCCCAGCATCGGGGTCTTTTCCAGTGAGCTGGCTCTTCACATCAGGTGGCCAAAGTATTGGAGCTTCAGCTTCAGCATCAGTCCTTCCAGTGAATATTCAGGGTAGATTTCCTTTAGAATTAACTGCTTTGGTCTCCTTGCAGTCCAACGGACTCTCAAGAGTCTTCTCCAGCACCACAATTCAAAACCGACAATTCTTCAGTGTTCACGTTCTTTATGGTCCTACTCTCACATCCGTACATGACTACTTGCTTAGCTTTTTAAAAAATACTCTCAGAATTTCTGCTTTGCCAAGCTTGTATAACTTCTGCCTACAGTTAATAAGCAGCTGTTTTTCTAGTTACCACACCCTTTTAAACTCTAGAAAACAGTCAAATTCCATGAAAGTAAATTTTGTGCTTTAAAATTGTTTTTGAATGGGGGAAAGCTCCTCTTTCACTTAAGTTGTTTCTTATGAGATGGGTTATAAAACTTAAACTAGGTAACTGAACTTTGGATAGGTCACCCTAGCACCAAAAGTATATCCTGTATTCCATCCACTAATCACTTCCTGATGTTATTAGAGGCTGGAAAGAAACACCCCAAAATGAAAAGCAGTGTTAAGGATCTGGGATATCTTTTCTCTTCTTCAAAAGCTTCCTTGAGTCTTAAACTAGATTTTAAATATATGGAAATTAAGTTAAAATTACTCATAATGACTTTTCTCTTTTGACCCATGTACATTTCAGACATTCACTGTTCATGACTCTCACCTCTTTAAACATCAGAATCAATTGGTTTTTTTTTAAAGGTAGATCAAACAAACATCCTTGGCATAACATTTTTTTTTTTTAATGACAGTGAGCAAGGAACCCATAGTACGTTCCTACTACCTATTTTAGAAGAAGTCTTTCCTGCAACAGCTCAGACTAGAAATTCAAATTTTTTTTCTGGGGACTTCCCTGATGGTCCAGTGTTTGGGATTTCGCCTTCCAACACAGGGGGTGCAGACTACATCCCTTGTCGGGGCGCTAAGATTCCATATGCCTCTCAGCCAAAACAACAAAACATGAAACAAGAACAATATTGTTAACACCTTGAATGAAGACTTCAAAAATGGTCCACATCAGAAAAAAGATCATCTTTAAAATAATAATAATAATATTTTTTTTCTGTCATGCTAAAACCCAACGGGGTCACATGACTGATTGAGAACACAGCACAAATGCCTCAGACAAATTGTTTTTAAATAAAGCTTGGCTCAAAATAGCCAAAGTCCAACCTCCATAAAATACTGCTCTGCCTGGATGTTCTTGAACAAAGAAATTTCAGTTGGAAAACATTAACTGCAGGGTTTGTGCTCGGAGGTTTGGAGCATCTGGACTCAGCAATGGTTGGACAGAAACAGCTGGTGACCTCCTGGGAGCAGCGCTGGGGCTCTTACACTGCTGATCACGTATAGATTATAAAATTACTATTCTGCTCTTCAGTCAGTTCAGCCGCTCAGTGGTGTCTCTGCGACCCCAGGGACTGCAGCATGCCAGGCTTCCCTGTCCATCACCAACTTCTACTTTTCAGCATCCCCCAGAATGATGGGAAATCATGTGTTGCCTCAGGGACTTGTGGAAAGGACATGGTATTTGGTCCAGATCGTTTCTGGCCTGGACGATGGTTGTGTACCCTTGAGCAAGTTGTTGTTCTCTGAGCCTTCCACGGCCACACAAATTCAATGAGACAGCACACACCTATGCAGCTACCTATTAATAGAAAACCCACAGTAAGTGCATCTTCACTATTGGGAAAAAAACACGTCTCTGTAGGGTCTTCTGGGAAATCACTCATAACAAGCCCTTCTTTGTAAACTGTTTCCATAGGTTGTAGCAGTCAACAAAGCTCTTAAGAGAAATCAGATAAAGACACAATGCCTTTAAGTTCTGAAATCTCGACTAAATCAATGTTGAAGACTAAATCCTAATTTTAGGCCAGTTTGACACCCAGAGGTCCCTCTCTGGTTTCTGCTTCCTGTAAGCTTGGGTTTCCTGCCTTCAGGAGTCTCGTGCAGTCTGTAAATGAGTGAAGCAAGATCACAGGGAGTATTGGGAACTGTGGAAAACTGGACTGTATAGGCCCCATCAAAAAAAAAAAAAAAAGATTCTAATTCAAACATTTTGTCCAAAACTCACCTGTAGGCTAAGGCCAAATCTCAGGCAAGCAGACATTAGCTTTTCAAAAAAAATTTTTATTTGTTTATTTATGGCTGTACTGGGTCGTTGCTGTTGCACTCAGGCTTCCCTAGTTGTGGTGAGCAGGGACTACTCTAGCTGCGATTCACAGGCTTCTCACTGTGGTGGCCCCTCTTGTTGCGGAGCACGGGGCTCTAGGGTACATGGGCTCAATAGCTGTGGCGCACAGACTTGGTTGTCTTGTGACACACGGGATGTTCTCAGACCAGGGACTGAACCTGCGTCCAACGCATTGGCAGGCGAATTCTTAGCCACCGGACCACCAGGGAAGCCCTGCTTTTGTTCTTTAACGGGTATACCTTCACAGAATGAAGTGGGCATGAACTGGCATTCAGTCTTGTAGTCATACGCAGTGCTTTGCTAAACTTTGAGTACTAAATTCCTAGATGCTTACTCAGGCTTGGCCTTTCTCCTCCTCCATCATTTAGCCCGTATGCGAACACGTCTTGCAGCTGTCAGCAGGGAGACATTATTAAAGGATGTGTGGCCAGCTGCTCCTGATAGCTCATTCAAGCCATATCCGGCAGAGTAACTGGACTCATTCAACAGGAATTTGTACAGCACCTACCCTGAGCAGAACCACACATGCATCTAGGCAGGTTTTCCTACTTTTCAGCCCCTATTTTACTCCAAGGATTTAGATTTAGCAAGATTTAACAAGTCATGTCATCGGTTTCTTATTCCTTTAAATAAACAGGCACCTTCCAGTCATCATCAGCAAAATGTTTTGTCGTTGTTATTTATAAGTAGAATCACAGCAAATCTGCTTCTAATCTTGTCATTTCTTTTGTTTTTTAAATATTTATTTATCTGGCTGCACCAGGTCTTAGCTGTGGCAGATTAACTTGAGAATATGAACACTTAGTTGGGGCGTGTAAGATCTAGCTTCCTGGCCAAGAATCGAACCCTGACCCCCTGCATTGGCAGCGCAGAGTCTTAGCCACTGTACCACCAGAGAAATTCCTAATCTTGCCCTTTCTGAGCTTGCCTGAAAGTTGTTCTGAACTCTGCTTAAGTCACTTCAGCCAGTGGAAACAATGTGCCAGGCACTCTGCTCAAGCATTGCAAGGCTTTATGCCCTTCTGGAGTTTGTGATCTAACATGACCACCTGTGATTCTGGTGAACACAAAATGGATAAACGGAATTGTAAATGCCCTACAAAAGCAGACAAAATACAGAGATGTTAGAATGGTAAAACGTATACACTGGTTGTCACAATAGACTTGTTGGGATGCAATGTAAAATAATGATTATAAAGTTCCAGTGAGCAAGGGCAAAGATCTTGAAATTAGAGTGATTTTTTTACTGGATCTCAGCTTCAGTCTATTGGAGGTAAAATCCAGATACAATGAACTGAAGAGGGAGTGGGGCAGGGAGAGAAGAAAAGAGCTGATAAAAGGGAAGAAAATAGCGTAGACAACTCCTCCAAGAAGCCCAGTGGGATCAGAGAAGGCATGCGACCCTTAGCACAGGTAGGAGGGACAGCAAACATGTAAACTGATAGGGGTTTGGAAGCAAGTAGTTTGTAGTTGGAGACCAGGAAGCAGGGCTTTGAGGTTGCACAGCTCCTGAGGACTAGGTTTACGCTGTGGACCGTGAGCATGTTGTGCCCCGGAGTTGTGAAATTGGGTGTTTCCTTCTCACTCTCTCCATTAACTCCATTTTAGCTCTGAATTAAGAACACCTATTTCCAACAGAGAGAGCACAGGGACAATCACGATGGGCGTTGCCTGGCTGGGACAAGGTAATAAAGAAATATGATCCCTTTCATGCTTCCCTGGTAGCTCATATGATAAAGAATCCGCCTGCCAAAGCAGACCTGAGGTTTGATCCTGGGTCAGGAAGATCCCCTGGAGAAGGGAATGCCTACCCACTCCAGTATTCTTGCTTGGAGAATTCTATGGACAGAGGAACCTGGTGGGCTATATTTATAGTCCATGGGATCGCAAAGGGTCAGACACAACTGAGTGACTAAAACTACACTTTCAAATATATGTCAAGTCTATCAAAAGAGTTGATGTCATGGGAGGACATGGGAGTTGAATCTTGGGACAAGTCAAATGGTGGCCAAGGGACACCAAGAGCTTGGAAGATGGCTGGACCACACGCTGGGGTCCTTCACTCACAACATCTCACTCAATACCATCAATAGTCTAGCAAGAAGAGATGATTCTTCCTTTACGGATAAGAAACCTGAAGTCCATAGTGGTGAAGTCCACACACAAGTTCACGCAGTTGGGGAACTTGGCAGAGCCAAGATTCCAGAGACAATGAACCTTCCTCCTTTGAGTGCTTCAGTTGCTGCTTGAGACACAGGGGCATAGTGTATCCGATCCCTGCTCCCAGCTTTCACCTGCTGTTGGGAACAATAGCATATGAATAACCATAAAGCAATGAGATGAATGCAAAACGGGTTTATGAGCAAAGTGCTGTGGGAACACAGGTTTGGAAATTCTCCCAGGCAGCTGTATATTTATGGTTGGCAGGGAGAGAGAGTGAGAAAGGGATAAATGATTATGAAATATTGACTTTTTAAAACTCCATGAGTTTATGGAGAGGGAAGGTGGCCATCACCACTTTCGAGTGTCTCAGCATCGCTAATTGTGGGACACCTGTGCCTCCTGCTGTGATGGGACACAGGACACCCAAACTCCCTAGGAGTCTTCAGATGAATCCAAGCAGGGCTTTAGACATGACTTCCTGGTTACAAGAAATACAGAGAAAGAGGAACACATTGCCACTGTCAGCAGGCAATCAGACAAAGCTACATTTGACAGGACAACTGGCAAAGTCGGTGTCATTTTTTTGCGTATGTGCAGGAACAATCCAGGACACAACAAAATATAATCAAATGCAAAGCAAGAATCTCAACTAGATTCTGAGTCAGAAAAAGACTTTCAGGGGACAACTGGGGAACTCTGACATGGACTGGATATTATTTGGGGGAATTGTTTTCTTTGTTGTTCAGTTGCTCATTGTCCAACTCTGCAACCCCCCGGACTGCAGCACACCAGGCTCCTCTGTCCTTCACCATCTCCCAGAATTTGCTGGCTTCCCTGGTGGCTCAGACTGTAAAGCGTCTGCCTGCAGTGCGGGAGACCCGGGTTCAATCCCTGGGTTGGGAAGATCCCCTGGAGAAGGAAATGGCAACCCACTCCAGTGCTCTTGCCTGGAAAATTCCATGGACTGAGGAGCCTGGTAGGCTACAGTCCATGGGGTCACAGAGAGTTGAACACAACTGAGTGACTTCACATGTCCATTGAGTCAGTGATGTCATCCAGCCATCTCATCCTCTGTCGTCCCCTTCTCCTCCTGCCTTCAATCTTTCCCAGCATCAGGGTCTTGTTTTCTTAGGTGAGATAATAATATGGGTTTTGTAGAAGAATGTCTTTATTGTTAGATGATACATTTTAAAGGGTCATGTGTATCTGCAACATATTATTTTTTCTTTTCTTTTTCTTTCTTGGTCACGCCTTAGAGTTTGTGGGAACTTAGTTCCCCAAGATCAGGGATGGAACCCCTGTCCCCTGCAGTAGAAGCGTGGAGTCCTAACCACTGGACTTCCAGGGAATTCTCTGCAGCGTATTTTTAAATTGTTCAGTAACACACACACACACACACAGGATTAACTATAGGAAGTTATTTATATTCAACTATTTTCTATTACAATTTCATATGGTCCAACCTAATAAATATATTAGAAATTTCCCAATTGGGACAAAAATATGTAAAACATGAAAGTATGAAACAGACACACACACAAGATCAATCCAGGGGGTCCAATAAGAGAGAAAGAACAATTCCAGGCAGAATAGAGAAGACTGAGGGGAGAAAGACACCAAAGATAGATCACAAAGAAAATTTTCAGAACTAAAGATATGCTTTCCATTAAAAAGGGCCTCCTGAGTTTTAATTAGGGGGAATGGAAAAAGCCACATTTCATTTGGAAGATATTAAGGAGGTTATACAGGAGCGGTCTTAAGAGTTTTCCTGGGACTGGGAAAAATCAACTTCTACAAGGAAGAAGGGGCTTCCCTGGTGGCTCAGTGGTAAATAATCTGCCTGCCAACGCAGAAGACTCAAATTCAATCCCTGGGTCAGGAAGATCCCCTGGAGTAGGAAATGACAACCCACTCCAGTATTCTTGCCTGGGAAATCCCATGGACAAAGGAGCCTGGCAAGTTACAGTCCAGGGAGTTGCAAGAATTGGACAGAATTTAACTACTAAACAACAACAAGAAACCAGGTTAATAGTGGCATTTGATTTCTCATTAGCTACACTAGAAGCACAGGTCTAATAGCTTCAGAATTCAGGGGCAAAACTGGTTTTCAATCTGGAAAACCCATACCTAGTCAAATTGTGAAGGCAAAATGAAGATTTTTTTTTTAGTCATGCAAATACTCAGAAAGCTTCCTTGCCACACACCTTTTCTTGAGAAGCTATTTCAGCACGTACTCCATCACCAGAACAACGTGACCAAGATCATCTGCTGTTTGAGTAGATGAGCCACCAGTTCATATTTGAGCCAAGAGAAGGGCTCCAGGAAAGAAAGTGGTTTCATAAGATGTAGAATCAAAAGAACTTACAGATGCACTATAAGCAGAGGATGCCTGGAAAGAAGACAAGCAACTAGAATTTCTTTTAAAGACTCTAGACAAAGTCCCAGTATAAATATGAATCAAGTTAGAAGAGGAAATCAATGGACTTCAAAAAGGAAAAAAAAAAATATTATTCCAAGCAATAGACAGAATGGGAAGAAGGCACAGATGTCCTCTTTCAACAAGAAAACATTAGGAAAAGAAAAAAAAAAATTTAACCTTGATTTTGAGCAATGGAGAAGCATAGGGTTATGATACGTTACAGAGCAGGAAACATACTTCTTGTCTCTGCAATGAATTTATATCAACAACAGACTAGACCTCTGACAGTAGAGGTTACTAGACTCTCATCTAAGGACAAATTTTATAAGACTTAACTGTGCTTACAGACTAGAATGCAAATATCCTCAGCCACAGAAATCTAAGAGTGAGAGCACAGCTTGATGAAAAGTTTGGATGTGGAAGGACAGGTGGAGAGTCTAGGAGAAGTCAGGAGCTCAAATACCCTCTTCTCATGAAATAGAAAGCCAAGAGATGTTGTCTGTATTTAGGAGAAGAAAAAACAAAAGTTTAAGGAAATTAAAGTTGCAAAAGTGAACAACAGAGCTAAAAATAGTGATGTAACAATCATGTGTACAGGGGTGATATGAAGTCAAGAAGAATCTTTAGCAACACGAGTCAGTAAGCAATGTCATAAAATAGCAGCTCCATCATTTTAACACAGCTGGAGAGCTCCAGCATCAGTGGGCTTGCAAAGTGGAACCGAGCCTATGGAATTAAAAGGAACCATTGCTTCCTGTTGTAAATCTTCCTGTACTATTTGTCTTTTTAAAAACTCTGACCAGACCAAACCAAACCAAGCCAATCATATCTTACAGGGTTATGGTGACAGTCAGGGATAATCTATCATGAAAGCCTGGAAATTTAATCAGCGCCATCTTGTAACTGTTAGGAGTGGGATTTTCTCCTAGTGTTATTATTGGACGTCCAACCTCCCTCATCCTACATTTGTTCCTTCCCTGGGGATCCCAGATGGCTCCACTGCCCAGCTGCCCTGTCAAGCCTACTGTTTCCGCAGCACTCCAGCTTCGAGAATGGTCTATCACTGCCCACTTCTACTATGGATGCCACCTCCGCTGCCGGGGTGAGTTCCCATCCTGTGCTTACATCTCCTGGCACTTGTCTCCCTCAACTGTTGCCAACGCACATCAAGCTGTGTCTTATTATTACACATTGACTGATATAAATTTATCAGTTCAAATGCATGCACAAACTTAACTTTAGCACACATTTTGTTTAGTTGCTAAGTCATGTCCAGCTCTTTGAGATCCTATGTACTGTAGCCCTCCAGGCTCCTCTGTCCATGGGATCTTCCCAGCCAGAATACCAGAATGGATTGCCATTTCCTTCTCCACTGCTGCTGCTAAGTCACTTCAGTCATGTGCCAACTCTGTGTGACCCCATAGACGGCACCCCACCAGGCTCCCCCGTTTCGGGGATTCTCCAGGAAAGAACACTGGAGTGGGTTGCCATTTCCTTCTCCAATGCATGAAAGTGAAAAGTGAAAGTGAAGTCGCTCAGTCATGTCTGACTGTTCATGACCCCATGGCCTGCAGCCTACCAGGCTTCTCCGTCCATGGGATTTTCCAGGCAAGAGTACTAGAGTGCGGTGCCATTTATAAATACTCAATTAAAAGTATAGCTAATAATATACAACACTTCATAGCAATTTTTGCTGTTTCTGAACTTTACCCCAAAGGACTGCTTTAAAAGAATCTCTTTTTACAAATAAAGCAATATAAGCTCACTATCACTTGAAAAAGAAACATAATTGCTTCATTCCTCTTCATCAGCTTGGGATACAAGCAGACATCCTGTTTTGTTAAAATTAGATAACTTGGAGTCCCTACACCACTTTTACAGAAGAGGTCGTTCTCTCCTCTTTGAGTCCTGTGTCCTGAAAGAATTCCCAGCCCCTTTGGATTCTTTCACCTCCTCTTCCTGAGATGTCATGCTGGCCAGAAATCTAGAAGCCATCCTTTCCTCTTCACTCTTCAGATTTGCTCAACACTAGTTCCATGGATAAATTAAGTACTTCACCCAGGTCACACAGCTTTTGGTGGGTGGGCTTTAGGAGCCACAATCTAGTGTTTAGGTTGGTTCCAAAACATGCTGTTCTTATGCTTCTGGGGAGGAGTCATGGGGGCTCCATGGAGGATCTGGGCAGAATCAAGTGTTCCCCAGTTCCCCTTCCCTCCCCAAGAACCCTCTTCCCTTGGCATCACTGCTGTCATACAGCTGTGTGTGTGTGTGTATGCTCAGTTCAAGCTCCTCTTGTCCATGGAAATTTTCTAAGCGAGAATACTCGAGCGAGTTACCATTTCCTCTTCCAGGGCATTTTCCTGACCTATGGAATTGTGTTTCCTGCTTTGGCAGGTATATTGTTTACCACCGAGCCACCTGGGAAGTCCTGTCATACTAAGTGTCAAAAGCAAGACAGTGCATTTTTATGTGAAACTATTACCTTTTTAAAATTTTGCCATGTCAAAGTTTTATTAATGAAATTCCCAAGTACCCAGAAAAGCTGGAAAAAATGGTACAATTACACATACATCCACCAGGAGACTTCATCAACTATTAACATTTGCTATACTTGTTTCATTCATCTACTGCTCTAGCTGTTGAGCTAGAGTTCCTTTCCCAAGGGTTCCTTCTCATTTCCCGACTCTTCCTTTTCGTAGCATCATTTTTTTTGTTTAACAGATGTAACGTCATTTCACATCTCTCTAGTGATAAGTAATCCATTTTGTAGGGTTTTTATTTGATTCTCTCATATTCCCTGAATTATACATTTCTTCTGGGGTCAGTTTTTCTCTTAAGACCTTTCTTTGCCATACTGTTCTCAAATGTTTCATAAATCCAGTTGTCAGGCTCTTCTTATGAATGAGCGAGGAGAAAGGCTGACTAGGCGCCGAGTACACGTGCAGGGCATGCTGAGTGGCAGGCTTCAGCTGAGGGTGAACAGTCTGAGATCTGAGTGCTGAGGCTTCTCAAATGCTGGAATGAGATGGCTTTGTGCCAGGTTACCAACGACAACTACTGCTGTTCAAGTTTCCTTGGAAACAGGCTTTGCAGTCTTTATAAAACTCCCCTCTGGTCATTGGTTGGTCGGTTGGTTTTGGTTTGGTCTGTGGTTGAACATCCAATTGCTGGGAGCTCTTGGCACCAGTGCTGAAGGGTAGGAATGGAGGGTGGCCGTTTCGTATAGAGGTCTTTTCTTCATCTTCTCCTCACTCCAATGGCTTTTCTGAGTCCCCAACCTCAGTGAGGGGCTAGCACAGAGGCAGGGCCCCCGTCTTCTGCAAGACCCTCTAAACACATCCTGGGCTAGAGCTTCTCCCATTTCCTGTTCTTCCATGTACTTTGTCCTCTGGAAATCCATGGAAATCACTTCATCTCTTATTCTCTCAACTGCTTTTGGTACTGTATGTTTTATATTCGAATCCTAGCAGGGTGAGGAAATAAATATATACGCTGAAGTCCCCATCTTGAACCAGGGATGAACATTTCCATTTTGCATTGGGGAAAAAAAGAGGCTCATGTGATTAAGTGACTTACCTAAGATCACACAGCTAGAAAGGGAGGGGCCAGAATTAAACCTGTGTGCTTTTGACTATGCCAAATACTTCTTTTGTACAAATCATGACTCAGCTGGTATGACCTGGAGAAACAAGCCCTTACATAATAAGATATGTTTAAAATACACTGTCATCTGTGTATAAAAATGACTCATAAACTTCCCAGACTAAAAATTGTACAATTTTTACAAGTTATGTATCTAGAATAAAATGAAAAAAAATCATAAAAGTAGTAAAAGAGCAGTTTGATATTTTGTGGGTCAGGTTGGAGTGGAACAGACCTCGAGCAGAGAAAATTGGGAGGAAGCATAGGTCATCATTTGGGCAGTAGAGGCAAGGGCTTGGCACACTGAGT
The DNA here is from genome assembly GCA_006410615.1 of Neotragus moschatus. Lineage (NCBI taxonomy): Eukaryota > Metazoa > Chordata > Mammalia > Artiodactyla > Bovidae > Neotragus > Neotragus moschatus. The sequence goes on from SJYA01002027.1 coordinate 4,114,858, forward strand.
GTTCTCGGTTCTATGAAATAAATCCCCTTTAGAAGTCACATCTGGGCATCAACTGACCAAACGAGATGGTGTGGACTCCAGGCAGTGGGGTGAAAAGAAGACTTGCTAGGAAGACAGGGCACCCTGTCCATGCGGAAGCCACTCTCTCATATACACTCAATACTTACTTACTTGCAGAGACACTGCAAAAGGCTCCACAGATGCCTTCATCTCTTTGCCAAATCATTATCTTCAAAAGTTAAGGATTTCTTCATTTTGGGATGCTTCCAGAAATTAAAAAACCCACAATATCTCACAGGAACCCATCCCATTCAGAATGGTTTAAGATTTAAAGTGTCGTAAGAATTGTCCCAATTCAACCACAAATATAGTTTGAGGGGTTTTGAATAGCTGGTCATTTATTCAACAAATCATTATGGAGCTCCTACTCTACAGCAGCCACTGGGGCTAGGACCTAGGGACATTGTGGTGAGGAACAGATTATTTCTAAGGAAGTTAACCACTTCTCCATCAAAGATAGTGCTGAAACATCCACTTTCCTCTTGAGGCCAAATTAGCTTAATTCTGAAATGTAGAGACTGACCCACAGAAAACTGGGCTAGGTGGTAGGTGAATATATTATATGTTGTTATTAACTCACTGTGACATTAATTTAGATGCATGATATACAGCGGAAAGACATAAGTTAACAGAAAATCTTTCTGTTTACAGTGTTTTTCTCTAATTTTCACCTTCCCCATAGCTGTTTTTATCTCAGTCAGATGAAAACAATTTTTTGGAAATCCATTGTGAAGTCCAGAAGAAGCAAGCACACCCTGTTAAAGGTTGGCACATAATCCTGTGAACTCGGAAAGAGAACAGAGCTTCCCAGTAGGACAAACAAAGAAAAGGGAGATTAAGAAGTCTGACTTCCTCCTCTTCCCATCAGCTGTCAGACACCACTGAATAATCGATTTCTCTTGTTCCTGAAAAGTAGACAGCTATTATTAAAGCATTTCCAAAAGGAAATATATTTTGGTTTTCATTAATAATGGAACCAATGAAGTGGTACTGTGACAAAATAAACTTTTCAAGGTACAAAATAATTGCATTTGTGATTTTCCCTTCTCCCCATCTAATTGCACTCTCTCCAGTGATCCCTGAAACTTCGCCAGCAGGCTGACAGCCTGATAAACTCTAAAAGGAAGAAGGAAAACAGAGTCTAAAAGGCAGGGTGGGTGCGGCAGCTAACCAAGGTCAAGATGAACAAAAAAGAAAGTGCAGTCACTCAAGTGTATGCAGATAAGGCGTCAAGTTCAAGGTCTGAGAGGAAGTACACCAGATTGCAGTGCCCACATGGCACCTGACGACAGACCTCCAGGGACGGAGCCCAACCTCTAGGTTCTTCTCAGACAGGAGGGAAGGGGGCAAGCACAGCATTTAAAAGAATGACACGTTCCGAGGACTGGACATAAACTGATTAGGTCCAAGATGGCAGACAAGTCCAGTTCCACTAGACTTTGAGCCTCAGTGTATGCTCACTGTAACACATCAGCACGCTAAATGACACACAGGCATCACGACAGTTCCAAGGCTGATCATAAAGATCAAAAAGTGGGTGGTGGCCCAATTTCTGGAAATCCCCACCTCTTTCCCAAAATAGCTGGAAAACTCCTTCCACTTCTTAGCTTATAAAATTACCCACCCCTATAGACTATCTTTCCAGGTGGCATGAGTGGTAAAGAACCTGTCTGCCAGGGCAAGAGACACAAGAGACATGGGTTCGATCCCTGGGTTGGGAAGATCCCCTGGAGTAGGAAAAGGCAACCCACTCCAGCCTTTTTGCCTGCTAAGTTCTATGGACAGAGGAGCCTGGCAGCTATAGTCTTCGGGGTGACAAAGAGTCAGACATGACTGACAACATGTGTGCTAAGTTGCTCAGTTGTGTCCAACTCTGCAACCCTATGGAATGCAGCCCGCCAGGCTCCTCTGTCCATGGGATTCTCCAGGCAAGACTAATGGAGTGGGTAGCCACTGTCTTCTCCAGATGACCTTCCCGATCCAGGGATTAAACCCGGGTCTCCTGAACTGTAGGCAGATTCTTTACAGTCTGAGGCACAGGGAGGCTCAGACATCACCCAATTCTCACCTGAAAGCTATTCTGGAATATCTATGGTATCATTATTTCTAAGTAGCCTAGAAATAGTCATCAATGACAATCAGTCAAATATGAAACCTATTCAATACTGCCTGTGCAGGAGTCAAATTCTGAAGTGTCTCTAACTTAATAAATTACAATTCACAGTTGTGTTAGTGAACTTACTTTGTTCCAGCACTTCTTACAGTTGAAACGCTCAGATGTGTTTCCAGTGGAAGCTGCCAACAGCATTTTACACTCACATGCTGTATCTTGTCGTTTTTCATACTCACATGAGAGACTGAGCCCTATTTTGCTCGTTTAAATTTTATTATCATAGTTAGTAGTGATAAGCTGACAGAAACAGGCTAAGGAATGGAAGAAGTTTGAGATAAATAACTTCTTATGAATTGAAACACACGTGCACACTTGTGAGTTACCACCTGGCCCACATCCTGCCCTGCTGTACTAGAGTCCACACCAAAGAGCCCACAGAACACTGTAAGCAGCCGATCTCTGGATCTGGGCCCAGGACCCTGCTGTGTGAAGTCTCGGGGGGTGGTGTTGGTCTAGATAACCAGCTTCTCCACACTCAGCGTACTTGTGGTTTCATCCTCTTCATTTGACCCAAAGTATCCCGGGAGGTCCAGCATCCGCTGCTCTGCCTCGGTGAGGCCGAAGGAGGTATTGTCATAGAAGGCGAACTCTGGGTGGGCGGGGAAGCTCTGACACTTGTCTTTTCTGCCCTGAGAAGGGCTCAGAGGGCTGACCCTCTGGTAACCATCTTTGGGCGCCGGGGGGGAAGGCTGCTTCCTTGAGACACTCCTGTGACTGGGGGAAGGCCCCCTCCGAGCCCGGGGAGGCTCCGGCCTCTCACCCGCCCCCACGAATCCGGCCTGGCGATCCCCCAGGTCCGGTTTCCTTGGGGGTGGTCCCAGGAAGTGGGGTTTGGGGAGAGGGCTGGAGGGACCACTGGCCCCCGCCGCCCCTGGGCCATGGTCTCGCTTCTCTGGGAACAGGGCAGCACCTCGACTCGGAGGCCGGCCTCGTTCCCCGGCCTGGTCCCAGGTCCGGGCCCTGGGGCCATGGGCGGGGGTCGGCCGAGGGGTCAGTGTGGACAGGCTCCTCTCCCGGAACGGCCGGGCCTGCCTGGCCTCGTGGAAGCTCGCCGTCCTGCGGAAGTGGGACCCCCGGGAGTGGCTCCTCACCTGCGACTTGCGGAGGAGGGTCTGGCTGGGGCTGACAGCGCAGCTGGCCGCCGAGAGTGGATGGTCCAGCCGGGAGGGGGGCCTGTCTCCGGCGCCCACTGCGGGGGGGTGCTCCAGGAATGGGGATTTGATCCGGAACTTGCCGGCCGTGGCTTCCTCGGGGCTCTCGGACCCTCCGGGGGATGCTGCTGCTGCGGCAGCGGCGGCAGCAGCGGCATCGATGGCCGTGTCCGTCAGGGGGCTCTGGGACACGTGGTACACCTTGGTGGTCTCCGTCAAGCCTTTCTTCTTCATCTCCTTCAGCTGCTGCTGGGCCAGGCGGTAGCTGAACAGGGGCGGGATGATCTTCTGGGCATTGGCCTGGAAGCTCTCGCTCCCCGAGGCCTCGTCATCGGGGGGCGCTGGCACGCTCCGCCGGTAGGTCAGCGGGATGCCTGCGTCCCCGGGGCTCCCCACCGGCCCGTCACCCACATCCGAGAAGCTGCCACGCGGCTCGCTCAGCTCACAGATGTTCTCCTCGTCGGAGTTCTTCCGGCAACCCGGCCCATGCAGCGAGTTGTGGCGGGCGGGCGTGCTGCACTTGGGGGCGCGGCCCAGCTTCCGCCAGAGCGTGATGAGCACGGTGGCCACGATGATGAACAGGCACAGGGATATGCCGGTGACCGTCACGACGTTGTTGGACTTCACGGGAGCCTGGGGCTGGAGAGGAGATGGGCTGGATGGTTGGAAAGCTACCAAAAAAAAAAAAAAAAAAGGACAAACTCATCCTCTGGTATTGTTCTCTCTGCGTGGGTCTAAGGTCTCTGGGTGGCTTGCTCTAATTATCTAGCACTTAAAGAAAGAAGTGAAATAAACACGGCCTAGGACTTCTGGTCATACATATTTCTACAGAGACTTAAGTCAAACTGAAAAACGGAGACCAGTAGAAAGAAGTGCGGTGACCAGATGGGACACAATCAGGGTGACACTCAGCGTCTGCTGACACTTGAGCCCAAATTTCTACATAGAAGCCTCAGGAGGAGTGTTTCAAGGTAAAAAATCAAGGTTTTTCACTTAAGGTAAGGTAAATATGGGCTTCCTGGATGGCTCAGTGGTAAAGAATCTGTGTGCAATGCAGGAGACTTAGGAGATGTGGGTTCAGTCCCTGAGTGGGGAAGATCCCCTGGAGGAGGAAACGGCAACCCACTCCAGTATTCTTGCCTGAAAAACTCCTTGGACAGAGTAACCTGGCGGGTTATAGTCCAAAGGGTTGCAGAGAGTTGGACACAACTGAGCACTGGGCTGCTGCTGCTGCTAAGTCGCTTCAGTCGTGTCCGACTCTGTGCGACCCCATAGACGGCAGCCCACCAGGCTCCCTCATCCCTGGGATTCTCCAGGCAAGAACACTGGAGTGGGTTGCCATTTCCTTCTCCAATGCATGAAAGTGAGAAGTGAAAGGGAAGTTGCTCAGTCGTTTCCGACTCTTGGCGTCCCCATGGACTGCAGCCCACCAGGTTCCTCAGTCCATGGGATTTTCCAGGCAAGAGTACTGGAGTGGGGTGCCATTGCCTTCTCCGCAACTGAGCACTAGAACAAGGTAAACATGGGATATCGACAGTTAAATGTACCTTTGAGATGAATGCTGGAAAATTTCACTTGAAATGCAAAGTAATTTAGGCAGGTTGCAGCTACATGTGCACATCTCAAGAGAAATTGATAGGTGAAAATAGGTCTTTTGGCAATATACTACAACTCAGTTTTTCTCTCCCATGTCCGGGAACTGTCTTTCCTAGGTACTGCAGCCTCTGTTTTCCCACTTCTGCTTTCTCAGCTCTCTTATCTCCTCCCTCCCTTCCACGTGGTGTTGATTTTCCTCCTTCTTCCCTCGTCTCTCAATCTGGTGTGTCCCACAATCATCAAAATGTTTCACCAAGACTCAGACACCACCTGGGACCTCAGCCTGTACTGCCACTAAAGTACCCAGGAACCTGAGACCACACAGTTCCACCCGGCAGGACCTCTCTTTCAACTCTTAGGCCACTATCCATCATTTAACCCCTTCCAATCACCTGTCCCCTCTCTCTCTCTTTTTTTTTTAACTAGTTAATGTAGCGTGCTGTGATTCATGGGGTCACAAAGAGTCGGACACGAATGAGCGACTGAACTGAGCTGAGTTTATGTATAAGGAGCAATTCAGGGTCTTGCAAGTCATGATCACACAAAGCCATTAATCACGAATCATGCGAGCTCCAATCACCACATTCTATTCTTCCCTCCAAAAGGGGGAACAGGTAAGGATTAGCCTACCAGATGACTTTTTAAATTTATTTTTAATTGGAAGGTAATTGCTTCACAGCCACAACACTGTGCTGGTTTCGTCCAGTGTCTCTCTTCCCCGGTCGTACCCCCAGCTCCGTGAGTCATCTCCTAGACCCATCCCCAATGCTCCCCTCCCTTTTCCACTGCACCCTATGAGACACCTATAGGCAAAGACCTCACCATCCAGAAACTTTCCACAAAACACTGTTTGTCTACTTGCCTGACCTGAGGATGGGCCCTCCCGCAGGGCACAGCCTCCTCCACCCACTCTTGGGTGGGAGCTTTATTAGAAGCAGAGCCAGCGGCAGGGCGTGTCCCTCGGCCTCCTCATCCCTGGCTGCCATCTCAACCAACTCTTTCACCTCTGTGTAGAAGTTCTACTCTTCTGATGCCCATGTCCATCCACCCAGACACCCCCCTACCCTTCCCCCTCAACTACTGTCATCTCCCCACTTCCGGGCAGTCACCAGTCAGCAGTACCTGGGTCCAGTCTCCCTCACCATCCCAGAGCTGGGACCCAGCCATGCAGTTCCCAGCAACAGAATCCTAACTTTCACCTGGGATGCTCCCCTCTCCATNCTTCCCTCGTCTCTCAATCTGGTGTGTCCCACAATCATCAAAATGTTTCACCAAGACTCAGACACCACCTGGGACCTCAGCCTGTACTGCCACTAAAGTACCCAGGAACCTGAGACCACACAGTTCCACCCGGCAGGACCTCTCTTTCAACTCTTAGGCCACTATCCATCATTTAACCCCTTCCAATCACCTGTCCCCTCTCTCTCTCTTTTTTTTTTAACTAGTTAATGTAGCGTGCTGTGATTCATGGGGTCACAAAGAGTCGGACACGAATGAGCGACTGAACTGAGCTGAGTTTATGTATAAGGAGCAATTCAGGGTCTTGCAAGTCATGATCACACAAAGCCATTAATCACGAATCATGCGAGCTCCAATCACCACATTCTATTCTTCCCTCCAAAAGGGGGAACAGGTAAGGATTAGCCTACCAGATGACTTTTTAAATTTATTTTTAATTGGAAGGTAATTGCTTCACAGCCACAACACTGTGCTGGTTTCGTCCAGTGTCTCTCTTCCCCGGTCGTACCCCCAGCTCCGTGAGTCATCTCCTAGACCCATCCCCAATGCTCCCCTCCCTTTTCCACTGCACCCTATGAGACACCTATAGGCAAAGACCTCACCATCCAGAAACTTTCCACAAAACACTGTTTGTCTACTTGCCTGACCTGAGGATGGGCCCTCCCGCAGGGCACAGCCTCCTCCACCCACTCTTGGGTGGGAGCTTTATTAGAAGCAGAGCCAGCGGCAGGGCGTGTCCCTCGGCCTCCTCATCCCTGGCTGCCATCTCAACCAACTCTTTCACCTCTGTGTAGAAGTTCTACTCTTCTGATGCCCATGTCCATCCACCCAGACACCCCCCTACCCCTCCCCCTCAACTACTGTCATCTCCCCACTTCCGGGCAGTCACCAGTCAGCAGTACCTGGGTCCAGTCTCCCTCACCATCCCAGAGCTGGGACCCAGCCATGCAGTTCCCAGCAACAGAATCCTAACTTTCACCTGGGATGCTCCCCTCTCCATGCTTGCCACATCCAGAGTTGCTAAGTCCTCTCCTCCGCATCCCACTGCCTTGGGCCACTGACAAATTCTTTTAACAGGCCTCCCTGCAGCCATTCCTGCCCCTTCTGATTTCTATTCCACGCTGCAGCACAAAGAGCCCTCTACAGCACAGGTCCAGTCTCTCAGGGGGACTTAGGATCTGGCCTGTCCAGCCTCTGCAGCTTGCAACATCTTAGTTCCCTGACCAGGGATTGAACCCAGGCCCTTGGCAGTGAAAGCACTGAGTCCTAACCACTGGACTGCCGGGAATGCCCCTGTCCAGTCTCATTTTTATCCTTCCTTCCTGACACTGTCCTCCAGCCACATCAAACTGTTGCCAGTTCTCTGGGTTTCTTAAGGTGCCCATCATTTGCCGAGCTTTCATCCATTGCTCTCTTTGCTAAAACTCCCCTTCTCATTTAGTTCACCAGGTGACACTTATTCAGCTTTCGAACTTCAGCTCCCATATCACTTCTTCCAAGAACAGAGGTGTTCCCAGCCTGGATTGTCACCAAGTATCCATAGCAAGCTGTGGATATCTTCTATTGTACTGGACGCTACACCTGCTTCTGTGTCTTGTAAGTCACTATATCATACGTCCCTTCCAGACAGAGAGACATGGCTTACCTATATATTTCCAACTCCAGTCAATAACTGGCACAGAGCTGGTCCTCAATCAATGTTAACATTCAGTAATTGATTCATTATTTTAAAGGTAGTAACAAAATGTTCAACATCCCATCTGATGGAATGTGGGTACATGGCAACTGGATCCACCCACTGCTGCGGTGAACAAGAAGGGCCAAATTAATGTAGAACTTCACTCAGACCTTGGCATAACAACATCCTTTCAAAACCAAACAGAACTCTAGACTTTCAAATAAGTGAAAACAGTCGCATGATGAAAGATTTGTTTCCTGGCTCATCATGTCTTCATCTGCAGTGGCTGCCCCATCAGTGGCAAAGATACATGACAGACCTCTTAGCTGTCACCTTGGACTCTGGTTGGAATCCTTTAAAACCACAGGTGGAGAAAAGCCCCAGAGGTGCTGACCTCACCCATCTCTGCCTCATCTCTTCTTTCCCTGAAGTGAAGGAGAGCTTCCTGATGCTAAGCAGCCTGCAAACAGGTCTTTACACTTCCAAGGAGTGGAAAACAGCCTAAACCAGAGCCAGAACACTTGGGAGAAATGATCATTTTTATCCACATGAGCATTTATCTGAGAACGACTGATAGTAGAAGCAGGGGTGTTTGTAACACTTACCCTTTTTGCTAATTTATAATGCACAAATTTCTAGTTCCCACCCAGGATTAAAGAGATTAAGATGCCAGAACATGAAATAATACCACACAGCCACAAAAACTGATTGCGAATTCCAGGATGCTTTTAGAAAGCTAGACTGACCTGTAATATATAGAGGCAAAGTATTCAAATTAGGGAGCTTTTTAGGGTGAGACCAGATCTAGTCCCTTGCTTTCTAGCTCTATGACCTTGGGCAGGCAGCTTATCCTCTCTCTGCTACAAAGTTCTTACCTGTATATGGAGACAATGATGGACCGACTTTATATATGCAAGGCACTTAAAAAAAAATGCCTGGCAGCATCAAGCTCTCAAGATCTGAGCCCAGCATAAGAATCCTTGTCTTGTAGAATTACTATGAGTTTTGAGTGAGACATGTAATAAATGGTTGATATTGCTGTCACTGCTAAAGGTGTAGCAGAAGTCAAGGGCAGTTGATTTTTAATTCATTTGAGTATCATGGAACTCTAGATGGAATAGCTTAACACAGCATGCCCTCCAAGAATGAAAAGCAAGAAGTTACACACAAGGAAGGAGCTATGGAGAGTAAGGGGACTTAAAAAGAAAAGGGTAGATGGAGAAGAAAGCCTCAGAAGACAGTATGAGACAAATGTAGAAACAGATTTGGTGGGGCCCAGGGCTGATGAAAGAGGAGGGGAAAGCTGGGGCCTGGGAGGAGAGCCTGCATCTGAAGCTGTAATCAGAAAATCACAGAAGAGAGAATGGCCTTTGGAGGCTGGAATAAAGGGAAAAAGGCCTACAGCACTTGTTGCAAAGAGGAGACGGCAAGATTTTGGAAGGTCACAGGTGGGGACACCGGTTAAGGTGCTGCCAGATGCTGGTGGTTTGCTCAACAAGGTGCTCTGAGATCAAACACAGAAAACATCTAACTCCTCCAGGTCCCAGAGGGACAGGAACCGGGGATGGTTTTCAACCTGGAGTTGGAGAATGGAAGAAGTCAGGACTGAAGAGAGGGGCCTCACCTAAGGGTCAGGACCAGAGAAGAGGCTGGTCAACTAAATGGGGAGCTGGCTGTGTCTCGGATGGGGGATGGTGTATGCAAAGAGCAAAGATTCCCTTTCACTGTAACCTGTGGGAAATGAATGGGATTCAGCTCCATAAGCTGCGGCAAACCCAGCTGAGTGACCTGAGTACCCCACCACAGACCATCCACATCAAGTCCTCACTGAGCACCTGCTGGTGTGGGCCTTCGAGATGCTCAGGAGGATGAAGGACGGGCCAGTCTCCAGGTGATGGCAACGTGAAATGCTCCACCTTTTCTTCCTGGGCAGAGGAGTAAAGAATAAACATGGGGCCCTTCAGAGGATAAGGCAGGGCGTCTTGCCCCATTTTGGACAACTGATCTATATGGTTCCCTGGGACTTCTTGGAGATGAGGAGGAGAAAAACAATTTTTTAATGTTTCCCCACAGTTTTGATGGAGAGAAGTTAAAGGAGGGAGAAACAGCAAGAAATCTTGGGAAGAAATGATCATCCCTCCCATTTTTTGCATTTTTAAAAATGATTTTGTATGTCTGATCCTTTCATGTAGACCGACGTCCTTGTCATGTTCCCATTTGACAGTGTTAAGCCCCCGGAAGCCAGCCCCAGCTGTGGGCACACTGAGGGGCCCAGAGTCCGAGCGGCCAGCAGCAGCGACAATGCAGGTGAGTCCACCCCTGAACTCAGACTGGCGGCAACTGCCAGGCAGGCCTGAGTGCAGCAGCCCCTCCGGGAGAGGCTCGGGCGGGAGGATGGATACCTACCGGCACAGTCCTCCAGGGAACACGGGGAGGTCTCCGAGGACATTCCGGGGCAGCCAGGTCGGGAGGGGGCGGAGGTCAGGCACACGCGGCGACGCTCTCTGACACCGTCCCCGCACGAGGCGCTGCACTGGCTCCAGGGCTGCCACAGCCCCCAAGTTTCTGCAAGGACACCGACTGGCTTTTAATGCTGACTCACTTGGAGAAGCAGAGTGTCAGCGCGCCCAAAGGAAGTGGCAAAACTCAAATCCCAGCCCAGGAAAAGTCGGTAACGCGGAACATTCCCAAAGATGGGCAAAGCTGGAATACTGCTGCTACCCTTACAACAAAGGAAAGTGAAAATGTGAGCAGCTCAGTTGAGTCTGACTCTGTGTGACCCCCATATGCCCACCAGGCTCCTCTGTCCCTGGGATTCTCCAGGCAAGAACACTGGAGTGGGTGGTCATTCCCTTCTCCAGGGGATCTTCCCAACCCGGGGATCAAACCCAGGTTCTCCTGCATTGCAGGCAGATTCTTTACCATCTGAGCCACCAAGGAAGCCTGTATAATTTATAAAATAACAACCATTCTAGGACCCATCAGACAGCAAAGGTCACAGGACAACCAAATGGCCTGAATTATAAGGAAAGATAGTCTCCTCGGAGGAAAGTCAGGATGCAAACGTTATTTCCTGGGGCAGACGCCAGGCCTCACACAAGCTGGTGAAAAGAAGTCATCTAAAAATGTAATGAAGGGGCTTCCCAGGTGGCTCAGTGGTGAAGAATCCACCTGCCAATGCAGGGTACATGGGTTCGATCCCTGGTCTGGGAAGATCCCACACTAGGCCCGTGAGCCACAACTACTGAGCCCACACGCTGTAACTACTGAAGCCCGCACACCCGAGAGCCCGTGCTCCACAACAAGAGAAACCACTACCATGAGAAGCCCAAGCAGAGCTCACCGCCATCAGAGAAGGTCCACAAGCAGCAACGAAGACCCAGCAGGGCCATAAATTAATTAATTAAGTTTTAAAAACAGAGGCCTGGTGCAGGCTAGTAGGAGAATACAGAACCCCTCGGAGCCACACTACCCACGGGGGATTTGTACCACTGGCAGGCTCTTTGCCACCGAGCTCACCGGATATTCACAATGAGGTATGAGGGCAGGTTCAAGACCGGAGAGAACCTCCCTGAGGTGGAGGCCGAGGAGGGGAGGAGCAGCTTGTGGGAAGGACAGACCTCATCCAGATCCTCCTCTCCATCTGTCAACAAGAGCCCCAACCACTAGGGACAGGGCGGGAAACCCCGTCATTCTAAGAGCACCAGGTGAGACCTAGTGCTGCCAAGGAATGGAGAAAGAAGAGAAAGCTTCACTCTTAGAGAGGAGGCCCAGGGCTAACGCAGAGTTTCTACCACCGGGGAGGGGCAGCATCACCACAAAGACCTCACATGGTGACAACGTTAAACATAAATAATCTAAAGACCAACTAAAAGACAAAGATTGTGAGGCTGGATAAAAGAGCATAACCCAGGGACTTCCAGGTGGTCCGGTGGTTAAGATTCCATGCTTTCACTGCAGGGGGCACGAGTTCAATCCCTGGTCCGGGAACTAAGACACCTACATGCTGCCCAGTGTGGGCCCCCCCCCAAAAAGACACAACTATATGCTGTTTAAAAGAAACACACTTTAAGTGTAAATACAGAAACAGGTACGTAAAAGGACAGAAGTTATACTTCATAAACATTAATGAAAAGAAAACTCAGTGGCTATATTAATATCAGACAAAGTAGCCTGCAGAACAAGGAGTATTAAGAAAGAAAGTGAAGTTGCTCAGTCGTGTCCAACTCTTTGCAACCCCATGGACTGTAGCCTACCAGGCTTCTCCGTCCATAGGATTTTCCATGCAAGAGTACTGGGGTGGGTTGCCATTTCCTTCTCCAGGGGCTCTTCCCAACCCAGGGATCAAACCCAGGTCTTCTGCATTGCAGGCAGACACTTTTTACCCTCTGAGCCACCAGGGAAGCCCAGACTGCAGAACAAGGAGTATTACCAGGGATAAAGAAAGACATTTACATAATGATAAAAGGGTCAATTCAGCAAGGAGACTTAACAACCCTAAATAGGGATGCACCTAACACCAGAGGGCTTGCAAAGAGTCAAGACATCTGAGTGACTGAACACACACGCACTAACATCAGAGCTTCCAAATACAAACAGAATACATCCAGTCATTATTGACTGGCAAATGCAACCTTCTTCCCCAAGCATATATGTAATCACTGCCAGACAGAATAATTGAATAACCCCCTATAAATAATTATCCTACGTCCCTTCTCTATCAACACCCATCCAATCCCAAGATCTATCAGGTCATGCCCACACTAGGCACCAAAACATCCTGTGCATAAAAGTCTCTCTTCATCATTACGGACAAAAACTCATCATGCAGTCAAGGGTCTACAAAGCACTACAAAAACATAAGGAGAACACGCAGGGCAGATACATTCTCAGGTGAGCCAAGTGGTGCAATCCTTGGAGTGAGTCACGGAATATGACTTCTTCACAGCAATTAAAAGTCTTGGATTTTCACAAGAGTGGGAGCATTACAAACCAGTATCCTGGACCAATGTCAAGTGAGGTGTGGTAATTATGTTCCATCCAGAGTTCCAACTGAACACAATATTGGTTCTGTGTCTCCCAGATCACACCGTAGCTCCTCAAATGGCTGAACAACAAGCCAGCTTTGTCCTCGAGCTTCAGAGCTGTTCAGACACTAAGCTTCCAGTGCTTGTAAAGCTTTGGGAAGCCCCTAGTAAGTCTCTCTGAGCTAAAGTACTGTGATTTATTTCTGAAAAACCTCCTGGGAAGTCCACTACTGTGACCTCTAAATGGCAAATTAAATCAATGTATAGTTTATCCTTCTCTTGTGCTTGTATTTAAGACCACAAAAGGTAGACTACAAAAGCCAAGAATCCTTTTGTTATTCTTTCTTAACTCTTCTACTTTACATGTGTTGTTTTTGTTTTTTTTTTAATCTCTAAGTCCCATTCGATTCTTCTGGGACACTATGGACTTGTAGCCTGCCAGGCTCCTCTGTCCATGGGATTGCCAGGCAAGAACACTGGAGTAGGTTGCCATTCCCTTCTCCAGGGTTTCTTCCCAAACCAGGAATCGAACCCAAATCTCTTGCACTGGCAGGCAGATTCTTTACCATTAAGCCACCAGGGAAGCCCATCCTTTATGTTACATAGATATTATTCAAGTATATAGTCATATGTCAACTAAAAACAAAAATTCCATTAGTAGGAGCCAGAAAAAAAAAAAATCAAAGTTCTGGTAAAAGCATGAATCTTAATGTCAAAAATCTCATTATGAAATGTGCCTTTTTCCTTTGAAAGTAAAATCATGACTGGTAGGATCATTAGCCATTGAAAAAAAATAAACATTTAAACTAAGTTGTAGTTCTTAAGCTTCTAAACCAAAGTAATCGAATAGAAAACAAGAGAAATCCCTCAAAGCAATAAGCAAATTTAATCAGGCAAAATTTTTAATGCCTTAAATAACTATCTGTTCCCTAAAGATTTCTGTTAATAACACTGAAGAAAATACGTAGCAAAATGGGGACTGACTGGATAGCTTTAAATAATAAATGTGGCAGAAATGAAGAGCAAGATGACCAGTTTTCTAAATAGTCTTCCTTCATGAATGACAGGCTGTTTGTTTTGTCCTGTTTAGATGTCCATACATCATACTACCTAGCAAACCTGTCTGGCCAGGATAAATGCTTTACAGGCCACTCTATAGGATATTAAATCTGGATGAGCAAAATGTGTTCAGAATATGAAAAGGGAGATTTGTTTCCACTCCAAGCATATTTGAAGAGTAGGAAATACTCACATTTGCAAGACATTTTGCTCATGAGTCTAACGTAACTAAACAAAACACGCTTATAAGAAAATTCAAGAGACTTTAGTGAGTAGCTAAGAGCAGCCGTGGGAGCAAAGACTCTTGGATCAGCAGTTCAGATTTTCTGTGGCTGACACAGGCTCAGCCACGTGAGACCACGCATGCTTATACCTGGGCCAGCGGGTTCCAAAGTGGGTAAGATGTCTTCAAAAGAGGTGGGCAGCACAAGATGAACCAATAAGGTGAGGGGGAAAATACTGGAACTTTTTTTCAATCAAAAAGTTTCCTATTATTTAATATCTAGATTGATAGATGACTGTATAGTAGGCAGCATGTAATATCGGTAATATAGCAATTGCTGGACTTCCCTGGTGGTCCAGTGGTTAAGCATCCACCTGCCAATTCAGGGGACACGGGTTCGATCCTTGGTCCAGGAAGATTCCACATGCCACAGGGCAACTAAGCCTGTGTGACACAATTACCAAGGCTGCACCCTAGAGCCTGGGCTCTGCAACAAGAGAAGACACTACAGTTTGAAACCTGTGCACTGCAACTAGAGAGTAGCCCCTACTTGCCACAACTAGAGAAAGCCTGCACGTAGCAATGAAGACCCAGCACAGCCAAAAAAAGCTAAAGCCAGTCTAATCACCAGTAGTTTTAAAGCCACCAACCTAACCTTTCTATGCCTCCCTTTCCTTACCTATACGGTTGACAATAAAATAAACCTAACTCATATAGTTATTGTAAGGATTAAATGGGCTGATAGTCATAAAGCACCCAAAACAGCTCTTGGAGCAAAGTAATCACTATATAAATGTGATTATGCCAAATGGCCACATAGAGTATGTCAGCTATCCTTAAAAAATCCCAAAGGAAGAAGAGCAGGAGTTCCACCAAGTGGAAGGGTTTACTGGTTCCTTCATTGTCAGAGAACGGCAGAGTGTTAAAGCATCTAAGGGCCTGCTTATATAAAATTATATTTTCCAGTTTTAGGTAAACTAACTGGATGAGTAGTTTTAAAAGATCCTGGCAAAAAATTAAAGAGGAAACAGTAACTAAGCACCTGCAAATAAGACAATAACAGGATGACAGTACCCCTGTTCTTGACAAAAGCTCTCGTCCAGTCACACTGGGAATGAAAAACAAGACCAACTGACTAAGCAGAGAAACAAGAAGACAGCCAACAGACTTAAGGTATCAAGAAAACTACGTGCTGAATATTCACAGTTTTTACTTGTCAAAAACACTATGTGACTGAGTTTATATCCTCTATCAATAATTCTCAACTTAGCCCTAAATATATGTATTATATATATATATATATTTGCCTTGAGAAACAGGATCCATTATCCCTTATCTGACACTATTGGGGCAGATGAGTCCAGAATTCAGATTTTTGCATATTACTGCAGCACCTGTGCCCAGTATTACTAACACTCCCCTCGCAGCATCTCATAACCACACATGTAACATTTCTGCAGAGAAACTCATAAACATTCACACTAAGTAGGATACATGAGGATCACAAATAATCATTTTTGACATGATCCTATTCCTATAAATTAGTATGTACATGTTTAAGGTCCTAAGACATATTTGGAAAAACAGACAAACATATCAAACCCATTTTCCCTTTTCAAAAGGAACTAATGGGAAATTCATTGTGCATCAGTGAATCACAGCTCATGATGGGCTCAATGGGGGTGGGGTGGGGGGTCCCTGAATGATGCCATTTGGCAACAAGGACAGTCTTTACTGATCAGAGCCAGCAATTTAAATGGAAAATGAAAAGAACTTGATTTAGTCATTAACTTTTATACTAGAAACACAAAGGCACCAAGTTTCCATCACTAGCATAAATTTCATCGACCAGCCAAGCAGAGCCCTGCTGGGTGGCCACACAGAGAGAGAATCCGGGGTTTCCAGGACCGTTTAGCCCCTCAAGGTTCTCCTTCCAGCCCTACTGCCCAATTGTGTCTAGTGGCTGCAGCCCCAGAAGGAATCCTGAGCACCCTCAGCCTGGACACAGCTCTCCTCCCTGTTCTGCCCACCCCCACCCCAGGGTCTTTCCTCTGCTGCTGGGGGGCACTCAGTCTTTAGACACCAGTGAAGGAGGCAGCGGGAAGCCCCACAGCTGGGAAAACGAACCAACACGGAGACCTCCTGCTCCCAGGGTCTTTCATCAAGTGGCCTGAACTCCTTTGCCTGCCCATGGTTTTTCTCCAGCTGTGTGCGCGCTCAGGTGCTCAGTCGTGTCCGACTCTTTGCAACCCCATGGACTGTAGCCCACCAGACTCCTCTGTCCATGGGATTTCCCAAGCAACAATACTGGAGGGGGTTGCCATTTCCTTCTCTAGGGGGGTTCTTCCTGACCCAGGGATTGAACCTGAGTCTCTTATGTTTCCTGCAATGGCAGGCAGGTTCTTTACCACTAGGGCCACCTGGAAAGCCCTTGCTTCCATTAAATTCAATTAAAATTTTCCCCCCTCTTAGCAACTTCTTTTGAAACGGCAACCATGTCTTGAATGATTAAATTAACATAATTGTTTTTCCCCTGACACCTAGCTGGGACCTGTCACATCAGAGTACAACTTTCCCTTCACTAAATATGTACGGAGCACCTGTTAATGTGCTAGGTGTATGAAGTGGGCCAAACAAAGATCATAAATAGCTTTATGGCAGCACAAGTCGGCTTTTGTCGCCAAATGAGCTTCTGCAATCTAGAGTTCAGGGAGGTATGGAAATGTGGGAGAAAGACACTGAACAAACAGTGACAGAGGGGTAAATGCCATGAAGGAGGGTCTAAGGATGCTGGGCCAGTTTATACCGGAGAGTTTACTGAGCCTGGGATCGAGGAAGAGTACCCAGGAGGAGACCTGGGGGATGGGTTAATGTAACCAAGTGAAGGTGGCCAGAGGGGTACCCAGTCTCCAGCCCATGGATGGTGACTGTAGGGGGTGGGGGGCAGCTGGCCAAGGAGGGAGCATGGATGCTCACCCTCAAAGGTGAGGTGTCAAGTGAGGTGACTGACAAGTTTCAAGCAAGAGAATAGCCCTCAGTTGACCTGAATTTTCAACAATCCCTCTCTGGCTGGCTGTCTTGAGAGGATGAAGGGGATGGGGGTAAAACAATTAGGGATCTATTAAGAGAGTCCAGGTGAGGGGCTTCTCAGGTGGCGCTAGTGGTAAAGAACCCGTCTCCCAGTGCAGATGAGATGTGGGTTTGATCCCTGGGTAGGGAAGATCCCCTGGAGGAGGGCATAGCAACCCACTCCAGCATTCTTGCCTTGAGAATCCCACGGACAGAGTAGCCTGGAGGGCTACAGACCATGGGGTCACAAAGAGTCGGACAGGATGGAAGCACCCAAGCACATGCGCACTGGGAACCAAGATCCACAAGCTGCACAGCACAGCCAAAAACACAGTCCAGCTGGGAGATGATGGAGGCTTAAAGCAAGGGGTGTTGGTGGAAATGAAGAGACATGGAGAGATTCAGGGATTTTCTGAAGAGACAAAATCTGTAGGACCTAGTGATTAGTTTATAGGAGGTGAAGAAGAGGAAGGCTCCTGAGTTTGGGGTTCAAACAATGAAATGGGCGGAGCGTTGTACTGAGGAGCAGTGTGGAGGGGTAAGCTGCTGAGTCCAATTCCACGCTGCTTTTGAGGGGCCTGGAAGACATCTGTTCAGCTCTTAGAGGCAGGCTAGAGACGCTAGCCTGGAGCCATCAGCAACAGGACAGCGATCACCTAGCAACTGTGAGAAGAATGAAAAAACGCAGAGGTTCCGACAGAAGATGCAGAAGGCCGAATAGAAGACTCAGAAGTCGGAGGCTTAAGGGATCTGATGAGTGGAAGAAGAGGCTGGCAAAGGAAGGAACAGCCAGGGAGGGAGGAGGCAATCAAGGCGAGTGTGATGTCATAGAATCAAGGTCAACAAAGACACTGACGAGAAGCATTCCGGGTTTGGGGACCTAGAANGTGTAAAGTGCAAGACAGTTTACTATTAGCATACCAATGTGTGGTAAGGATATCGGAGCCCGGATTTGGTGGTCCCTGGGGAGCAGGTGATTGGAACGAGGCTCCAGGAATCTGTGCGGGGATGAGGGGTGGTGTGTGCTGAGTGGGGATAGATACATTCTATTGGTTGAGGTGTGAATTACACGGATTCATTATGTGTTTGTCGAAACAACCAACTTAAGATTCGAGCATTTCACTGTTTGTAAATGTTACCTCCATTTTAAACTCAGAAATGTGCCATTTGCAGGTCCTTGAATCTATCACTTAATCTTTTAAAAGGTAGCCCAATTAATTCGGTTATCAGAGCTATCAGAGGTACCAAATTTGCAAAGCATTGTACGGATTCAATCCAGCCAAAGATTCAAAAAAGGCTGTTAATATGTGGAATGAAAAAATATTCAATGTGAAAGTTGTGAGTTGTTTTTATTTGAAGAAAAATGAGGACTAAAGTCCAGGATTCACCTCTCAGCTCTGAGGAAATGCTCCCAAGAGGTAGGGTGGGAGGTCTGTATATATACGTGGTTTGTGCTAGTCACCAGGCATGGATGTCTCTGTTAATAATTTTAGTGCAATTCTAGATATAAGAGGCAAGAAACTGAGCTCATAAAATCTTCTGAAAAATACCTAATTATCTGAAAGCCTGTTCTGCCATTATTTCCCAACGCACATGCCTGCGTGCATGTTCAGTCATGTCCCACACTTTGTGACCCCATGGACTGTAGGCCCATCAAGCTCCTCTGTCCGCGGGATTCTCCAGGCCAGAATACTGGAATTGGTTGTCACGCCCTCCTTCAGGGGATCTTCCTGACCCAGGGATCGAACCCCCATCTCCTGCATCTAGCTTCCTGCATTGGCAGGCTGATTCTTTACTGCTGTGCCACCCGGGAAGCCTTCCCGGGCAGCCTTACCGGGCAGTGTCATTCTTGATTTCCACCCTAAACTCCTTTCAAGGGTGTGTTAGGGTCAGTGATTGCAGGGACAAGTGACCAAATCCTTGCAGAGGCAGGTAGCAGGTGACAATTTAATTGGCAAAGGTCACCATCCAATTTCATGGTGAGAATTATCTAGTCCAACATCTATTCATCAACCAAGTGAGAACTCCTTTTAAATATGTGCCATAAGCCCTGCCATTTTTGGTTTTGAAAGCAAGAGCTCATTTTAAAAGTGGGAGTTAGATGCAGCAGAAATAAAAGTCCAGCCTTGCCTCCATCAGTCAGTTCAGTTCAGTTCAGTTGCTCAGTTGTGTCCAATTCTTTGTGACCCCATGAATCACAGCACGCCAGGCCTCCCTGTCCATCACCAACTCCCAGAGTTCACTCAAACTCACGTCCATCGAGTCAGTGACGCCATCCAGCCATCTCATCCTCTATC
>SJYA01002027.1:4134879-4223821 GCA_006410615.1 Neotragus moschatus
GCAAAGTGATGTCTCTGCTTTTGAATATGCTATCTAGGTGGGTCATAACTTTCCTTCCAAGGAATAAGCGTCTTTTAATTTCATGGCTGCAGTCACCATCTGCAGTGATTTTGGAGCCCAAAAAATAAAGTCTGACACTGTTTCCACTGTTTCCCCATCTATTTCCCATTAAGTGATGGGATCAGATGCCATGATCTTTGTTTTCTGAATGTTGAGCTTTAAGCCAACATTTTCATTCTCCTGTTTCACTTTCATCAAGAGGCTCTTTAGTTTCTCTTCACTTTGCCTCCATAACCGTGGGCAAACACTTAACCCCTCCTTTCCTCTACTGCAAAAGACATCTAATATACTGAAGTTTTGTGGTGATTGAATGAAATGTATAGAAAGCAACTTGCTCAGTGTTGATCTCTCAGACACACCCTTCCTAGAAACCCACTCTGCCTCAATTGAAGTACAAGGGCCTGGGATCAATGTGAGATCATTGATCAAAGCAGAGACATTATTTTGCCAACAAAGGTCCATCTAGTTAAGGCTATGGTTTTTCCAGTGGTCATGTATGGATGTGAGAGTTGGACTGTGAAGAAAGCTGAGCACCGAAGAATTGATGCTTTTGGGCTGTGGTGTTGGAGAAGACTCTTGGCCAATTTTTAAATAAGAGCATTATTGAGATGTTTGGTCATTTTTGCTTTAATTTTAATTCTTGCCAAACTGTTTACTAGACAGTTAAGACAGTTTAATCCTTTCTAAAAAGAAGCCAACAGAAATTTAAAGGAAAAAAGCTTTCAAAAGAACCGTGGTATGGTCTTAGCTGTATTAAACTAAAACAAGCTGGCTGACAAAGATATCTTGAGTAAGTGACTGGTCAAGGGATCTTTTGCAAATTGTATAAAATGTGTTCACTATCTCAATAACACTCTTTATATAAACAGGGAGATTTTTTTCCCCCCAGATAACACTCTGAGAGACAAGCTTTAACTGACTCATGATTATTAGAGCACAAGAAAGAAAATGATTGACCCAACTGTCACATTGTGAAAATAAGACCTTACATGTGTGTTAATCTAACTTTTCTGAAATGCTTCCCACATCATGGCCCGTGTCATGGAATTTGAATAAGACAGCGTATCTCAGACAGGCTGAGGCCGGACAAGTGTGGATAAGAAGCCTCTTGGAAAGGGTAAAAGAAAAAGAATAAGGTTTCAGACTCAACTCAAGACGTACTATAATTCAAAAGCCACTCAACTGAGTGGATACTTAACTAGGAATCTACCATGTACAATCATTGATGTAGGTCACTGGGAATTCCAAAGAGGTGTTATGTGATATTCCTTATAACTTAAAGAAATCTAATTTCTATGTTTTCTTGTGGCATCAAGATAACAGAGAACAAGATAAAAGACAGTCAAGTGTTGGGCTGGCCAAGTGTGCAAGAGCTTATGGAAAAACCCAGATGAACTTTTCGACCAACCCAATATATGGTTAATTGGTTTCGGAATAATAGAGTTGTGTCCTGGAAACAGATTTTTCTAGAGCAGGTGGGAACGAGAAAAGTATGGTTTTGATTATTAGGGTGAGGGTGGGTGGATGGGAGGAAATAACAAAGGGCCGTCTGAACAAGGACGATGTGGCCCAGAAAGAGGAAGGGCCTGACCCAATGCCTTCCCCCGACCATCTCTTTGTTCTCTTGAGCCTAATGGATCAGCTCCTCCTCTCCCACCAGACCTTCTCAGACTGTCCTCCATCAGAACAGAAGCTCCCCTCCTCTGTCCTCCAAGCGTGGAACCCGTGCCCCTGCCATGGCACAGATTTCATTCCCATCTTCAGTTAAGCCTGCTCACATGTCTACGTCCCAATGAGGCTACCCTCTTAAAAGCAGGGGCTGCATCTTATTCACTTCTGTACCCCCCAGTGGCCCAGTTCCTCACACAAAGTCAACAGCTATTCAAAAATGTTTCTTTTTATTAAAATTCAATGAGAGATGAAAGTAGGGTGAAGTGAAGCCCATATATAAGCAGGCACACACATTGGAGTTCACTCACTTGGCAGTCATCTTGTTGGATGCTTACTGTGTGCCAGGTCTCACTCTAGGCTCTGAGGGCACATCCGTGAACAAAGCAGATAAAAATCTCTGCTCCCGTGGAGCTGACACTTAAGATCTATCATAAGGAGTAGGATCAGCAATACATTTACAGAAATTCAACCATACCTATCAGCATAGTGAAGGGGGGAAAAAAAAGACACATTTAAATACTTTAATTATTGGTACTACAAAAGTCTACTGTTGATATGTAGTCTTTTATTATATATTTTACTTGCTATAATCATAAAATATTCATAGCCATGTATCACTTTACAGCCATTCTACTTGTAAGATTATATAGAGAACTTTATTGGCAATTTCAGAGATTTTCACGGATCATTTTGAGCATGCTTGATTCCATCCTTAAGCATAGTCCTTAAAACCTACCCATCTTACACAGTGTGACGCTACTGTATCAGATGGAAACTCAGAGGTTGTTGGGCAAGGAAGAAGCATTCTAAGTATCTGAACGTGAGAATAATGACATGATAAATCCATGTCTGGTTGGCTTAGTCTGGTAATAGGGAACAAGAGATGGTACCTTCACATAAATACACATGGTCAATCAACAGTGGAATTCACATCAAGAATTAAAAAAAATAAAAATGAACAGTTCATGAGTCATTTCCCATTTTTTTAAGACAACTAAAATAGTAAGACCTTGAGGTCAAAAATATTTATAATCAACTCGATTATAAATTCTAAAAGAAAAAAAACTTAACATACTGGCTTATTCTGACTAAACCTTTATCATTTTCATACATTTTCCAAAGAGTAAAAAGAACACCAAGTTAAGAAAAATCATTTTTAAATTTTGCAATAATTTTACTCTATATACATTAATACCAATCCTTTAACCCTGAAAACATTCTTCACTTGTACAATGTAAAAAGGTTGGACAGTATATGACTAGAAATATTCCATTATCATAAAGCTACAGATTTATGCTCCGAAGAGCAAAGTTAGAAAGCAAAAATAATAATATAACAGTGATAAGCACCAAGAAGACAGAATTTTTTTGCACTTAGGGCCTGACTGGTTGTATTCAANACCAATCCTTTAACCCTGAAAACATTCTTCACTTGTACAATGTAAAAAGGTTGGACAGTATATGACTAGAAATATTCCATTATCATAAAGCTACAGATTTATGCTCCGAAGAGCAAAGTTAGAAAGCAAAAATAATAATATAACAGTGATAAGCACCAAGAAGACAGAATTTTTTTGCACTTAGGGCCTGACTGGTTGTATTCAAACATAACCTCTTCCAACAAAGGAATGAAAATGACACCTTATTTGGCAAAAACAAAACGAACAAAAATATACATATAGAGGTCTGGAAACAGTGAAGAACGCCCACTGTAAAACAATAAAATCAATCATACCTGTTTTTTAATTAATGTGACATTTGCAAAACTAGACTCATGTCACTTTAGTTCACTTTATATAATTCAGACTGCTCCATTTTTGTTAATATGTTGTCACACCAGTATAAATAAATATGCTGACTCATGAGTCTGCTGTAATGAATCGACACCATTACAGCCAGAAGACCCAGTAGCTCTAAGAATCTTAGTTGCAACTCATCCCAACTGGTGTCTGTGTAATTTTTAAAAACCTTGGCCAGACGAGATATGGAGTGAATGAGATGAGTGTGTATGTGTGTGTGTGTGTGTGTGTGTGTGTGAGAGAGAGAGAGAGACAGAGTGCTTCCCAGAGAGGAGTGACATGCAAACAACCATACACAATGGCTCCAAAGACTTGGGGAGCCAGACACTGAATTTCCCCCCAGACAAACAAGAGGGGATGTTAAGAGGTGTATCATCACCACATGGAATCAGCGACGGATTTGGAACTAAGGCAGGATGCCTCAGCCACGAAGTTCCCATGACACTGGAGGACATGAAGCAGCAACAGGGATCAGGCAGGGGTCAGGAATCGTCTCTGGCTGCACGTGGAGGGTTTCCCTAGGTCTGCAGCTGAGGGTCCCCGGACCTTGCCCATAGGGCATCTGCAGTGGCCCGGCAGTGGTCCTCCACTTCTTAGTGAGGATGTCTCACGGAGCCCGGAGTCTCAGCCTGAGCACTCCCGCCTCCTGCTCTCAAAGGTTCTCTCAGTACAGATACCACCCCTTTTAGAGGCTTGGCCAAAACCTTTCAGTGACCTACCACTGCCAACTCAGGCTTGAAAGGGGCTCTCCTCTCCCTGTGGTGTCCCTGAGTTTGAGGTAATACCAACGGACTGTACGCCGTGTTGCAGTAATGAAGTCAGGTGGTCCACTAGAAAACTCAAGCGATCTGGATTCAATATTTGCCAGTCATCTCAGTAATACTTTCTAGTGAGAGAGTTTCTCCACACAAATTATAATGTGTGGAGCAAAGGAAAAAACTATTGCTAGAGGATGATAGAAAGAGTTTTTAAAAGTTCAGCGGTGAAACTCCTTAAGGGAAGGAAAAGGAGACATATCATCATTTCCACTTTCTATTTGTCCATCCTTGGCTTTGAGGTAAACGAGCACCAAGGTTCATGTAAAGCTAGTTAAAGGTTCTTCCAGGCCCCTCCACCCACACAACAATCTGAGGGAAATCCTGAACAGTCTTTCCCAAATTTGTAACCGTATCTCCGGGCATGTCCATACAGCTCTTTAATTCACTAGCAAAATCCACAGCAGTTTTTAAAACAGAATGACATAGTTGCATTCTTTAAATGCCAGCCATGAAATCATCACTTAAAAAAAAAGATAAAGAAACTAGTCAGATTATATATATGGAAGTCAAGCAAACTTCTCTCTTTTTTTAAGCTGCTTTATTTGGTCTGCTGAAGACATGCCTATGGCTGCTTCTAAAAAGCCCTTAGGAAGAGCCTCACGTGACACCCTGCAGTTGGATGCTGTCAGGTTCTTAAACTACACTGTAGGTCTAAACTTCTTCATGAAAACCCCCCAAAGGTACACACTAAATGCAAAGAAAAACTTCTTTTATAATTCAGTGAATTTCAGTCACACCAAAAAAACGATCTAACCTGTTCAAGCACGCAACTTCTCCTTCTTCCCCCATGAACTAAATTCTTTTCTCTAAAAAATGGTCAGATTTGAAGATCGAGTTAAAATCCACCAAATTTCCAGTTAAACTCTGAGGGTTTCTATACAACAGTAGCATGATTTTGAATTCATATTGGCATCCAGCTTTCTGTATTTTTCCTATATATATCCTAGAGAAGCTTCCTGGATCATATTTAGGGAGAAATTAAAAGGGTCTTGTATGATACTGCAAAGTTCCAGTAAATTCTGTTTATCAGGGTTTACCCTTAGCTCAATGGCATTCAACCTCTCCATGATGCAAGTATAGGGATAACAAGTTATTTCAGATACAAAACTCTTAGCTCTGTGTCATAAATAAATTTGGGTAAAACCGCAAGCCTTCCACTGAATCATCTCGGCAAAGATGGCCCATCTTCTCGGCAAGAAGCAACCTAGGAGTCAAAGGGAAAAAAACACCATCATCCATCCATCCATTCAGAAACACAAATGATAGCTCTAAGTGAGCAGCAGAGACCTCGCTTACCTCTCTTTAGCCAGAAGGACAGACATTCCCACGAGCTTAGCAAACTCTTCTGATGTTAATGATCCCTTCTCTGAAACCTAACAGAAACACAGAGCAGGAAAAAAAATGTGATCAATTAGGCCACCTCAGTACTAACCTGAGGAGAATATCTATACGTATCTACTGTGAAATAATTAACTGAATTTTCTACTAAGATCACTCCAGAACTAAATCTTCTTCACTAATGCTTAAGTCTACAAAAGTGGAAGGACCCAAAACAAACACTGTAGGCTAAAACATTGTGTAATAGGGCAACGTGTATGTGTCTGTGCAAAGTCACTTAAGTGGTATCCAACTCTTTGGGAACCCATGGACTGTAGCCTGACAAGCTCCTCTGTCCATGGAATTTTCCAGGCAAGGATGCTGCAGTGGGTTGCCGTGCCCTCCTCGAGGGGATCCTCCCGACCCAGGGATTGAACTCGTGTCTCTTAAGTACCCTGCATCGGGTTCTTTGCCACTAGCGCCACCTGGGAAGCCCAATAAAGGCAGTGAACTTCATAGTCTGAAAAGGAACATACAACAAATTCTAACTGAGTGCATAGTACATGCTCCAGTGAAGGACCCTTATACATAGGATTGGTTTTAAGTATGTGATCAGAATATGTATAGTCTTGAAACTTTCATCAAGTTTAAAATAAGAGGTATAATAAATGTGAGTTATTCTAATTATACAGGCTCACCACAGAAGCTAAGAGGCAGTAATATTTCAAGATCCTAACAAATAATCAGTTTGGCCAGCAAAATCCACCTAAACTACAGTTGCTTTCCATATTTTTTGAAGCAAATATTTTACAAAACAATTTGCAATGTTCACAATGCAGCTCACATGGGTATGACTAAAAGAAAAAGTTCAATCATGGGTAACACTCTGACAAGGTTAAAAACTTATTCTCAAGGCTGAGTTTTGAACAGAAAGGGAGTAAGCACCTCCCTCATTCTAGCCCCCCTTACTTACAAGATGTTATGAGTGCTGGCAAGTTTCAAAGAGCTTTCAAAGTATAAATGTGATGAACAGTCACTCATTGTTAATAATCAACCGTTTTCAATTGGGTCTGTGAACATTACTTTTTAGCAAAGTTAAATTCAAAAGGAAATCCTGTTTCTCAAGTTGCTAAGCTCTGGGGTCTTCGGGGGGCAAGCTCTAACAAGGGAGGGAGGAAGCTGGGTCCCCGTACCGTCTCCAAGGCTGAGGCCACCATTTCCTCCTCCTTGTGGGACTGAAGTTCAATAACCATGACGCCGCTGTCAAACACGCGGAGTCTAAAAGTCGCAGAAGGGAGAACAAAGCCGTGAACATCTGGGATCTTGGACCCTCGGGGAGGCGAAAATATTTTTTTACTTTCATTTATGCCCAGGTCTGAGGGCAATATTAACACAAAACAGCATTTCAAAATATAACGACCATGGATAACTAAGGCATAACCAAAAAATCTCATGAATAAACAGTTAATGAAATTCTGCACTATAATCCACATGCTAAGTAAAATATGCCTGGCTACTTTTTTTAAAACCTGAGGAAAAGGAAAACACAATTCACCGCTGAATGTTTGTACTTCCAGGTCTCCAGAGACTAAGACAAAAAAAAAACTGTGTAAGGACAGAAAGACTGGTCACAGTGACCTCATGGGAGGAGCCCACATTGGCAAGAGTCTGCGCACCTGCCCTTGAGGCCCTGCACTGCCCTGAGAAGGATGGGAGCTGGGATGACAGGTGCCCATGGCGCCAGGGGATTTCTGCCCACATGCGAGAGGAGCTTCCAGGAGAGTGATGTATACGCTGGCTCACCACGCAGGAGGACAGGCCCACAGGGCTGCTCTGTCTACCCAGGGTGGAATTGTGACGACGGATAGCAAGCTTCCCTCAAGGTTCTTTTACCTGAGAGGTAATTTCAGTGCTTCCAGCATCCTGCACGCATTCACTAAATCTTCTGGTGAAAGCAACTAGAGAGGGGGAAAAAAACCCAAGATTACTATTTACACTGCAGATTTAATAGAGTGATGCTATGTAATTATGACGACCACTCAAACAGAAGAGGTAAGTGTAAAATGTCATGTATCAAGGATNATGAAATTCTGCACTATAATCCACATGCTAAGTAAAATATGCCTGGCTACTTTTTTTAAAACCTGAGGATAAGGAAAACACAATTCACCGCTGAATGTTTGTACTTCCAGGTCTCCAGAGACTAAGACAAAAAAAAAAAACTGTGTAAGGACAGAAAGACTGGTCACGGTGACCTCATGGGAGGAGCCCACATTGGCAAGAGTCTGCGCACCTGCCCTTGAGGCCCTACACTGCCCTGAGAAGGATGGGAGCTGGGATGACAGGTGCCCATGGCGCCAGAGGATTTCTGCCCACATGCGAGAGGAGCTTCCAGGAAAGTGATGTATACGCTGGCTCACCACGCAGGAGGACAGGCCCACAGGGCTGCTCTGTCTACCTAGGGTGGAATTGTGACGACGAATGGCAAGCTTCCCGCAAGGTTCTTTTACCTGAGAGGTAATTTCAGCGCTTCCAGCATCCTGCACGCATTCACTAAATCTTCTGGTGAAAGCAACTAGAGAGGGGGAAAAAACCCAAGATTACCATTTACACAGCAGATTTAATACAGTGATGCTATGTAATTATGACGACCACTCAAACAGAAGAGGTAAGTGTAAAATGTCATGTATCAAGGATTTTAGGTGGCTTAGTCACTTACAAGGCAAAAAGGATTAACAAAGAAGCAAAGACGTCTATTCATTAGAGCAGTGCTATCCAAAGAAATATAATACAAGTCATATAGGTAGTTTAAAACCTTCTAGTAGCCACATTAAAAAACACACAGGTGAAATTAATTTTAATGCATATATTTTATTCAACAGAGCCAAAAATTCGCCATGTAATTGATATAAAAATCATTAATAAGATAGTTAACACTTCTTTATTCTATACAAAGTCTTCTAAATCCAGGGTGTAATTTACACTTACAACACACTTCAATTTGGACTACCTGCATTTCAAGTTTACGATCGTCACCTGTAGCTACCTAGCGGCTACCCTTCTGGATCACATGGCCTTGAAGAATCAGCTCAGTACGGTGGTGACCAGCAGCTGTGAGTCACACGGAATAGCTCCGGAGCCAGTCCAGCCTGCGTCCCAATCTCTGTCAAAAGACTGTCTCCAGGTAGAGCCGTGGTCAAGCTTTTGAATCTTTCTGAGCCTCAGTGTCCTCGTCCCCTAATTGTCCCCCAGATGGGGAGAGTAAAAGTAGCTACCACACTGAGTGATGGGGAGGATAAACAGAGAACACGTGGAGAGCACCTGGTGCACAGTAAGTACCCACAGGGGATGATTACTATGACTACTCAAGTTAAAACACAGAGCAGAGGGACCTCCCTGGTGGTCCAGTGGTTAAGACTCCACACTTCCAGTGCAGGGGGGTGTGGGTTCAATTCCTGGTTGGGGAGCTAAGATCCCACATGCCGTGTGGCACAGTCAAAAAATTCAAAAAAACAGAAAAACACAGAGCAGAGCCTTGACTTGGGGAACCTGGGTGAGCACTGGAGATGCACATGTGAGCTGTCTGTGTGGAGGGCGGAGAGAGTGCACAGACAGACCCTTGGAGGCTAAGGATACGTGAGTGGAAAGGACAGCCAGAGCTGAGGTGTAGCTAGGGCTGATTCTAAGCCAAAGGAACGGGGCAGCTTTCCCGCTGTGTTATCTATAGGCAATCTGAGTCCAGCCAGGTTCATTCAAAACAGTTAACAATCACAGAGTAAGGTCACCAGGCATAGTCTTGCTCATCATGACACAAACATAGGCTATTAGAATGCTAAGGTATCACTCAATCTAAACCCTATCTTAAAGGTAAAAAACCTGAGTTCCAGAGAAGTTAAGGAAGCTACTCAAAGTCACTGAGCAAAACCAGGAACAGAATCCACCCTCTAGATCTCAGAGCAGTGTTCTTTTCACTGCACCACACTGCTTCTCAAAATATCAAGACTTTTGATATTCACAGCCCTTCCTCAGATTGTATTCATTGCAGGAGAATTTGTATTCTATCAAGAAAGTCTATATTTAGCCAAAAGCATATCTAAAAATTCTTACTTCCATTCCTCGAGCTCGGTTTACTAAACAGTACACCTCCGTAAGTGACATTATTCCCCCTCGTTCCTGTTAAAATATGAAATAAAAAGAAACATTATAATTAGCACTAGTTAGCACTTCCTAATAGAAATTATAACCAGAGCAAAATCAGAAATTATAAAATTTCTTAAGAAGCTTTTGAAAACTATATTTACACACCAGGAACCCGTTCGGATACCAGGAGGCACTTCAAATTCCCTATTTGGACTTTAATGCCATAATTACTTTTTTAATATTTACTTAAATAAAAACAGGGGTTGGACACTATGTTTCAAAAAGTGTATTTAAATGTTTTAAGTTATTCAAGCTAATAACTAAATAAATGATGGAATTAAATAAGAATATCACCATTTTGCAACCCTAATGAAGTCACAGATACAGATAATGACTGACAGTAGCTGTTAATATCACACAAAAAAGATAATCAGATATAACATACCTCCTGATGGAAACGCACAAAACCCTCTATGAAATATTCTTATTAGGACAAAAAAAAAAAACCTCTAGATATAACTACCAGTTTACAGGGGACACATAAGACAGTGAAGCATGGTAACTTACAGTTAGCAAAATCCAACTCTGAAACACTCTATAAGATAAACTAGCTTCTTCAGTAAATAAATTTTATGATGGGAAAAGAGATGGGAGAAGGAAAAACCCATAGAACTAAAAAAAAATCTTGAGAGAAATCAAACATTTGCAATGTATCTTGGCTTGAACAAATCAACTGCAACAGAAAATGTGAATACTAACTGGGTATCTGATAATACTAAAAAATTATTTTTTAAATTTTAGGTGTGAAATGGGATTATAATCATATTTAAAGGCATCTTTATCACTATAATTACATGGTTAAATGTTTACAGGTAAAGGGATATGATGTCTGGGATTCACTGTAAAATAATTTTGAGTGGAGCTGGATGATGGGGACATAAGGATTCATTATGCTATCCTACTCTGTCATATGTCTGAAATATTTCTTAATACAGGTACTTTAATAAAGTTTTGATTCCCTGAATAATGTTAAACTAGAATATGAAACTTTATTATGAAGTTATTAATAGTACACAATATATGAAAAAATGTGTCTAAAATAAATACAGATTATATATTTCCTTTTGAAAATAGATAAGAAAGACTTTTTGCATCAAACAGATTTAGATATCTGAAATGGAAATTAAAAACAATTTAGAAAATTATTGACAAAGAATCACTGAACTAGTTTATTACTGCAAGGAAAAATAACATGTTGGTTGAATAGTAGCCACATCATGAAAGCAGTTAAGCTCTTAAGACCTCTGATGACACAAAAATAATTTAACACAATTTAAAGAGACCATTAAGATTTTGTTTTTACCTCCAAAGGTGCCTGCAGTATTCCAGCCAGCTGTTTGGCCAGCTGCATGTGGTACTGTGTGCCAGAGCCGTAGGTTTCNATAAAGTTTTGATTCCCTGAATAATGTTAAACTAGAATATGAAACTTTCTTATGAAGTTATTAATAGTACACAATATATGAAAAAATGTGTCTAAAATAAATACAGATTATATATTTCCTTTTGAAAATAGATAAGAAAGACTTTTTGCATCAAACAGATTTAGATATCTGAAATGGAAATTAAAAACAATTTAGAAAATTATTGACAAAGAATCACTGAACTAGTTTATTACTGCAAGGAAAAATAACATGTTGGTTGAATAGTAGCCACATCATGAAAGCAGTTAAGCTCTTAAGACCTCTGATGACACAAAAATAATTTAACACAATTTAAAGAGACCATTAAGATTTTGTTTTTACCTCCAAAGGTGCCTGCAGTATTCCAGCCAGCTGTTTGGCCAGCTGCATGTGGTACTGTGTGCCAGAGCCGTAGGTTTCCCTGGTAACAGGGTTAGCTATCCCCATGCTCAGCAAATAGGATTTAAACCTGATGGTCTATAATGAGAGGAAAAGATACACGGAAAGACTATGCAGATTTAGTCTCTCTACCAAGCATCTGAAATCCATCAGACATTCAGTTCTACTCGATAATTTCTATATCTATCCATCTCTTATACTGTGTTTCTATGCTGTGAAATATATGAGTGGATTCCTAGTATTTCCTGGCATAAATCGGATTATTACTCTTCTCCTGCCTTAGTGACTCAGTCTCTGTTAACCCCACAGGCTTGGTGGCAGATGAGACTCAGATAACAACCATCCTCTGTTTAATGTCAACCGAATGATAAAACCAAAAACCTAGGAAAACAGCTGTGACCAGATTGTAGACAAATTTAATGAAACATATCAAACTTAAGGGTATGTCAAAAACAATCACTTCTTCCACATTTCAATATCTCTTATTTTCTACACTCTAGGAAAAGTACTGAAATATCCTTTAATTCTGCCAGAGGTAACAAAGTTTTTATGGCTGACTTTTTCTTTCACATTTCTCAAGTCCTAAAAGAAATCAAACACTATTTTAAGAAACAGCATGCTGGTAAACAGCCAAAATGCCCTCGTGTTATCTCTGTAATCTAGTCCCCAAAGCCTTAAAGAGGCCACCCGTGTACCTCATCTTCTGTGATGTCACCTTGCTTGTCTTTGATCTTATTAGCAATGGACTTTGATAACTCCACCATTTCCTTAGCCTGTCAAGAGAACAGAAAAAGAGCAAAAAGAAGTAATGTCCCTAAAGGCTAACAAAATATATTTTCAAAAGTGTATTATAATTGGTATGAATTTAATAGATGTAAATGACATATACCTTGACCATTAGCTTGCTGAGGTCTTCGAAGGCCTGAAATGAGAAATGAGATTTTGTTGGAATCTGTCTAAAGAAATGAGATGTTTTAAAGCAACGAAGCACTCTATTTTCTTCCCTATGACAGAAATTTATGAAATTTTCTGACAAATAAATTTATTTATATGAATAGTTATATACTCATAAATCTACCTTATCCTAAAGAATTCAGTTTAGCTTAGAAGCTGTCAAATTTCCAAAACCAACTACAGAACACATATTTTCAGAAAGAAAACAGTTACTGGTTAAACAAACAAAAGGTGACATAACAGTTTAGAAAATATTATTTCTTTGACACAAGTAAGAAAATTTGTCACCGGTTTTTCCCAGATAAGAGGTCAGGAATCACAGGTGTTGTACAGTTTTCCTGGCCGAAAATGGCAACATGCAGTTGCTGGAATACTCCTTTGGGTCCAACAATTTCAGCTTTAATAGTAGGTGTGATTAACCAAAACCATAAACCTCAGCCTTGAATATTACACAGATTATACTTGTAGCCTTGGCTAAACTGGATATCACAAAAGAACATTTAAATACCACCCAAGCATATCTAAATAAAACCTATCAACTGTTTGATTTACTACAATGAACATCCATCTCCTCCAAAGGCCTCTTCAAACTTAATCAGATACATTTATAATTCAAGTATTTGTGGCTCAATGATAAAGAAGTTGCCTGCCAATGCAGGAGATGTAGGTTTGATCCCTGGGTCAGGAAGATCACCTGGAGGAAGGCATGGCAACCCACTCCAGTATTCTTGCCTGGAGAATCCCATGGACGGAGGAGCCTGGCGGGCTACAGTCCATAAGGTCACAAAAGAGTCGGACACAGCTGAGCACACACTCACATACTTCCAGTGCAGAATAGCATCTAACTGATGTGCATAGATGTGACTTTTTAAAACCAATTAAGCAGCTTATCATTAACTGAAAATTCTTTCAATCCACCGAGAACAGTGGCCCACGGGTTCAGCCTGGCTGGTGCCCATCTTAATGACGTGCAAGAATGTATCCCCGATCTGCAGAAAGATTTTGCTAAAGAATAGAGTGCTTGTGTACAGTTCTTATGGTCAACTCACTGGGCTGCTACTGAAAACAAAGGGGAATGAATGTGCACACACCTAACAGGAATTTCCTCAGATAAACAAAAGGCTTAAACACTGGATTCTTATCAGCAGCGGCCAGCAGATGCAGGAAACCTTTTGTGGGAAACTTTGGGCAACGGCCCTGAAACTAAGGCTATTTGAATGTTTAAATGGAGGGCAAATTGCATGCCAGCCTCATTTTCAAATAAAATTAAAATGCAGACACTTTACACACTCAGACTTTTACTTTGCGTATACAGTTACTAGATCTCTTTTATCGAAGTGAAAAGAAAAGACAACATTTCTAAAATTTTATATGGTAAGTCATTTTATTTACTGTATTATATTTTCATAGAAAAAGTCTGCTGCAAATAATGGTAAGTCTACATAGAATACACTAACTCTTGATGTGCGTAGTCCATAAAAAATAATTACAAATATTTTAGTATTTTGGAAGAAGTACCTATAAAAAAAATTCTAGATAATTATAAAGCATAATTAAAAGCATCCTCACTTCCATTTCTATTATTATTCTAAAATTTGGTATTAGCATTGAACATGTTACTCCTTCAGCCGTGTCTGACTTTTTGTGACCCCATGGACTATAGCCCACCAGCTCCTTTGTCCATGGAATTTGCCAGGCAAGAATACTAGAGTGGTTTGTCCCTTTCTACTCCAGGGGATCTTCCCAATCCAGAGATCAAACCCACATCCCCTTGTGCCTCCTGCATTGGCAGGCGGGTTCTTCACCACTGCGCCACCTGGGAAGCAGAGGAAGGACCATCTGGTGAAGAAATGACCTGCACAAGAGCTCAATGCCTGTGTAGACTCCTCTGACTATGCAACTCTGAAAACCACAATGAAGTGGAATAACAGTTCATAAGTTAAGAAAAACGCTATTCTGAACACCAAGTTAGTATGGCAGCCTTTAGAAAAAGGAATACTGATGATGCAAAATTGGTTCACTGCTCCATGCCACCTCCAAGTGTCACACAGAAGGATGACTACAAAAGCCACTGCAAGAGGACAGTGACAGCACCTTCTGGGTGGCAGAGCGCGCTCGGGATGCAGCAGACCACACTCGTCTGCAAATCAGGAAACCCAAGTCCTCATAACCCTGGTTCCAAGTCGCGTCACCAGCCCTGAGATGATTCCCTCTCTGGATAGTAAGAAGCCCTCTGTCTCATGAGAAAATGCTGGAATTTCATGGGACTAGAGGATTCTGGGAAGTTGGGGGCCGTGGCAGCATTGTTTTTGAATCTCTCCAAATCCCACCATGAAAATGGGGCAACAAGATCTCAAAACCTCTAACACCCACAGGCAGCATATACGAAGAAGCTGAGTGACGAGATCTCCACAAGAACCCCAAGACACAAGCTAGTGGAGACAAGCCACCGAGAGCCCCAGGAGCTGCCTGATCTTAACAGTGAGGCAGAGACAGAAAAGGGAGGCAACAGAGCAGCCGGCAGACCTGAGGAGAGGAGACCCCGAACCAGCCAGCGGGCATCACTCGAGAGCAGGCGGGCAACCTGAGGTCAGGGACTGAGACGGGGAGAGCTTTGCCCACTTCAGCAGTGGGTGGGGCAACGGGTCCTCAGGCAGGGCTGAAGCAGCCTGTAAACTCTGGAAAGCTCCCCCCACCCAGGGCTTCCCGGCCAGGACAGGAGCCCACATGGGGAGAAACTACTGAGACAGGAATCAAAACCTGAGTGAGGCAGGGATAACAGGGGAAGAGGGGAAAGGGGCAGCTAAAAGCAGGGGTGGGTATGGGGCCAGGAAACCATGGACAGCAAGTCACCTCCCTTGTGCATTCTGCACGAACAGAGCTCTGTGGAGTAAGAGACGCAGCCCTGAGCCAGGTCTTCCTCTAAAAATTCAGGAAAACTAATTTCACACGAAAATTAGCAACAGCAAAGTATCAAGGTCAAATCCCACACAAGGTTATTACAAGAAAAAAAGAAAATCAGGAGCCGAGTAACATTACAGATAATGAAAGAAAGCCAGAACGACACGTTCATAGAACGGATCAAAAATTAACCTTCGGTTTCAAAATGAGCTGATAGATGTTAAGAAAATGATAGCAGTTGTGAAAGAACAACATAAATCAAGAATGAACTTTTTAAAATCATTTTTTAAATAAAGCCTATACTAGNGCAGAATAGCATTTGCCCCTTAACTAAGTTAACCAAGCATTCAAAATAATTATACAGGGGACCTTGAATTCATTATGAGTACCATCCAGTCAATGCCACCTAGACTTTAAAATATATGCACAATAATTCATGACGTTTTCTAACATCACAAAATCAATCTGTATTTCTTTTTTATTCCTTTCTGGAAAACCTTTTTAAAACACATTTGGGCTAATTATGCCAACCTGAAGTAGATGCATTCAATGGAAACTGTGGCTTCAGGAAAGCTATATTCCAATACCCAGAATGGAGGCAGCCACAGCTGTATCCCAAAGAATAAGCAAGATGGCTGAGAAAGACAGCTGACAGGAACTTGTGTAAGAATTACCTCAGAAATGTTTTTGTCAGTTTCTTTCCTTTTTTCTTCCAGTTTCCTTTCAATGCCTACGATTCCTACAGCCCTTATTCTTCCTGGCTAAAAAACAAAAGTAGAAAATAAAACGTCCCAACAGGAAGAACATACTCTGTTGTAACCCCACCGCACCATGTGTTCAATGGCGAGAGAGGCCTCACAAAGAACCCAAGAGAAACAGCACACAGTTACATCCAGTTTCCTTTCAAAACATTTGTCGGGTTATGGCCACACAGAATGACCTCCAAATCATTACAAATAAAAGCTGAACACAACAACAGATGGCATATTTTTACTCTGTATTTCAGGTATAAATTAAATTTCCTCTTCATTTTTGTTTGCTGGCAAGTCATCATGTATGTATCAGATATTGGGCCTCCAATGTGCAAAAAATTAAGAGTTAAAATTCTGGTACTTGACAGCTATTATACAAGCTATTTTTACATATTTGGGTGTCTGTCCAGACTTGGGGGTGAATGAGACTGGCCTGGAAAATGTCACCCCGTGGCACTACTGTCTGTTCTTTCGGATGCCACGCTAATTATGAAGGACAGAGTGCCAGAAGATGGAATCTAACTTGGTAAGTAGTTAATCATGTGTTATTTCCACGTGTCTACTGTCTATAGAGTACTAAGTCAGGTTCTGTGAAAATAAGGTTCTAATTAGAACATTATCATCTTGCTTCTGGACAGCTCTATAATCAGAGAATTCTTTTTCCTTTAATGAAGATGGAAAGACAGAGCTGAAAACACTGGAGTAGGAAACAGTTAAAAATACCTGGGGTCCTCGATTTGTTTGTAATGACTGGGAAACTGGCATATTCTCCCATCTTCGCTGTGTCATCTCCTCTGATAGACGCCTGTAAAACTGTTAGGCACATACAAACACTTTATTTTTTTTTAATTTGTTCAATTCTTTTTAATTGAAGGACAATTGCCTTATAACACTGTGCTGGATTCTGCCATACATCAACATGAATTAGCCGTAAGTATACACATGTCCCCTCCCTCTTGAACCTCCCTCCCAACCAACCCACCCCCTAGGTTGCCGCAGAGCGCTGAGCTGAGTTTCCACGGCCGATCTAATTTTACATGTGGGAGTGCATATGTTTCAACATATGCACTCAATTTGTCCCACCCCTCCTTCCCCCACTGTGTCCACAAGTCTGCATTTCCACTGCTGCCCTGCAAATGGGTTCATCAGTACCACCCTTCAAGAGTCCACATATGTGTGTTAATACACGATACTGAATCAGGCAGGCTGTGGCATCCTCATACACATCATTACTTAACATTTGTTTAGTTGAGAGGTCTGTTCGGTCATTTGTGACAAGCCTAGAATTCTCAGAGACATCAAAGGAAATCAAAGGAAGTTCTTTTCTTGGATCCACTTCAGAAAACACAAAGGAAAAAAAAAAAAAAGGAACTGACCTTCTACAATAAAGTGAACTATTCTCAACAAAGAGATGAGTTACAATGAAATAAATAGACTGACTTTAAACAATCCTGCATGTGTGGATTGTTTTCGATCCATACTGAAATTGACCCAGTGCCAAGAAAAATACACAACCATTATCCATGAAGGAAGCAGAGAATAATTTGTCTAGTTAAAATATGAGGTCAGATATTAGGGCCAAAACATGCCTATGCTTGTAAAAAAAAAACAACAACAACAACTGTATCTTTCAACTACAGTGAGAATGACTTGAGTTAGTCACTTCAATTTGCTCAGAGCCTGTGGATTGAGAATACTGGGTCAGATGCTATAAAGAAAAAGAACATAAATACTTTATGATCCTGGTGGGGAGATAAACACAGGCTTATCAATGTCTAAAGAATATTTACATACCAACTTATTAGCCAGAACATATAAACCATGATACCATGGAATAAGAACTTAGAACTGTTAGATTTGTATGGAGTTAATAAAGGTAGACTGCCTAGTGTAAGGCTGGTGAACTTTCAGGCACAGAGGAAGTTACACATTTCACTGCATCATCCTCTGTCCCTTCATCCAAACAACAGCACCGAACACTTCACTAGTCACCTAGTGCCACGACTTAGCTCATTTCCAGCCTCCGATCTTTCCTGTTCCCACATCCTCCTGCTTCCTGTTCCCACTGAAACCTAAACTTCATATACTTCACTGATCAGGTTTAAGAGATGATACAAATTTTATTGGAAAGTTATGGTGAAAACTGGTTCGTTGAGCAATACTGCCTTCTACCCTATAAACAAACAACCAGAGTTCATATAGATGCACTTTTCTAGTTCAGTTTTATTCATAAGGAGACTTACCTCAATCTGTCCATGTTCCTTGAAGGAGAGCTTGATGTAGGAGTTCTTACTGTTCTGGAACGGGCCAGGTTCCTTGTTAGAAGCAGCTGGGTGAAGATGAACCACTATTTTGGCACTGAAGA
Organism: Neotragus moschatus; assembly: GCA_006410615.1. Classification (NCBI taxonomy): domain Eukaryota; kingdom Metazoa; phylum Chordata; class Mammalia; order Artiodactyla; family Bovidae; genus Neotragus; species Neotragus moschatus. The sequence continues at coordinate 4,153,515 of SJYA01002027.1, forward strand.
AAGAGCAGATGGAATGTATTTAATTGCCTTTTAAGAATCACTAATTTGGCAGCTTCCTTGGTGGTCCCACCATGCAACTAAGGGGATACGGGTTTGATCCCTGGTCCGGGAAGATCCCACATGCCACAGAGCGACTAAGCCCATGCACCGCAACTACTGAGCCTGCGCTCTAGAGCCTGGGAGCACCAGCTACTGAAGCCCACGTACCCTGGAGCCTGTGCTCTGCAGCAAGAGAAGCCACCGCAAGGAGAAGCCCCCACTCACCCCAGCTAGAGAAAGCCCACATGCAGCAATGGAGACCCAGTGTAGTTAAAAAAAAAAAAAAAAACCACACCAATTCTATTTTTGTAACTTTTAACGTATTTCAGATCACTTAAAAAGTTCATGTAGAAACAAAGAACATCCTGAAAGGAATCTTTTTAAAGTCTGTATCAATTCAGTGTTAACAAATCTCTCAAAAATCTCTCTACTTAAAATGTATACGCTGTGCACCAAAAAATTCAAGTTACCAGCTCTATAGACTAAATAAAAATGTGGTTTTAGGAAATCAGTTCAAAATAAACTTGCAGAAATGAGGTGGTTTATGATGCTGGTGGACAATCAGGTTTTCCACCCCGTCATCTCCAAAGGTGACTAGGGGGCCGATCACCTCTGCCAAGGCATACGACCGTACTCATTTGAAAACAAAATGTGAAAACTTATCTGCGTAAAACTGGCCAGCTGACATTTTATTAAAACTCCATCCAAAACTAACATTCCACAGTGTCATTTTTGGAAAATGCCACTCAGTCAATGACATGATTTAGAGAGATATCCTGCAGCAAAAACAATTCTCAAAACGCTGCTGCCCCAGGATCACAAGCTGCTATGATCTTTATGACAACTGCTATCTGCTAGGCCATTAAAAACACCACTGTATTTGTTCAGTTCTGTGTCTTTTTTTCCCCCAACCAGCTCAATAAACAACTCCTATCAACATGAGCAAAACTGAAAAACTCAAAGTATATTGCATACCCAGCTTAGACCTTTTTCTCTATGACCACATTATATTGGGTTGGCCACAACATTCGTTCGAGTTTTCCTATAACATCTAGAAAAATCCGAATGAACTTTTGGGCCAATACAAGGGATATACCAATTACGCAGTATTACTTTGTTTAGATCCATAGAGCTGCCTAAATATCATCCTAAAATTGAACAACCATGTGTGGGGCCTCCTTGATGTCACAAATGCTTTGGTTAGTGAACTGGGGCTAGGCGTGGACAGACTCTCCACAGGTTCCTTCCTGGGGACTATCTTCAAGTGAAGCGAGCAAATAAAACCGTGTAAGCAGAATTCCAAGACTGTTTGAAATGAACTGGCAGGGAGATAAACTATGATGATTAGATCAGTTAGGAGTGAGCACACGCACCATACAACCTTTAAAACTAAAAAACCTGGAGCCCTAACTATCAGGACTTTTCAAAGGAAACTGAATGAAAAGCTAAAAGATGATACAAAATCAAGTATAAACAAAGTCAGCATAAAAAGAGTCACGCTGGAAATTCCCTGCCAGTCCGGTGGTGAGGACCCTGTGCTCTTGCTGCTGAGGGACCTGGTTTTTTGATTGCAGGATCTGACTACATGAAAGCTAAAGATAAGCCCAGGTAGGGGAAAAACTCCTTACCAGCAATATTTGTTTGCAAGTTGTCCTCAATTACATGCGCCCAAGTATATATAAGCCAAAATGTCTTATATACTTGAGTAAACAGAAATATTTTAACCTGTGGCTTTAAACCAGGGTGACTACATCTCCTGGTTTGCTTGGGGACAGTCCTGTTTTTTATACTTGCCTGGTCTAATGATAACTGAAAGTGAAGTCACTCAGTCAGGTCCGACTTAGCGACCCCGTGGACTGCAGCCCACCAGGCTCCTCTGTCCATGGGAGTCTCCAGGCAAGAATACTGGAGTGGATTGCCATTTCCTTCTCCAGGGGATCTTCCCAACCCAGGGATCGAATCCAGGTCTCCTGCATTGCAGGCAGATGCTTTAACCTCTGAGCCACCAGGGAAGCCCAATGATAAGTAGGGTCCCCTATTATTCTAATAAATGTCTCAGTTTGGACAATAACTCTTGTGATGCTCTATTCAACACTGATGCCTAAAAAAGTTGAAGCTGAGAAACTTATGGTCAACTAGAATCAGGAGTAAAGTCAGGCACTTTTCTCAGATGGGTCATTTCTGATCTTAAGTACTGAATGAGAGATGTTACTGTTGCTCAGCCTTTAAGTCATGCCAGACTCTCTGTGCCTCCATGGTCTGCACCATGCCAGGCTCCTCTGTCTGCCACCATCTCCCAGAGTTTGCTCAAACTCATGTCCATTGAGTTGGTGATGCTATCTAACCATCTCTTCTCGTCCCCTTCTCCTCCTGCCTTCAATCTTTTCCAGCATCAGGGTCTTTTCCAAGGAGTCAGCTCTTCGCATCAGGTGGCCATGAGAGATATATGGATGTATAAAAGCAAATGTCAGGGGAGTTCCCTGGTGGTCCAGTGGTTGGGACTCTGCACTTTCACTGCCAGGGGCCTGGGTTCAACCCCTGGTCGAGGAACTAAGATCCTGCAAGCCATCTGTCAGGGCAAAAAAAATGATTCAACTGTCTGAAAATATATTCAGTGACAGCTGACCCACACTTATGTATTATGACCCGAGGATACTACAACAACCTTATTTAGTACTTAATTCATGCTTTAAGAATGACTTCCATTTATCAATGAGTTTAAAGTAGGATAATATCTTTTTGTAAACATAGATATTTTCCCCCAGTTTCGAGATATAACTGACATACAACACTAGAAAGTTTAAGGTGTAGAGCATAATGATTTAAGTTACACACATCATGAAACAATTACCAGAGTAAATTCAGTGAACATCCAATACAAAATTAAATAGAAAAAAATTTTTTTTTCCCCTTGANTTTTGTAAACATAGATATTTTCCCCCAGTTTCGAGATATAACTGACATACAACACTAGAAAGTTTAAGGTGTAGAGCATAATGATTTAAGTTACACACATCATGAAACAATTACCAGAGTAAATTCAGTGAACATCCAATACAAAATTAAATAGAAAAAAAATTGTTTTTCCCCTTGAGAGGAGAACTCTCAGGATTTACTCTCAACAACTCTCATATATAGTGTACAGCGATGGTAATTCATTCATCATGTCGTACGTCACATCCCTACTGCTTCTTTATCTTATTACTGGAAGTCTGTGCCTTTTGACCACTTTCATCCAATTTTCCCTTCCCTCCCTGCCCCACCTTTGGCAACCACAAATCTGATCTCTTTTTCCATGAATTTAGTTGAAGTATAACTGACCTCCAACACTATGTTAATTTCTGTTACACAGCNATCTTAACATTAGCGACTTTAAATAATACGGTTAACAAGCATGCATGGGAAGAAACCTGCCCTGCCTCGCTGAAGACACTCTGAGAGAGATCACTCCACCAAGCACCTCAGCAACTCAGAGAAGTAACATCTGAAGTAACATGTACTCTCTCCTGGCACTTATTCTGGTCTGGCTACGAATGTTTTGGCTAATGTGACATACACAAAACCAAATGATTGAGTCCAAGCTACTTTTAAAAATCTCTTTTTTGCCAGTAAGACTGCCTTTTCCCAGAAGCACGTATCTTGTCAGCTTGAGAGTACCTGATGCCGCATTACACAGCATAACTGCCTAAGAGTCCTGATTAAGAGACTGCACCTTATCCGTCTGGAATCCAAGCATCAGGCTGCGAGCTGAAAGCCGAAGCCAGAAGACCTTTCATTGCTATGGGGGAACAATGTGCACACGCAATGCATAAAGCTTGCTGCCCTCAGTGAAGACATTGTGTAATAATCGTTGGCTGCAGGGACTGCAAGAGATTATGAGCTCAAGCCCACAGACAAGTTTAGGCTGGTTTGTGCTTACCACTCAGAGCTAGAATAATTTCAACTACTTAAAAGTTAGTAGTTAAAATAACTTAGGCATTCGCTGAATAAGCTCTTACTGTTTTAACATTTCTCTGTCATGAAAGTAATATGCTGTTGAAAAAAATTTTTTAAGTCTGAAAACAAAAATGAAATCATTCATAATTAGACCAGCCAGGATATGTGGATATAAACTTAAAATGAGGCCATGATATTTATAATTTTATAACTTGCTTTTTTTCACTTAGCAGCCTATTGTTAGTCATTCCTCAAGCTGGTTTGGACATGTCATATTTAATTAGCCAAGCCCCACAGTGGATATTCAGATCGCCTCCAACTTTTCCCTATATTGCAGAATAATAAATTTTATATATATATATGCTATGTGCTGTGTAAGTTGCTTCAGTCGTGTCTGACTCTTTGTGACCCAGTGGACTGTAGCCCGTCAGGCTCCTCTGTCCATAGGATTCTCCAGGCAAGAATACTGGAGTGGGTTGCTATGCCCTCCTCCAGGGGATCTTCCCAACCCAGGGATCAAACTCTTGTCTCTCACGTCTCCTGCATTAGCAGGTGGGTTCTTAACCACTAGGGCCACCTGGGAAGCCTATGTATATCTATCTATCTATCTATATATATATATACACATATATATAGAGAGAGATATGTCTATATCTGTCTATATATACAATATTGCTGACACGCACATGTGCATTTCATTATAGTTTTTATAGTTTTATGCATCCTTGACTATTTCCTAAGGGTAAATTCCTAAAATTTAGGAAGATTAAACCAGTCAATCCTGAGGGAAACCAGTTTTGAATATTCACTGGAAGGACTGATGCTGAAGCTGAAACTCCAATACTTTGGCCACCTGATGCGAAGAACTGACTCATTGGAAAAGACCTTGATGCTGGGAAAGACTGAAGGCAGGAGGAGAAGGGGATGACAGAGAATGAGATGGTTGGATGGCATCACCGACTCCATGGACATGAGTTTGAGCAAATTTCAGGAGCTGGTGATTGACAGAAAAGGCTGGCATGCTGTAGTCCACGGGGTCGCAAAGAGTCGGACACAACTGAGCAACTGAACTGACTTGAAATTCCTAAAAAGTGAAATAGCCAGCTTAAGAAAATACATTTTCTAAATCTTCTAGTGTAAGCTGGCAACTTGCCACTTTACACACCACTAACCTTCTTACATTACTTTTTAAATTAGCTGAGGCTAACAGACGCTTCTGTGAATTGAAACAAATGACCTGTCGACAATGCTTACGAAAACAACACATTATCCGGTCATAAGGGGCCCATGAAAAGTGTGCCTGTATAAACAAGCAAAAGGCACCTGGGCGGTAGAAAGAGTAATGGTCTGGCTCCACCATTACCAACTGTGTGACCTTGGACAGGTTGCAGTTTTCTCAACCACCCCCTGAAGGTCTCGGCGTCCTCATTTTCAGAGTATACACTATTTCATAAACACAGTGTGTGTGGAAGATACACATTACGACAGAAAGGGGCTGGCACTGGTGACTGCACTGTTTTTGAAGCGCTCCAGCACTGTGAACAAAGCACAGGCTCTGGGAATCTGATCAGCAGAGATTTAACCNGGTCTCGGCGTCCTCATTTTCAGAGTATACACTATTTCATAAACACAGTGTGTGTGGAAGATACACATTACGACAGAAAGGGGCTGGCACTGGTGACTGCAGTGTTTTTGAAGCGCTCCAGCACTGTGAACAAAGCACAGGCTCTGGGAATCTGATCAGCAGAGATTTAACCCCTGGCTCTGTGGTAACCCAGGTTCAATCCCTGGGTCAGCAAGATCCCCTGGAGAAGGAAATGGCAACCCACTGCAGTATTCTTGCCTGGGAAATCCCATGGACAGAGGAGCCTGGCCACTTACAGTCCATAGGGTCTCAAAGAGTTGGACTCAACTGAGCACACACACTTCTGGTAAGCTACTTCAGTGGATCTTAGGCAAATTGTTACCTCTGAGACTTCTCTTCTCATTCAGTAAAATAGTCACCTCATATGCCCACTGAAATGATTAAATTATGAAAAGCTTCTGGCACATAGCAGGTACTACGTCTATTCAAGGTGCGCTTGCTTTAATGTATTTCACACTCACAAAGAGCCAGAAGATACAAGGTCGAATAGAGAGCACCCACTGGTCTTAGCCCTGCGCCAGCTGGCTGGGGGAATGGGTTGAGTGCAAAGCTGAGAAGGCTGGGAGGTCTTCACTGCGGTGCTGAGACCAGGGGGCAAGTGAGAGATTCTGAAAGGGCTCCTGCTCACATATGGAAGCTGATGTGCAGCTTCCTGGAGTCCTCAGACCACCGGCCATCTGGACACCTTCCAGCAGAGCGAGGAAGCCTGCTGCACAAGACACAAGACTGCTCCTGGGACTCAGTTTAGCCTTAGGTGATACTCGAGAAGGCTCAGCCAGTGACTGAGTAGATCTGGCCTGGGGACCACAGTGCCTTAGAGTTCTGCTTCAATTCCAAGACACGTACACCCCTCCCACTGCACCCCCAGCTTGCAGAACAGTCAAGAATTCTTGACTAACAGCAAGGACCTATTGTATAGCACAGAGAACTATATATCTCATAATAACTTCATTGGAAAAGACCCTGATGCTGGGAAAGATTGAGGGCAGGAGGAGAAGCGGGCGGCAAAGGATAAGATGGGTGGATGGTATCATCGACTCAATGGATATGAATTTGAGCACATTCTGGGAGATGGTGAAGGACAGGGAGGCCTCGAATGCTGCAATCCGTGGGGTCACAAAGAGTCTCACATGACTGAGCAACTGAACAACAACAACAAATAACCTGTAATTAACAATGGAATCACTTTGCTGCACACCTGAAACTGACACAGCATTGTACATTAACTATACTTCAGGAACAAGAATTGGTTATTTAAAAAAAAAAATTGACTTAAAAGGCTCAACTAAATTTTTCCCATAACTTTTTTCTTAATCCTCTGATACCTATATCTACTTGTCCCGAAAACAAGCAGAAATACAAATAAAGGAAAAACTAAAATTTGCTGATTCAGCAATTTTTTTGTATCCAACTACTAATAGTTTTGATTTTTTACTGTTTTAAAGATATTATAGTTATATTGTGTGTTAGCCAAGATGTCTCTAATTTGCATACTGGAATTATGGTAGAACAACACTGTGGTGATCTGCAAAAGCAAGACTGCTGTCAGAGAGTGACTTTGGAGCTGTGTTTGAAAGCCAGTTGTGTGGGGGAAGTTCCAGTCCCCAGAGGAAGGGGACGTTGATTAAGCTTCCCAGTCACCACAGTTCCAAACGTGGAACCTGGGTTTACAAAAACAAAGACATTTAGCTAATCATGCCAAGCAAAAGATGCCAACCCAATTTGAGATCAAGTTCATAAAAGTACTGAAGAAGTAAAAAGAGCTGTTGTTTAGTTCCATAACCCGAGTCCACCTCTTCGACCCCAGGGACTGTAGCCCACCAGGCTCCTCTGCCCATGGGATCCTCCAGGCAAGAATACTGGAGAGGGTAGCCATTCCCTTCTCTGGAGGAATCTTCCTGACCCAGGGATAGAACCCATGTTTCCTGCCTTAGCAGGCGGATTCTTAATCAGCTGAGCCACAGAGGAAGCCAGGAAACAGTTTCTGCTGCTGCTGCTGCTAAGTCGCTTCAGTCGTGTCCGACTCTGTGCGAACCCATAGATGGCAGCCCACCAGGCTCCCCCGTCCCTGGGATTCTCCAGGCAAGAACACTGGAGTGGTGCCATTTCCTGCTCCAATGCATGAAAGTGAAAAGTGAAAGTGAAGTCGTTCAGNAAAAAAAAAAAAAAAAAAAGTACTATTTTGTGCCCCACTTTTTTTTCCAGTTAAAATCCTTTTCATTTAAACATTTCCAGTATTGACAAAGACTTCACAAATTTACTCTAGATAGTATTTCAGGACTATATAGATCTATTATAATTTACCTGTGGGTGGGCCTCTGCAAACCAGTGCCTGACTGCCACTCCCAGCTGCTGAGCCTTGGCTGCTGTCCCTTTCATTTCTTTCTCTACCTTGCATTATAAATGAAGCACCTGTATTCGTACTTCTACAATTGATATGTATTTTCCCCGTTAGGATTATTTTCTTAGAGTGTCTTCCCAAAGTAGGATGACTGCTTTTAAGAGTTTGAACCCATGTTTCACAAACCTGCTACATATTGGGAACTTACTGAGGCAGGATATAGTGCCACCAGCAAATTGTTCTTCATCCAAGCCAAGTTACCCTGGCTACATTAGATGTTATCATTTTTATTATTTTTTTTCCCACTTGACCATTATTATTTTAATTTACTTTAATTGGAGGATAATTGCTTTACAATATTGTGTTGGTTTTGGCCGTATATCCACATGAATCGGCCACAGGCATAGATGTGTCCCCCATATCCTGAACCCCCCACCTCCCTCCTCTCTATTCTTTCTTCTTGTTTTCACTTACCAGTGAGACAATTTCTCAATACCTTTGAATCAAAAGAAGATCTTCATTCTGAAGAGTGGACAACTCCTGCTTAAGAGCCGGGGAATATTCATTTACCCCGAAGCATACAGGTCAGGGGAGGAAGGGGTGTGGAGAAAGAGATGGAGAAGCAGCTGCTTGCGGGTGAGGTAGGGAGACAACCAGGAGGGTCTGGGGTTCTGGAAGCCAAGAGGAGAGGGGGTACCGTGAGGAGGAAAGCTGGGCTGTGACAGTTCTGCTGGTGGGGCAGGTGCTAGGGGACTGATCCCTGCTTTTTTCATGTGGACATTTTGGTGGCCTTGGCAGGAGTGGTCCAGTGGGGTGGTGGAAGAAAAAATCTTCATGATCTGATTTTAAAAGAGAAAAAGAGGAGGGGACTCATAGACAAGGGAGCATAGATGATCCTTTTGAGGAATTGTGCTGCCAAGGAAAGCAAAGAAGTGGGTTGGTTTCTTTGCTCAAAAACAGAAGGGGAAGTGAGATTGCGTGAAAGTTGGGCTGGTTTTTGTTGTTGTTGTTTTGGCCTGGCCTTGCGCCACGTGGGATCTTAGGTCCCTGATGGGGAATCGAACCTGTGCCCCTGCAGTGCCGCACAGAGTCCTAACCACTGGACTGCCAGGGAATTCCCAGAGTCCAGATCATTTCTTGATGCCCTTTCCAGTGATAAATTCTATGATCTGAGTTTCTGGAAGATACAGTTTGGGTCATTACAACAAAATGCTTTATCCTACTTGGAAATTTCAGCATGGGAAAGGACTGCCTCTAAATCGATTTCTTTTCCAGGCTTCATATGAGCATCGGCTACTGGAGACACTAAGAGTGACAACTCGGCTTGAACATATGCGAGTCTCATAAAAGATGATTTTCAGAGCCCTATGCAAATGAATGTGAAAACTTGATTGCAGTGGGTGCTGGGAGACCATGAACGTTCAAATTAACCCCAGAAAATGATTTTTAAAGCCTAAAATTAAGAAAGTTATCAAAGAGTTACCAAAAAAAAAAAAAAGATAAAACAGAAAACACTTCAGGTCCAAACAGATTCACAGGTGAATTCTTTAAAACCTTGACAGAAAAAAATAATTCTTTTAGCGGTTAAAGTTTTCCAGAGCATAAAAAAGGAAAGTTTTCAAATTCTGTTTGTGAAGCCAGAAAAACACTAATCCCAAAACTCAACAAAAATACCACAGGAATCTATACTAAAAAAACAGTCACATTAGTATGAATGCAAAAGTATATATTAAAATATTAATAGCAAAAATAAGTAAACAGAATAGTAAAAGAATGACAGCACAGTTCAAGTGCAGTTGATCTAAGGAGTAACAAATGCGATTCAGTATTAGAAAAACTATTATCAAAATTTAACCCATTGAATATGTGTATGTATATGGCTGGGGCATCCCACGTGGCGCTAGTGGTAAAGAACCCACCTCCCAATGCAGGAGACACAAGAGACTCGGGCTCGATCCCCGAGTCAGGAAGATCTGCTGGAGTAGGAAGTGGCAACCCACTCCAGTGTTCTTGCCTGGAGAATCCCACGGACAGAGCCTGGTGGGCTACAGCCCCGGGGCCCCAAAGAATCAGACACAACTGAGTGACTGAGCATACACAGGACGTATATATGGCTGAGTCCCTCCACCTGAAACTATCACAAAATTGTTAACTGTCTATGCTTCAAAATAAAACGTTTTTTTTAAAGTGCTAACAAACAAAAAATTTAACCCACTGATAGATCACAGAAGAAAATTAAATGATCACCAAAGAAATTGTAAAAGACATCTGATGCAATTCAACATTGAGACTCTTGTCCAAAAATGCAGTTGAGCACGATTTCCTTCCTTTCTTCCTCTCTTTTGGGTTCTTGTATTTATTTAGGTATAATTTATATACAGTAAAACTTACCAGTTTTTAAATATGCAATTTGATGAGTTTTAACTACCAATACATATATATGTATATGTGTGTGTGTAGCCATTATGTAGAGAATATTACCATCACACTAGAAAGTCTCCTTGGATCCCTTTGTATTCAAATACCCCCACACATACTTCCTGGCATCTAAGAATCACTGATCTGGTTTTTATCACTATTGTCTTACCTTTTCTAGAATTTCATATAAATGAAATTATAAGGTCTGTAGTCCTTTGCATCTGACTTCTTAAACATAATGTCATATTTTTGAGATGCATCCATTGTCAGATAGAAAATACTTATTGGTCTCTGCCCCAGGTACCTGGCATAGANAGTGGGTGCTGGGAGACCATGAACGTTCAAATTAACCCCAGAAAATGATTTTTAAAGCCTAAAATTAAGAAAGTTATCAAAGAGTTACCAAAAAAAAAAAAAAGATAAAACAGAAAACACTTCAGGTCCAAACAGATTCACAGGTGAATTCTTTAAAACCTTGACAGAAAAAAATAATTCTTTTAGCGGTTAAAGTTTTCCAGAGCATAAAAAAGGAAAGTTTTCAAATTCTGTTTGTGAAGCCAGAAAAACACTAATCCCAAAACTCAACAAAAATACCACAGGAATCTATACTAAAAAAACAGTCACATTAGTATGAATGCAAAAGTATATATTAAAATATTAATAGCAAAAATAAGTAAACAGAATAGTAAAAGAATGACAGCACAGTTCAAGTGCAGTTGATCTAAGGAGTAACAAATGCGATTCAGTATTAGAAAAACTATTATCAAAATTTAACCCATTGAATATGTGTATGTATATGGCTGGGGCATCCCACGTGGCGCTAGTGGTAAAGAACCCACCTCCCAATGCAGGAGACACAAGAGACTCGGGCTCGATCCCCGAGTCAGGAAGATCTGCTGGAGTAGGAAGTGGCAACCCACTCCAGTGTTCTTGCCTGGAGAATCCCACGGACAGAGCCTGGTGGGCTACAGCCCCGGGGCCCCAAAGAATCAGACACAACTGAGTGACTGAGCATACACAGGACGTATATATGGCTGAGTCCCTCCACCTGAAACTATCACAAAATTGTTAACTGTCTATGCTTCAAAATAAAACGTTTTTTTTAAAGTGCTAACAAACAAAAAATTTAACCCACTGATAGATCACAGAAGAAAATTAAATGATCACCAAAGAAATTGTAAAAGACATCTGATGCAATTCAACATTGAGACTCTTGTCCAAAAATGCAGTTGAGCACGATTTCCTTCCTTTCTTCCTCTCTTTTGGGTTCTTGTATTTATTTAGGTATAATTTATATACAGTAAAACTTACCAGTTTTTAAATATGCAATTTGATGAGTTTTAACTACCAATACATATATATGTATATGTGTGTGTGTAGCCATTATGTAGAGAATATTACCATCACACTAGAAAGTCTCCTTGGATCCCTTTGTATTCAAATACCCCCACACATACTTCCTGGCATCTAAGAATCACTGATCTGGTTTTTATCACTATTGTCTTACCTTTTCTAGAATTTCATATAAATGAAATTATAAGGTCTGTAGTCCTTTGCATCTGACTTCTTAAACATAATGTCATATTTTTGAGATGCATCCATTGTCAGATAGAAAATACTTATTGGTCTCTGCCCCAGGTACCTGGCATAGAACTGAAACCCTAGTAAATTCCATAGTGATGATAGCAGTAGGAGTATATCTTGTTCTAATGCGATGACGCCGGGTGGGCTCCTGGATGGCTCCTGAATGAGGGCTGATCACCAGAAAGACTGATCCATGAATAGAAGTTTGAAAATTTCAGCCCTTCTACTTAGTTTCAAAACGTTTCCATCACTTCAAAGTAAAGCCCCTAACCTGTTGTCTGTCCTAACTTCCCTCTGACCCCAGTTCTTGGCAGCCCCGAATCTGGGTTATGTCTCTTTGTGACCCCTTGGACAGAAGCCCGCCAGGCTCCTCTACCCATGAAATTCTCCAGGCAAGAATACTGGATTGGGTAGCCATTTCCTTCTTGGAGGGATCTGCCCAACCCGGGGATCAAACCCTGGTTTCCTGAATTGCAGGCAGATTCTTTACCATCTGAGCCACCTGGGAAGCCCTATGTCTCTATGGATTTATCTGTTCTGGATATTTTATGTAAATGGAATCATACCAAGTATGTGACCTTTTGTGGCTAGCTTCTTTCACATTTAGCATAATGCTTTGGAAGGTCAAGTCACTTTTTAACTGTTCTATTTTGTTAAACTGTTTTCTGTCACTTAATGGGAATCCCTGGTGACCCCACCTGTCTACAGAAACTTTAGTAAATAATCAACAATACTCACAGTAATATCTAAACAGCAGTGATGTCTTAGGGCTGGTGATGGTGCTGTTTGACTGTTGGTTCTTCCAAAGATGGCCTTAAGTGTAGGCAAAGTTACACTAAAAATGGGATATTTCATCGAGAAAAAACAAAACTATAGAATATCCCAAACTAACTTCCCAAACTAATTTNGTGATGGTGCTGTTTGACTGTTGGTTCTTCCAAAGATGGCCTTAAGTGTAGGCAAAGTTACACTAAAAATGGGATATTTCATCGAGAAAAAACAAAACTATAGAATATCCCAAACTAACTTCCCAAACTAATTTAGCAAGATTCTAGCATAAAATGCCTGAAGGAAAAAAAAGCAGAGAAAGATGGGGAAAACTGACCACAGTTGACAGCCATCTGTGGAGGCCCTCTAACACGGGCAGGGAAGATTGGAATTGCATCTTCCCGTCTCTTTCTCCACCTTTAAAATCTGGCTGAAACATTCCAGCCAAACCTAGGTTCAGTGATCAAGCAAGGCAGAGAAAAGGTATGATTACTGTACTCAAAACCAGAAAGGCACAGCCCAGAACTCTCCCTATCTCTCCATCCACTCATCATTCAGAAAACCATCTAGGTCTAAATTATTTCATCTCATCATTAAGTGTCTGCGAGTGTTTTATGAAGTTAATATTTTTGGATGAGGACTGAAAGATTATGGCAGCACAATTAAACGTACAAATACACAAAGTGCCTATGAAAACGGTGGTCTTGCCTTCCCAGGATAAAACAAGGGTCTATCCTCATTTTAAACTTTTCTCTTCCTCTTCCCTTTTTCGCACCTGATAATTGGGTAGTACAGAGGAAAAAGTGAAAAAAAAGTGTTAGTCATTCGGTGGTGTCCAATTCTTTGCGATCCCATGGGCTGTGGCCGGCCACGCTCCTCTGTCCATGGGATTCTTTACGCAAGAGTACTGCAGTGAGTTGCCATTTCCTTCTCCAAGGAATCTTCTCAGGGATGGAACCTGCGTCTCTTGCATTGCAGGAAAAGTAGACCCTCAATTGCAATTCCTCTTTGCAATCTGTGCCAACGTGGACATGTAACNATGGGGTTCCCCTTGTATGTTACTTGTTGCTTCTCCCTTGCTGCTTTTAATATTCTTTCTTTGTGTTTACTCTCTGTTAGCTTAATTAGTGTGTGTCTTGGCATATTCCTCCTTGGGTTTATCCTGTATGGGACTCTTTATGCCTCTTGGACTTGATTGACTATTTCTTTTTCCATATTGAGGAAATTTACAACTATAATCTCTTCAAAATTTTTCTCATACCCTTTCTTTTTCTCTTCTTCTGGGACCCATATAATTTGAATGTTGGTACATTTGATATTGTCCCAGATGTCTCTGAGAATATCAGTTCTTTTCAGAAGTTATTTCCACCATTTTATCTTCTAGCTCACTGATTCATTCTTCTGCTTCAGATATTCTACTATTGATTCCTTCGAGAATATTTTTAATTTCATTAATTGTATTTGTCTCTGTATGTTTATTCTTTAATTCTTCTAGGTTTTTGTTAATTGATTCTTGCATTTTCTCCATTTTGTTTTTTGATCATCTTTATTATCATTATTCTGAATTCTTTTTCAGGTAGCTTGCCTATTTCCTCTTAATTTATTTGGACTTATGTGTTTCTAGTTTGTTCTTTTATTTGTGGAGTATTTCTCTGCCTTTTCATTTTTTTTTTTTTTTTTAACTTATTGTGTTTGAAGTCTCCTTTTCCCAAGCTTCAACGTTGAATTCTTTCTTCCTTTTGGTTTCTGCTCTTCTAAGGTTAGTCCAGTGGTTTGTGTAAGCTTCTTATAGGGTGAGATTTGTGCTGAGTCTTTGTTTTTCCTCTGATGGCAAGGCTGAGTGAGGTGGTAATCCTGTCTGCTGATAATTGGGTTTGTATTTTTGTTTCGTTTGTTGTTTAGATGAGGCCTCCTGCAGTGTGCTACTGTTGGTTGGGAATTGTATTGTAGTGGTTTCCTTTGTGTGAGTTTTCGCTATTTGATACTCCTAAGGTTACTCTGCTAGTCTAGGGTCTTGGGGTCTGTGCTCCCACTCCTAAGGCTCAAGGCTTGATCTCCAGTCAGGATCGAAGATTCTACAAGTGGTTTGTTATGGCATTAAGTGAGATTAAAACAAATATCCAGAAACGAGGGACCAAAGATGAACTCCAGACAAATGGCAGTTACAAAATCAAATAATAATTAGAATAATGGAATATACATACATTATATAATATATGGAATATGCCCATGAGCAAAATCAAAATAGTCCAACAAAAGTAAAGTACAATAGATTGACCCAGAGAACAAAGGAAATCAAAAATTATATTTACCAGTTAAGAATAAGACTAACTGGAAAACAAAACTAAAGCAAGGTGTCAAGTGGGTAATAAAATAATGAAAACAAAACTAACAAATATGTTGAGAGGAAAGAAAAGAAAGAATTATAGATATGTAAAGTTAAATAGAGGTATATTAGGAAGATTTATATTTATTAAAGATTAATTGCAAGAGGAAAGAACAGTAAGAAAGGCAAACAAAGGAATAAATGTAGAAAAAAATAAGTTTAAAAACTTTAAGTTAAAATTATAAAAAAGAGAAAAGAAAAAAAGGAAGGAAGAAAGAAAAAAAAGCATAACTCAACAGAACTGCAAAAGCCCAATGCAAAGGCAGAGGTTTATAACAATAATAAAAAGTGTGACTGAATATACACATATATACCAATAAGCAAAATGAAAACAGTCCAACAAAAATAAAATACAACAGATTGACCCGGCAGACAAAGGAAACCAAAAATTATCTCTACCAGAACAAAACTATCTAAAGAACAAACTAGAAAACAAAACTAAAGCGAGGTGCCAATTGGGGAATGAAGCAATGAAAATAAAACTAACAAATATGTTGAGAGGAAAAGAGAAAAAGAATAAATATGCAGGCTAAACAGAGGTAGGTAAAGAAGATTTATATACATTCAAGATTAACTGCAAGGAAAAAAGAACAGTAGGAAAAGCCAGCAAAGGAATAAATGTAGGAAAAATAATAATAGGTTTAAAAAATTTTTTTAAGAGAAAAGAAAAAAAAAAAGGAAACAACCCAAANACTATCTAAAGAACAAACTAGAAAACAAAACTAAAGCGAGGTGCCAATTGGGGAATGAAGCAATGAAAATAAAACTAACAAATATGTTGAGAGGAAAAGAGAAAAAGAATAAATATGCAGGCTAAACAGAGGTAGGTAAAGAAGATTTATATACATTCAAGATTAACTGCAAGGAAAAAAGAACAGTAGGAAAAGCCAGCAAAGGAATAAATGTAGGAAAAATAATAATAGGTTTAAAAAATTTTTTTAAGAGAAAAGAAAAAAAAAAAGGAAACTCCCCAGAACTGCAAAAGTCCAATGTAGAGGGAGAGGTTTATACAATAATAAAAAATATGACTGAGAAGAAAAAAGAAAAAAAAAGCTCAAAAGTTTAATTAGATTTCATAGTGCCAATAAAATCAACAACTACAAAAGAGGAGGGGGGTGGAAATACAGAAGACTCTGCAGAACAAGTCAAAACATAAGAATAATAAATGTTTTTCTTGAGTCACTGCTGTCAGAGTTCTTTCCCTTACTGGGAGTCACAGTCCACCTCACTTCTCTAGGATGCCCTCCAACACTGTGCTGATCCCTGGACCCTGCTGTGAGCTCAGATTCTAATCTGGTCCTACTCCTCTGTGTTCTTGACTCCAATGTCCACAGCTATCAGAACTAGAACATTTTCTTTTGTGGGAGCTCTCAATGACCTTTTATATATTCCATAGATAGAGTCTACATAGTTGATCCTGTGGATTTAATCTGCAGCTGTACAGCTGGTGGGAAGGTTTTGGGTCTTAGCCACACTGCCCCTGGGTTTCCATTGTGTTTTTATTTCCACCTCTGCGTGCGGGTCATCCACTGGGGTTTACTCCTGAGGCTGCCCTGGAGGACTTGGGTTTGCCCCTGTGAGGGTCAGGTGTGGAGGTGGTGCATGAGTCACAGGGGTTCTGGCAGCACCAGGTACTCGGGAGTTGGCGGCTAGGGCATCAGGGAATATCGTGCTCTAGAAGGGTGTGGCAACCCACCCTGGCCAATACACTCCAGTATTCTTGCGTGGAGAACCCCTCCATGACAGAGAAGCCTGGCAGGCCACAGTCTACAGAGTTGCAGAGTTGGACACTACCAAAGCAACCCTGTGCAGAAAGACGCAAGGCTTTTTTTGCCTGTGACAGCTCTTCCCCCCTGTGAGAGTTGAGCGTGAATGTGGCGCAGCTGCTTGACTTGGGGGACCCTGGCGGCACCAGTGCGCAGGGACACGAACTGCCTCTGTCGCAGGAGTTATAGCCCTATCAGGGTCTTTTCTCAAGCCTCTTAGAGCTGGCAGTCAGAAGGTTTCTTTGGCCAGTCTTTCTCTATAGCCCCGTTCCTTCAGGCACTTAGAGGGCTCCCTTGCCTGGGGTCCTTCTCTGTTGTTCGGTGCATCAGGCACATAGAGGGACCCCCCCCTGGCTGGGGCCCTACTCTATAGACTAGTGGATCAGGCACTTAAAGGGGCACCCTGGGTGGGATCCTACTCTATAGTTCAGTGCATCAGGCATTTGATGGGCCAGCCTCTCTATTGTTCAGCGGCCAATGCTGGCACGTAGCGGGAGAGAGGCTGTGGTGATGGCTCCATCTCCTTCACTTGACTCAGCAGTATCGCCCTGCTTCCATGGCTGCCTGGCTTTCCTCCACAGGCATTTCCCACCACGATCTCCTCCCTCACATCCCCTCAACCCATCTCTCCGCAGTCAACAGCAGCCCCTGCCCTGGGATTGCTTCACAATCCCTAAACTCCAGCTCCCAGCCACTGTGCCTTCCAGGGGATCTACGGCCCTGTCTGGGGTATGTATGGCTGCAGCAAGGACTGTCTGAGTCTCATTCCATTTAGGCTGCCACAGATCAGCTGTTTCACTCTCAGCCTTAAATGTTTCTCCTCTCACTCAGACAGTTGCTCCAGTATGGGGATCAGACCCCTGCTTCAGTTCCCCCACCCGCCTAGGGCAGGCCCAGTCCTAACTAACACTCCTGTTTTTCCTTCTAGTTCCTTCATTCTACTGAGTTTTTCGTGGGTCTATATATTCTTTTTACGCTGGTCAGTTACTCCTGTCCTCTCTCAGCTGGTATTCTATGTGCACTTCTGAGGTATCCGTGGAGAGAGATAGACTCCACGTCCACCTATTCATCTGCCATCTTATTCCTAGGTTTAATTCGTGAAGAACCCTTTGCTTGGGATGTATAGTCTAAATGTAATGCGATCTAGAAACTAAAATGCACATTAATTAATAAATTGTGTGTTTGAAAATTTTTGGATTTCTTTTGGGAGAGCTGTTTTAAAAGAATTTTTTTTCAAGGTAAGTCTAGTACCAGGTACTTAAAACTAACCAAAGAAAGTGTTGCTTAACAAAGATTTTTGAAGACTTGTTTGAACAACTAGAGAATGGTTTAGAATGAGATTATGGGGGGGGGGGCGGTTTAAGATCTTGTAAAAAAATATCTTTACTTTTTCCCTAGTCATGTTGTTTACGCTTTAAATCACCCTACAATAAAGGAAAGTTATGCTTAGAACAAGTCAATCTCAGCTCAGTTCTTGCCTCAATTTAGAACTACCAAGTCAGAGAATAGTTACATGATCCTATACCTCCCCCCAAAAAGGAAGCATTATCTAAAAGCATGTGGATTTTCTCTTTTTTTTTAAGTGATGGAGATCAGAGAGTCNTTAAATCACCCTACAATAAAGGAAAGTTATGCTTAGAACAAGTCAATCTCAGCTCAGTTCTTGCCTCAATTTAGAACTACCAAGTCAGAGAATAGTTACATGATCCTATACCTCCCCCCAAAAAGGAAGCATTATCTAAAAGCATGTGGATTTTCTCTTTTTTTTTAAGTGATGGAGATCAGAGAGTCAGGACATCTGAAGGCCAGATCCAAGAAGGGAAAAAAGTTCTGAAAATAAAGACAAAAATGGTAAGATATGGAGTAGCTCTCCATCCCTTTTCTCTCATCCCTAAAGAAGGTTTTTTCCCCTAAAGTCTTTCTGAAAGAAAGAAATTCTAAAATACTGATTTGTCTTAAATAACTCTTTTAGGCTGATAAAGAGAATGTTGGTAGACCTACTGGGATCAAAACTAATTTAACAGTGGAAAAAAACCGTATTCCTTTAAAACCTTCTAATGAATTAACCAATTCAACTGTAGCCACGGATCCACCTAATTCTGAGGATAATAATCAAACTCTGCCATTGTTACCAGTTAAAGATGACACCCAAAGTCAACATAGAACATTAAGCCAAACATTTCACCTTAAAAACAACAGTAAAAAAAAAACAGTGATTACAGAAAAACCAAAGCACGATGATAATGTGCCCAAGAAACCTGTGCTTGGAGCATATCGTGGCCAAATTGTTCAGTCTAAGATTAATTCCTTTAGAAAACCACTGCAAGTCAAAGATGAGAGTTCTGCAACAATCAAGAAACTTCCAGCGACTGTCTCTAAAGCCACAAAGCCTCAGCCTGGAGACGTCAGCAGCATAACAGTGAAAAGTGATAGAGCCTCACATATGACATCTGCCACTAAATTTGCAAGCACTACATCTCAGATCCGACACCTTGTGCGACCTCCTATTAGAAGTCAGCACAATAAAGCACAGGACGCCATGAAACCAGGCAGCAGCAGGATGTCAGCCAATGTCACAGTTCGGAAAGGGCCTCGAGAGAAAGAGTTAAATACCGTTTTGTCTGGCATCAAGACCAGTTCTTTGCAGGACATAAAAGGAGATAAGACACTATCAAAAAGCATGGCAGCTGGAATGGCAGCCAGGCCTGCTTCATCTTCTAATACTAAACTGATAGAAAAGTCAAAGAGCGCTGAGCAGCGCAGACACACTACAGTGAAAGCAGCTGTTGACAGTAGATGGACTCAGCCCAGAGAAACTGCGGAAGAGAGAAAGTAAGTAGATGTGATTTTATTAGTGCAATTTTCAGTAGAGTACGATTTGTAAATTCAGCTTATCATTTCCTTGATATTAGAGTATTTGAGTTTTTGTACATGGATTCTCTTCATATGCAGATCAGTCTAAGCCTGTTTATATTGTGGAACAGTATATCCTAAGTTACTATGCTTGAGTGTGTTTAATGGGGCTTTCCTGGTGGCTCAGTGGTCAAGAATCCACCTGCAATGCAGAAGACACAGGTTTGATCCCTGGGTCGGGAAGAAACCCTGAAGAAGGAAATGGCAACCCACTCCAGTATTCTCGCCAGGATAATCCCATGGACAGAGGAACCCAGTGGGTTACAGCCCATGGGGTTGCAAAAGAGTCGGATATGACTTAGCGACTAAAACCAAACCAAAGCATGTTTAATTAGGTTGTTTTATGTAATCAGAGTTAAAAATGGTTAATGAAATTGGGAAATGTTTTATAACCTCTCCGTTTAAAAATGCGTTCTTGGGGTCTTTGCACGTATAGTTAACATTGGTATGTTCCCTGTTTATCTTCAAACAGGTGAACTATATACATGCCACTAGTGTAGAAGTAAAGACTGGAAGTGGTGTTCAGCTTTCGCTGTGTTTCACAGAACTCTGTCATCAGTGTCACAGTAATGTTTATATGCTGCTTCTGACTGTAGAGCTCGTCTGAGTGAGTGGAAAGCTGGCAAAGGAAGAATTCTGAAACGTCCTCCAAGCTCAGCAGTTACCCGGCCTGAGCCCGAAACACAAAATGAAAAACCTGTTGGATCCTTCTGGACTACCATGGCAGAAGAAGATGAGCAACGACTGTTTACTGAAAAAGTAAACAAGACATTTTCTGAATGCCTGAACCTGATTAATGAGGTAGGGTCTTTATCTTATATTTGTTTATAGCTTATAACTTAATAGCTTACAAATTACCTTGATCAGTGTTGCTGCTGCTGCTGCTGCTGCTGCTAAGTCGCTTCAGTCATGTCCGACTCTGTGCGACCCCATAGACGGCAGCCCACCAGGCTTCCCCGTCCCTGGGATTCTCCAGGCAAGAACACTGGAGTGGGTTGCCATTTCCTTCTCCACTGCATGAAAGTGAAAAGTGAAAGTGAAGTTGCTCAGTCATGCCCAACTCAGGCTCCTCTGTCCATGGGATTTTCCAGGCAAGAGTACTGGGATGGGTTGCCATTGTCTTCTCTGTGATCAGTGTTATCTCATTAAATTATATCATCAGTCTTTTTTGACCAATTAATGTGTCACCAGTGTTATGGAGACTTCATTGTGAAATTGTTTGTCTTTAGCTTTTAATAGGCTACATTCTAATTGAGTTCCTATAAATGTATCATACTTCGATTTTTTTTCCATTGAGTTTATAAATATTGTATTTCTCTAAGATATTAATATAGAGTGGGCTGTGGATGGGTATTTGCTCTGATACTTCTATTTTTTACATTCAATCAACAAACATATTTACAAATTATTTTTTCTACTCATTCTATACTTTACCAAAGACTAGCAATACAAATTATTATCACAGATTAAATTTAACTAAAATATTTGCAAACCAAATCCCATTAATCTAAACTAACATGGCCTTGAACTGTAAAATTTAATGATTTGGACCAGAAGCCTATGAGTATGATAATTTCAGAGTGTGTGTGTATGTGTGTGCATTTTTTTCTCCTGACTTCTTAATCTTGCTTTGGTCACTCACTAGTGTCTAAACATAGCAAGACTGATGAATATACAGAGTGTGATTTCAAACCTTTTTCTAGTCTTTATGAATATCTTTAAACTTTTTGTAGTTCTGACAGCCAGTGAAAATCATGGTCAGGGAGACTGATTCTATTCCTACCTACTCTGCTGGGGCTTTTTATTGATACCGTGGAGTTTTCTGCCCTACTACTTGCCTGTATATAGCTGTTAGTTACATAAGCCATTATAGACTCATTTTTTAAATCTTACTATCAAAACCTGACAAAGATAATCAGGGAAAAAAAAAAAAACTAGTCAGCTGTTTCCATAAGCATTTGGTAGGTTAAAAAATTATAAATAAAGTAATAACAAATAGGGACACCCTTGGTGGTCCAGTGGCTAGGACTCTGCGCTCCCAATGGCAGGGAACCTGGGTTCCATCTCTGGTGGGGAAACTGGATCCCACTTACTGCAACAAGAAGATCCTGCAAGCCACAACTGAGACCACGCACAGGCGGAAGGAAGTGTATATGGACACACACCAACAAATCGATTCCATAACACACAGAGGGCAAACATGAAGACTGAGCAGCGTGTTAGCCGTTTTTGTTACTAATTTTTTTCTCAACTAGTGTTTCTTTTTTTCTGACTCTTGACTGATCTACTTCTTGCTAACCAATCAGAATAAGTTTGGAGTAAGGAAAACAATGGTGACTATTTTATGAATAATTTTCTACCATCCTTTTTTTCTCTTTACCACTGATCCTGATTGTAGTAGGCTTACTTAATTGTTCATAGTTTGTAGACTAAACAGCATCACTCACCTTATTTCTTGCTGTTTTAGGGGTGTCCAAAAGAAGAAGTATTAGTTACACTTAATGACCTGATTAAAAATATTCCGGATGCCAAAAAGCTTGTTAAATATTGGATATGCCTTGCACATATTGAATCACTCACAAGTCCTATTGAAAATATCATCGCAATCTATGAGAAGGCCATTCTGGCAGGAGCTCAGGTGAGATGATAACTTACAGATCATTATTATTTCAGTGTAAATAATTCATATTTATTTTGGAACACATCACCACATAATTTGATACAATTTTGCTTATTTATGTGGCAGTAATGAATGTTTAAAGACCACAGAATTACATATTATAGAGGCTAAGTATTTATTTAATAGAAAGCAAATGGAATTAAATTAACTTTTAAAATGTTAGCAAGCTCTCTCACCAGAGAACTCTCACTTTACAAGTCTATCTTTATGGACTCACATTTATGTATCATATGTTTGGTCCAATCACATATAGAAAATGGCAATAAACCAATTTCTCTGACATTATTAGCACCATAGTGGTTTAATATCACATCTGTTACCTCTTCCCATTGTGCTGCTACAGAAGAGCCCTGTAGGGGTATAGAATAAGTCATATCTGAGTTTTTATTTGGTTGTTTTTTTATTTTTATGGGCAGATAGTCCTAAATGTATTTCCTTCTGGCCAAGTTTCTCAGAAGTGCATTCTTGGAAATAGTTTACCAAGAGAGTTTTAAAAACTTCTTTTTCAGCCTTTCCTTAAGAAAGCTCTATATCCTTTAGTATCAGCAAAGCCAACAAATACTATTTGATCTTTCATCTGAATTAAAATATCATATATTCAGCAGGTATTCTCTCTAAGTATGTAAGACACTTTGCTGAAGGATAATTGTATTCCACTGAACTTTACCTGGAAGAGACCGTTAGGTCCCTACTACACTGAGCCAGAAGGGACGTTACTTAATGGTGCTTATGACAGTATGGCTAGGATGCAGAACTAGAGCCAGGCGTTCATAGAGAAAGCAGTGCAGAGACGTGAGACCAGAGCAGAAGTCAGGGACAGGGATCAAAGCTGGACAAGAAAACTGAACGCCTGGTGGGTGAGTCCTCCAGGACCAAGTTCAGCGGTTAACAGTGTGGCCCCGAGGCTCCCTCTGTTCACACTTTGAATGTGCTCCATGAGCAGGCACTGTGGTTCAGGGAATATAGTGAGCACTTACACCATATGACACTCAACGCGTAGGTACTGAACGGCCGAGTTCTGAATAAATGCGATGTCAGACTAATCTACCTTGAACTCTTCAAAGATGCATTTAATAGCATGTGAAACAAAAATGTAACCATGGGCTGGAATGTAGGAGAAAAGGAATAAAGTAATACAAATTTAGAGTAAAAAATATAATCACCTCTTTGATAGATATTAATAGTCTTAATTTGCTACTTGTTCATTCATTTTGCTCCTGTCAAGCAAGCAATAATAGTTACCATAGGCTTAAGAAAAATTAACAGAGAAATTTTTTAAACTGATAAAATTCTATCCCTTAACCCTGGTCACTCAGAGGGTAAAGCATCTGCCTGCAATATGGGAGACCTGGGTTCAATACCTGGGTCCAGAAGATCCCCTGGAGAAGGAAATGGCAACCCATTCCAGTATTCTTGCCTAGAGAATCCCTTGGACAGAGAAGTCCGATGGGCTCCAGTCCATGGGGTCGCAAACAGTCGGAGACGACTGAGCGACTTCACTTTCTTTCTTTTAAGTTCATTTTTATTTGGAAAAGACAGTCATGTTTTTCAACTTGAGTAGCAAGAATTGTGAGAAAAATGGTCTAAGAACCTTTGCTTTCTTTTAAAATATGTAATTTAATCACTGGTTTTAATATTTTCAACTTGGATAACCTAGTTAATGTCTGAGAATATAAAACTTACATGGATCTGCTTTCTTCATTAAAATTAAGCCCATCGAAGAGATGCGACATACAATTGTTGACATTCTGACAAAGAAGAGTCAAGAAAAACTTAAATTTGGTAAGTTAGTTTCCTTTGTTTCCTTCAGGTAAATTGTAATTTAATTTTAAATTTCTTTGCTGAATTATTTTTATCTTTTTAAACTATTTTTAATATTTAAGTTGGTTCTTTCCTCATACTTCTGTTGATTTACCTCTGAAATTCATTGATTCTACAAAGTATAAATAATTCTTAACCAGGAGATCTGGTTCAAAATCGTTATGTATCCGTGAAAGTTACCTTACCTCTCTAAGCCTTTTCCTGTCTTGGTCAGGAAGGTCTCCTGGAGTAGAGAATGGCAACCCACTCCAATATTTTTGCCTGGAGAATCCCATGGACAGGAGCCTGGCAGGTTATAGTCCATGGGGTTGCAAAGAGTTGGACATGACTAATACTTTCACTTTTTTGACTAGATGATCTCTATAAAGATTTTTTAGTTCAACAGAGAATATTTCTGTTTATGATTGCTGTTAATAAGTACTAGTGGGACATACAGGAGATGTATATGATCTGATCTTAAAGGCTGTATTTAATGAAGGAGCTTAAGAGGGAATGGGCTTCCCTGGTGGCTCAGATGGTAAAGAATCTGCCTGCTGTGCAGACACCTGGGTTTGATCCCTGGGTCAGAAAGATCCACTGGAGAAGGAATGGCAACCCACTCCAGTATTCTTGTCTGGAGAATCCCATGGACAGAGGAGTCTGACAGGCTACAGTCTGTGGGGTACAAAGAATCAGACATGACTGAACAGCTAGTACACACGTAAGAGGGAGTGATCAGGGTGACAGAAGGAAAAACCAGGGAAAGACTAGTGTATCACAAACCAAGGACAGAGGAAGGTCTAAGAATAGCCTAACCCATTGAAATGGGTGAAGGGAGGTCAAAAGATACAAACTACCAGTTATAAATAAATGAGTCCTGGGGATGCAAAGTACAGTATGGTATCTGAAGTAATAACATTGTATTGCATATGTGAAAGTTGTTGAGAGAGTAAACCTTAGAAGTCCTCATCACAAGAAAAAGATTTGTAACTCTGGATGGGGACAGATGTTGTTATTTCACAATGTATTGTGGTCGTAATTTCACGATACATACAAATATCAAATCGTTATGTTGTACACTTGACACACACATGTCAATTATACTGCAATTTTTAAAAATTTATATATTCTAAGCACGCTGGCCCTTTAATTTTGTCTTAGTAGATCATTTTTGATCTTCATACCAAGATTGTCCTCCTTCTGTCTTGTACTCGTTTCTCAAGACCCTATGTAAATGTCATTTGTGAAGCCTTCCTTTGCCATCTCCCTGTCCCTCAAGCAAATTCAGTTATTTCTTCGTATGGGTTCTCGTGACCCTTTGTTTTTTTAACCTCATGTATCGCATTTTCCACATAATTATTTAAAAGCATGTCTCTTCCACAGAGTGTGAACTTCTTAAAGGGTGTGGATGATTTCCTTTTGGTATTCATTTCTGTAATCCCTGACACATAGGAAATATTAGATATTTGTTAAATAATTGTTAGCAGTATCTGCTTAGAAAAAGTAAATGGTTACAAGATGGCAGTGTGGTTCTTTGATTTTGCAAATTTGGCTAACTGTATATAAACTTGTCTTCTGAATTTGTTCTTTATATTCAAACTAAAGCTTCATCTATAAATCTCTCTATAGGGGAAAATATTGAGGAGACTTGTGCAGCCAAAGAAGAAATCCAGGAAGCCCACACTGACGAAACAGGTGTTGATCTAGAATCAGAAAAACTGGAAATGGAAAATAAGCATCCTAGAAATGTGGTGTTTCAAGACTGTGAAAAAGAGGAAGATGACAAAGTAAAAGACCCAACCAGTGATGTTAAAACCCCAAGTACAAACACTAGGGCAGGTTGCTTAATTAAATATAATGTGTCTACTACGCCATACTTGCAAAGGTAAACTTTTAAAGTGTAATGTGCTCTTGTTTTTATGCTTAGGGATCGTGCATGTGGTATTTTGAAATCTTTTAAGCTCCCCATTAGAACTATTTGTTAATAGAAAGGTTTCAAACAAGATGTGAATGGAACATTTCACCTATACTTGCTTTGCTTTTTCCTAAATATTATCATTTTTAAAAAGAAAAACTTTAATTTCTGGGTATTACTAATAACAGTGGGTTTTAGAATTGAGCAGTTAACCAATTCTATAGGTATTCAAGTATCTAGTGTGTACAAGTTGTAACAAACAACAAAGGGAGAAATGAAAAGTTCCTGACTTCAGGGAGCTGGCAGGCCCTCTTTCTGTAGGACAAGTCACATGAATAGATATTTAGTATAAAAATATGAAGTGAAAATGGGAATAATTTTGTGGGTCTTTCTTTTTTAGTGTAAACAAGAAGATGCAGTTTGATGAAACAAATTCTGCATATAAAGAGCTAAAGTTTCTAACACCAGTTAGACGTTCTCGACGTCTTCAAGAGAAGACTTCTAAATTGCCAGATATGTTAAAAGACCATTATCCTTGCGTGTCTTCATTGGAACAGTTATCAGAGTTGGGACGTGAAACTGATGCTTTCGTGTGCCGCCCCAACACAGCCCTGTGCAGAATGTTCTCTGAACCTGACCCAACAGAAGAGGAGTGAAGTTCTAGTAAGGAATGGAGTTACATTATATTCCAAGAGTGGTTGGCTGGTTGGTTGGTTGTGGTTTTGTATGTCCTTTAGGTCAAGAATTGCCAAGTACCTAAGTATTCACGGCAGAAAGTTAATCCTGCCTTGTTGATCCCAATAGACCGAATTTTTCTCTGAGATAGGTGATTTGTTGAGATCGAGTTAGCTCACTCTGTCGCCCAGTTCTGCGGTCTCTTGTGTCCCTGCCTGCTCACTGCCGCTCTCCATCAGTGCCGGCGGCTGCATCTGTGGTCCCTTGACTGCTTTCTTTTTATTATAGCCAAGGTCATAAGAAGGATAGTTAACTACTCCATTTCTAAGGGAAAATGATTTGTGGTAAGAAAGAAAACGTGCCAAAGCTGATGAGTCTCTGGAACTTTAAATCTGAGTTCCTCTCTTAAGTTCCTTTTCTAACTTGACTATCTAAAACGCTAAAAAAATTTTAACCCCATCACTTTGTTTGATAACAGTTTATATAGACTATTAAAATGGAATTAGAGAAGGAATATATACTATTTCATAAATGTCATTCTAGTTTAAGTAGTATTTCTAAAATAACTAATAACTTAAAACTGATTTTTTTCCTTGTAATGTTAACATAAAACTTCACTGTTAAATCATGTTTCCTAAAACATGATAATCATACACAGTAGTAGGACTCCTCTCACACATAAATACCACCAGTAAAGCTGTTTTGTAAGTCTCCAAACTAATACTTAAGTGGCATGTATCCTTTATCAACTCTACAGTTTCAAGTAAGGATTTGGTCATTGTAAAAGATTAGGTATTTTTAAAACTGCATAATATGAATATACTTAAAAATCACTACTTATTTATGTTCATGAATTCCATTTATATAATAGTGCCAATCTTTGTTCTATTTACTGTCTCTTGTTCTAGAGAGTAGGAGTTTTATTCCTTTTAAACTTTGTATCTAACATATATACAATAAAGTAAGATATCTAACAATATTGGAATGATATTTCTTTCAACAAATATAAAATGTAATTTAAGCACAGCGAGTAAGTTTGAACCCTTGCCTTTTGAAATACATTACATTCAGACTGGACTTTAGGTTTTTCAACACTTATAAAAAAAATGTGTGTTTAGTGGTGTGTTTCCTTTTGAAAAATTAATCTATTTATCAAAACTTTTACCTTATTTTTTTTTCATACTTTATATAAATGGTGCAAAACATGCCATTTTGAAAGAAATTTTCAAAATGTAGCTGGCCTGTACTGTCACCTTTATACAATCCATAGCATTTGGTTCATTAGGCCATGTAACAAAGCTTATAATATCTCAGTGAAAGAGAGCTAAACTGTTCTCTGTTTGAACAGGTTTGTAGAGTGGGTTTTTTTCCTTCAACTGAGGGGAAATCTATCTAAATAGTCATAGTTCTAACACTTAAGAGATATAACTTCTTTTCATATGCTTAAGAAGTTGGGGATTCCCTCGTGGCTCAGAAGTTAAAGCATCTGCAGTGCCGGAGACCTGGGTCGGGAAGATCCCCTGGAGAAGGAAATGGCAACCCACTCCAGTATTCTCGCCTGCAGAATCCCATGGATGGAGGAGCCTGGTGGGCTACAGTCCACGGGGTCGCATAGAGTCAGACACGACTCAGCGACTTCACTTTCACTTTCTTTCATTTTAAGAACAGTTAACACCTGTCTGATCTAGGTTTGTTCCAAGCTAAATATTTCCCAAGAATATGATGGATGGTGTATGAACGTTGGAGCCCAACAGATCTGCGTTCAAAATCTCTCCTCTGGAGTCTGAAACTAGAATTCTATGCCCAAGTTATTATTCAAGTTTGAGGGCATTTTCAAACATGCGAAGATTCAGTTGACCACTCATTATCTTACCAGAAAATCTCCTTAAAGGTTTTCCTCCTGTGAAATTTAAAAGAATCATTAAGTACACCAAATCAAAAAAACTGAAGTCCATCTAACCATAGACTTTGTATAAAATGAAAATACTCCAATGATTTCAACAGGAGAGGTGTGGAAGAAGAAACGGAAGAATTGAAACTAATTATCTTGCCAACAAGCTTGTCATGCTCGGTTGCAGGATACAGAAATTCATGTTTACTCTCACCATCTAGTAGCGATTTAAGTGTTATAAAGGGTAAGACTCCTCAATTCCATCCCTAAGTATCCAGAGAAATGAAAACATGCCCTCACAAAGGCTGTACACAAAGCTGTTCATAATTGTTTTATATTAGCCCAAACTGGAAAAAAACACAAAAGCCCATCAACTGGTGCTTGCGAAAACAGAAAACATTGTATGCTATATCCATTCGATGGAAATTAAGCAAAAGAAAACAGGCATTAAGAAAAAGAAGCTACTGAACACAGCAATATAGATGAATCTCAGAAACATACTGAGAAAAATTATGTACTATGTGATTTCATTTATGTGAAATTCTAGAAAAGATATAATTCATGTTGATAAAGTAGATCAGTGGTTACCTGGTGCTGAGACAGGAGACTGCAAAAGGACAAGATGAAAGTTGTGGGGAAAATGGAAGTGTTCTATACCTTAATGGTAGTTACACGGTTATGCTCTTGTCAAAACTCACTGAAGTATACACTTAAGATGGGAGTATTTTTTATTATATGTAAAATATACCTCAAAAGGGACTTCCCAGGTGGNTTACCTGGTGCTGAGACAGGAGACTGCAAAAGGACAAGATGAAAGTTGTGGGGAAAATGGAAGTGTTCTATACCTTAATGGTAGTTACACGGTTATGCTCTTGTCAAAACTCACTGAAGTATACACTTAAGATGGGAGTATTTTTTATTATATGTAAAATATACCTCAAAAGGGACTTCCCAGGTGGTATGCTGCTGCTGCTGCTAAGTCGCTTCAGTCATGTCCGACTCTGTGCGACCCCATAGACGGTAGCCCACCAGTAGCTCCCCCGTCCCTGGGATTCTCCTGGCAAGAACGCCGGAGTGGGTTGTCATTTCCTTCTCCAATGCATGAAAGTGTAAACTGAAAGGGAAGTCGCTCAGTCGTGTCCGACTCTTGGCGACCCCATGGACTGCAGCCCACCAGGTTCCTCTGTCCATGGGATTTTCCAGGCAAGAGTACTGGAGTGGGGTGCCATTGCCTTCTCCGCCCAGGTGGCATAGTGGTAAAGAATCCACCTGTTTTCTGATTCATTGGAAAAGACCCTGATGCAGGGAAAGATTGAAGGCATGAGGAGAAAGGGACGACAGAGGATGAGATGGTTGGATGGCATCACCAACTCGATGGACATGAGTTTGAGTAAACTCCAGGAGTTGGTGATGGACAGGGAAGCCTGGCATGCTGCAGTCCATGGGGTCGCAAAGAATTGGATGACTGAGCAACTGAACTGACTGAAAGGATCCACCTGCAATGCTGGAGATGTGGGTTAGATCCTTGGGAAGATCTGGAGGAGGAAACGGCAACCCCCTCCAATAATTCTTGCCTGGGAAATCCCAAGGACAGAGAAGCTTGGTGGGCTACAGTCCATGGGGTTGCAAAGAGGACATGACTTAGTGACTAAAACAACACCTCTAAAGAGTATACCCTTATATTTAAAAATACAAGGATCCCAACCGAAAAATAAAAATGTAACTCCAGCCACTATGGAGGAGTAGGTATTATGGGTGATGGGGTTTTCAACTCGAGTTAAGCACATGGAGCCAGGTTAGCACCAGCCACTCTAGCCCCCTGGCCCAAGTACCAGCCACGGGTGAGCGAGCGCTCAGATGACTGTAACTCCCAGCCTTCAAGCTACCCCAGCTGACACCAAGTGGAGCTGATCCTCAAGTCTGAACAATTCCCTTCCTTTTTGTCAGTGTTTCAGAAGTACAGAAGTTTCATGCTTGCTTGAAAATGCTTCCTCATTTCTGAATACATCGCTTCCAGTGAAACTATGCTATCACCTAACTCACCTGATACACAGGGTGGAGCTCATAAAATTAAGACACTTTTTTTTTTCCAATAAGTCCTGGAATTTGAAACTATTATCTCATGAGGAACTCAGGAAAATTAACTTTGAGATTCAAAGGTCATTAGGCATCATTATCAGTTTAATATTTTGAAAACGTTGCAACTACATGGCTTATCAGGACAGAAACTAGACTGTAATTGGTTCCTGCTTGCTCACTGTATACCCATTTGCTGCAAAGGTGAAAGTGGTGCCTGCAACTGCCTGCATGCATGCTCAGTCACTTCAGTCGTGTCTGACTTTGCAACTCATGGACTGTAGCCCACCAGGCTCCTCTGTCCATGGGATTCTCCAGGCAAGAATCCTGGAGTAGGGTGCCATTTCCTTCTCCAGGGGACCTTTCTGACTCAGGGATGGAACCCGGGTCTCTTATGTCTTCTACACTGGCAGGTGGGTTCTTTACCACTAGCGCCACCTGGGAAGCCTACTGTGCAATTGCCTACTATGTTGCTGCTGCTGCTGCTAAGTCACTTCAGTTGTGTCCGACTCTGTACGACCCCATAGACAGCAGCCCACCAGGCTCCGCCATCCCTGGGATTCTCCAGGCAAGAACACTGGAGTGGGTTGCCATTTCCTTCTCCAGTGCATGAAAGTGAGACATGAAAGTGAAGTCGCTCAGTCGTGTCCGACTCTTAGCGACCCCATGGACTGCAGCCCACCAGGCTCCTCCATCCATGGGACTTTCCAGGCAAGAGTACTGGAGTCGGGTGCCATTGCCTTCTCCGGCCTACTCTGTTATTATCACCTAAAGAACATTTCTTTTCCTAGACTTACGGTGGTGATTATTTTGAAATGTATGGAGGACTACCTTGGTGGACTAGTTGATAACATTGTTATTTCTTGTTCAGTTGCTGAGTTGTGTCCCACTCTTTGTGACCCTACAGATAAAGCCCACCAGCCTCCTCTGTCCATAGAATACTCCACACAAGAATCCTGGAGTGGGTTGCCATTCCCTTCTCCAGGGGAATCTTCCTGACCCAGAGATCGAACCCAGGTGTCCTGCATCGCAGGCAGACTCTTTACCACCTCAGCCACCAGAGAAGTCCTAGAGATACTGCTAAACAACCTAAAAAGCACAAGGCAACCACCCCTCTCCAACCCCTGTAACAAAGAATCCAGTCCAAACTGTCAACAAGACAGAGAAACCCTGAACCAGCTGGTCTCTCCCTGGTAATGCCCTCTGATGAACCTCACCTCTCACTTCAGTGAACTGTGCCTCCCACTTCAGCAATTCCTACATGGATTTTGGGTCCCAAAGAATGGCACCACCTCTGAAATCTTAAGATGATGGTCCTTTTCTCTTCATAACTCTTCTCCTGCCAGCTCTCTCCCTTGCCCCCTCCATGGTGGTTCTTTGACTTCATTCAAACCTTCTAGTTCATCATCGAGACCATTTAGGCCAATTCCTATTTTCATTTATTTTTTGTTTGTACCAAGTAGCTTGTGGGATCTTAGTTTACCGACCAGAGATTAAATCTGAGCCCTTGGCAGTGAGAGATTAAATCTGAGCCCTTGGTAGTGAGAACACAGAGCCCTAACCATTGTACCACCAGGAATTCTCTCTAGTATTTTTTAAAAGATAAACAAAAAACCCCAGATACTTAAATTTCATCATGTTTTATTCAAAATATCAGTTCAGTATTAATATGAAGTGAACTCGCTCAGTCATGTTTGACTCTTTGTGATCTCATGAACTGTAGCCTGCCAGGGTCTTCTATCCATGGGATTCTCCAGGCAAGAATACTGGAGTGGGTAGCTATTCCCTTCTCCAGGGCATCTTCCCAACCTAGGGATCGAACCCAGGTCTCCTGCATTGCAGGCAGATTCTTTACTGTCTGAGCCACCAGGGAAGCTCATTAATCAACACACAAAATGATCAATGGAATATTTTACTCTTTTTTTTGAATTCTGGGCCCAGATGGCTCAGGTGGTAAAGAATCTACTTGCAATGCAGGAGACCCAGGTTCGATCCCTGCATTTGGAAGATCCCCTGGAGAAGGAAATGGCAACCCACTTCAGTATTCTTGCCTGGAGAATTCTATGGACAGAAGAGCCTGGCAGGATACAGGCCATGCGGTCGCAAAGAGTCGGACACAACTGAGCAACTGACGCTTTTACTTTGGTATTTTACTTTTTTCTAAAGTGGCATAAATAAAGGTAATAAAAATTTGAGCATTATCTTTCAACTACTAATCTTGCCAAATTCATTTAGTAACTAATGTTTGTAGGTTATTTTTCACACATATAATCTTATCATTTGTGAGCAATGACAGTACTATTTCTTTCATTCTAATATTTATGCCTTTTCTCTTATAAGCAAGTTAAAACCCCCTGGTAGAATGCTGATAGGAATGGGCTGGCAAGAACTCTTGTCTTGTTCCCAACCAGCAGGGAGGAATTCTGTGGCCAGCCATCACCACCTGATTTTATTTTCCTAAGTACTGGGGCACTCTGAAATCTTGTGTGTATTTTATACTTACAGCACATTACTATTTGCACCAGCATACTTTTCATGTGCTCAGGAGCCACGCATGTCTAGAGCCTACAGACTGGATGGTGCTGTTCTCCACTTCACTTCCTTCACAGGGATATTTGGTCTAGACCCCGAGATGTGTCACGTCAGTCACCCTAATATCAGCGCCCTTAGCGCCCTAGTCCAAATATGCTTGTGCTCGGTAGCTTCAGTCATGTCCAATTCTCTGCAACCCCATGGACTGTAGCCTGCCAGGCTCCTCTGTCCATGGGATTCTCCAGGCAAGAATACTGGAGCAGGTTGCCATTTCCTCCTCCAGGGGATCTTCCCAACCCAGGGATTAAAAACTGTCTCCTGGGTCTCCTGGATTGCAGTTTCTTCACCGCTGAGCCACTGGGGAAGCCCAGTCCTAGTATAGTTCTGTTAACGGCATAATCCCAGGTTCAGGATGATTCAAAATTCTCACTCCTACAACTACATAACTGTGGACTGGAATCACCTCTTAGCTGCTCTATCAACTTTGCCCACAAGAGCTTCACTTTGTGTTTTGAAAACAATACTCAAAACTTCACCACTCAGAATTTTACTGTATAAAATAAATATCAGTTCAGTCGCTCAGTCGTGTCTGACTCTTTGCGACCCCATGAATCGCAGCACACCAGGCCTCCCTGTCCANAAAAGACTCTGATGCTGGGAGGGATTGGGGGCAGGAGGAGAAGGGGACGACCGAGGATGAGATGGCTGGATGGCATCACTGACTCGATGGGCATGAGTCTGAGTGAACTCCGGGAGTTGGTGATGGACAAGGAGGCCTGGCGTGCTGCGATCCATGGGGTCGCAGAGAGTTGGACACAACTGAGCGACTGAACTGAACTGATGTCGTGTCAACATGAGATAGTCATGTTGAAATTTGAATTCAGCATGAACTGAATTGAATAATGAACTGAAAGTGAAAATCAGGGGCTGTCTGGGTGCAGAATGGCTGTAAGTATATTTTCTACTGTTTACTCTGTGATCACATGGCTGAGTGGGAGCTTCAGCTCTCTGCCAGCACCCAGCATCACAAGAGGGTGTCATATGGCATATTGCTAACCTGGGAAAAGATCAACATTCATAATTTGACATATAGTTTCTGCTGAGTGTTTATCATTTTCACACCATCATAAAGTGGAAAAAATCATAAATTAGACCATCATAAGTCAAGGACCATCTGTACAGTAATTTTATGTGTACATACCTGCTCAATCACTCAGTCATGTCCAACTCTTTGCAGCCCTATGGACTGTAGCCTGCCAGGCTCCTCTGTCCATGGGCTTCTCCAGGCAGGAATACTGGAGTGGGTTCGTTGCTGTGCCCTCCTCCAGGGGATCTTCCTGATCCAGGGATTGAACCTGCATCTCCAGCATTGCAGGCAGATTCTTTACTGCTGAGCCAAATCCCCAAAGTAACTTTACAAAATATTTCATTTTGGTATTTCCACCCTGAGAAGCCCAATACAGCAAATCATACTGGAATTTTTCATTGCTCGTTTTCTCTATAAAGACCTTTCAAATATTTGTCATTTGTATATATCTTCACATATTTGCAATGACTGATATTAATGGCTGTTAAGGTATATGACTTAATACACATATATGTATGCCTATGTGCACCTATATGGTTTTTAATATACACACAGATAATATATGATATTATGGCTCTTAATGTACATATGTGTATGAGGTTCTGCAGTTGTTAACGTTTAATTCGTTTATTTAAAGTTTAAGTAGCTGTTTATCTCTACTTGTAAACCTTTTTTGGGTAACAATTCAAGAATATCTTAATCTTTATTTTAAATTTCTTTTAAAGCAAAGGGAAGAACCAGGTGGCAAATGTAGCCACACTGACTTAGAAAGCATTAATAAAAATTTGGTTGAAAGTGCACTGAAGAGAGTAAACAGAGAGGAGAAAGGTAAGTTACTCCAATTCTAATCATTGTATAGGTGGGAAACGGGATATAGAAGGAATACCAGTTTCCGCCTTACTAGGTCAGAGATATCATAAGCAAGTAGACAGGCATATTTATATTTGCTTATCCAGTAATTTATTTAATGTTACAGAGATTATTTTATTACCTATTAAAAGATAAAATTGTATTTATTAATAAGAGCCTTCAGAAAAAAGTATTAATAATGTTTGTCGTGCTCTTTACCATAAAAAGCACAGCATACAGGGACTTACCTGGTGGTCCAGGGGTTAAGCCTTCTAAGGCAGATGGCGCAGGTTCTATCCTTGGTCAGGGAATGAAGGTCCCACCTGCTGTGGGGTACAGCCAAAAAATGTTTTAAAAAGCATAGCATACAGTGTGTGCCTGCAAGTCCTCTTGGGCCTTTATTCTTATATATTGTGTAATATGTGAGTATATACATAATATCTTTTAAAATTCACTTTAATGATTAGCTTTATGTTTCCATTTGGATTTTTTCATTCCCTTTACTACTTAGGAGTCAGACACGACGGGGCGACTGAACTGAACGTAGACTTGGAAGACTGTTAGATCCAAATTTGAAAGAGAAAAGAAGTACTTCTCTAGTGTTGTTAGAGAAATTGTGTGTGTATATAGATGAATAAGTAGAAGAATATGCTCAGCAATTCTTCTTTACACTTTAAAAGCCAGTTCACCAGGTCCTCTCAGGCGGCAGTGGGAGAAAAATGTGCCCAGTACAGCTCTCAGAGCTTTGGAAAACGCACCCATGCTCACCTCCAGTTTAACAGCAGAAGACGACAGAGGTGAGTAGCCAGGTTGAATCCTCTTATTTATCATAGAACATTCTCTGATCGTTGCTTACTGAGCTCAGGTTGAATCCTCTTATTTATCCTAGAACATTCTCTAATCGTTGCTTACTGAGCTCGAGTTGTGTTTTTTTCAATGTCACTCTTTGAAGGTATTTGGTGTCACACAAGAGAGCACGTGCATTTCACTTATACAGGCAAGTGAAATAGATTTATGTGGAGAGTTAGTTTCGCTTGAGACACGGGGCTTTAATATAATCTAGAAGATATTATATGCTGGGAATCTTTTTTACTTGACACGAATTTTTTTGTCTTTTCCCAACTAGGTGGTTCTGTAATAAAGTACAGTGAAAACAATGCCCGTAAGCAGTGGCTCAAGGAGACCCCTGAAACCCTGTTGAACATCCTTAAGAATGCTGACCTCAGCTTGGCCTTTCAAACATACACAATATATAGACCAGGTGATTCATGTCTGTTACATAACTGTGTAAACCCTTTGATTAAAAAAAAAAATTATATATGTAACGTAGAAGTTACTATCTTGGCCACTTTTAAGTGTACAGTTCGGGAGCATGGAGTACATTCACACTGGGCAGCCCTCAGCACGGTCCATCTCCAGAACTTTTCCAAAACGGACACTCTGTACCCATTAGATAATTCTCTGTACCCATTAGATGATTCCCTGTTCCCCACTCCCAGAAACCGTTCGATCTTAAAGTTATAAAATATTTTGGAGCATTGTCTTTTTCGATTTCCTTGACTCTTTTCTAGCCAGTCTGAAGCCGTGATTAAAATTTCCTGTAGTGCTTCATTCCTTCTGTTTGCTCATTTGTTTGCTTGTTTTATTGTTTTAATAGTTCTATTTATTTTATTTGGCTGTGCTAAGTCTTAGTTGTGGCATGTGGAATCTAGTTCTCCCATCAGCAATCGAACCCAGGCCCCCTGCATTGGAAACATGGATTCTTAGCCACTGGACCGCCAGGGAAGTCCCTGTTTGCTTATTTTAATAATCACGCAACCACTTTGAAGGTGGTCCATTTTTATCATGCAGATACACCCCGCTTTCTCAGCTCTGCAGTTCAGACTTCATCCTGGTAAACTGAGGAACTTCAAGATTTCTTTGGCTCTGTACTTGATTGTTATATTGAATAGAACACAGAAAAAGGTGAACAACTAGGATTTAATTTTTTTTAATTGTTTCAACAGACATTTTCACTACAGTTACATAGCATAATGTTTTATGATACTATCCTTAGCAATCTAGGCCAAAGGACTACATTAAGGGTGTGTACGTTGGGGGTGCATGTGTGTGTAGTTTTCACAGTGCTGTTACTAAAGCCATCTTGCTTGGTTTGAGATCTAAGATAAATTGTGCCAAGTAGAGCATGTCATGGTGTGACAGGTCTCAACACTATGTATTATAACAGATTCACTTTTCTGTTTACTTGGTCAGTGTTTATTGAGTGCCTAACATATACTAGGTTAAGATTTAAGACCAACAAACAAGCAGAGCATTGTAGAGCTGTGTGTCCCATGTTCTGATAGAGCTGTGTGAAGACAGTTATGGGCCCCAAGGGGAGGTGGGTGCCTGGGAGGCAGGTGTTAAGCAAGGCTAATGATTGCACTTTTATTTTATTTTGTTGGCACGCGGCCTCTTAGTTCCCTGACTAGGGATTGGACCCTGGAAAGTCCTAAGCACTGAATGTTTAGGGCATTCCCAATGATTGACTTTCATTTTAGCAGTATAGGTCTCAGATTTTGTCTCTGGTCCATAAAGTTTTTGTCATTTCAGGAAAGTTACTATATAAAAAAGGCATTACAGCTCTATTGTGAAAGGATTTTTATAAAAGACTGAACCCATATTTTTATGTTAGGTTATTGCTTTATAAGTAAAAACCTGAAAGTAATTATAATACCATCTGGAAAAAGTTTTTTATAGTGTGCATGTGCCCTTAACTGCCTAATTTTATTCCCCTCCATTGGGAAAACTTGAGGGAGAGGGAAGAGCTCAAAGGGAAAACAGTCAACTGTTATCCAGCTGTCCAAAGACAACTTCTGATGCTTTAATATGGGTTCATATGCTGGCTTCCATGGTGACTTAGTGGTAAAGAACCCACCTGTCAATGCAGGAGACTTGGGTTCATGCAGGAGACTTGGGTTCGATCCCTGGGTTGGGAAAATCCCCTGGAGGAGGAAATGGCAACCCACTTCAGTATTCTTGCCTGGAAAATCCTGTGGACTGAGGAGCCTGGTGGGCTGCAGTCCATGGGGTCACAGAGTCGGACACGACTAAACACACACGCACAGGAAACCTCAGAGCATGGCAGTGCTCTCAATTAGCCAACAAACCTTTGGAGGAATTTAATGCAAAAATATGCATGAAATAAATAAAGACAGCTTAACTTGGCATAATTTCTGTTAATATTCCTCTGAAGGCACAGAAGGATTCTTGAAAGGCCCCCTGTCTGAGGAAACAGAAGCAGCGGACGATGTTGATGGAGGTTGGGATTCTGTCATTTTGGATCCAGAGAGACTCGAACCTGGACTGGATGAGGAGGATACGTACGTGAAGTACCCAGACACGTGTTCACCTGTTCATTTAAGTTGTACCTTAATAATCCCTGGTTTAGTAGGAGCTGGTCATGTTACTTTACATCATAAATGAATGTTTATATCTTGATCATCTCTCTGGCATAGGTAATATGCTACAATATTTTCATAGAATTCTTGACTGAGCTGTGTGTTTATAATCAGCTTGGATTTATTTTTTAGTAGACAAGATTTCATATTGAAACATTTAGAGAAACAGTGATAGAAGTGAACCTTTGGAAGGCTAACCGTTATTTTTTTTCCTCTGTTCATTTTCATTATGGAGTTCATTTTTCAAAAATGTCAGCATTGTTATGGTGGTATTCTGCTTTGATCCCATCAACAAATATTTACTGTGCTTCTTAAATGGAAGCTTAATATCCAAATTGTTTCTTCACAGGGACTTTGAGGAAGACGACAGTGCCGATTGGGTATCAGAACTGAAGCAGCGAACTGGCTGGGAAGGATAACTGGCGTTATCTGATGGATAACGCCCAAGGAAATACTCATTAGTCACCCAGAGGGGATGTTTAACAGGAGGAATTGATATTTGAATAATACTTAACTCACAGGGTACGTGTTTTCCTTTGGAAACAGTGAAGAGAGGGAAACTGAATATTTAAAATTATTCCTGGTTAGTAAAATAGGGTATAAAAAAATCTAGGTTTTTGAATTCAGAGGAGAACACATAGCACAATGGGTCTGAGGTTTAGGCTTTGCAGTCAGAACAGATGTTGAATGCTACCACCTACTGCTTGC
Organism: Neotragus moschatus; assembly: GCA_006410615.1. Classification (NCBI taxonomy): domain Eukaryota; kingdom Metazoa; phylum Chordata; class Mammalia; order Artiodactyla; family Bovidae; genus Neotragus; species Neotragus moschatus. The sequence continues at coordinate 4,192,964 of SJYA01002027.1, forward strand.
ATGGTTTTGAGAAATTACTTAACCTCTTTGAGCCTGAATTTCCTCAACTACAAAATGAGGATAACAATGCCTACCTCATATGGATGCTGACCTTAGACCATCATGACAGCCCATAACATTATTTGCGTTGTTATGATTTCTGCCTTATTACCTTGTTGTGATTTATTACTATGTAGCTCTTTTTATATCTCCTAAAATTTTTGAGGATCTAAATATATTTAATTATAACATCATAAAGTGTGTTTTTCTATAAGACCTATTTCTGGGTAGTCATCAATCATCTTCAGTGATCACCCGCTGTCATTAAATACAGCTCCTCACAGGATGTACGAAAGAGCCCAGATCGGAGGATCAGCCATGGGAAGAGTAGGGTAAGGTACAGATCTGGCCAGATGGTGGTCCTGTATACACGAAAGGAATGGGGCCAAAGGTAAGGGGTCCATACAGGAAATAGCAGGAAGCCAGAGTGTTGTGGAACTCATGGAGGGGGCAGGACCCCGACATGCATGGGTCATCATTGACATATGTGTTCTGGGGCCTGTCATTTCATGCTGTGATGCTTTAGTGGGGGGAGAAGGCTTTACTAAAGAAACTGACTCTTTCCAGGGGCCCACATAGGCACTTATGAGAATTGCATCAGCCTGGTGTAGGGAACAGTGCTCAAGTCAACATAGGGGGAGAGAGTTGTGAGACTACAGTAGGATCATTAATAAAGATCTGCTGAAATGTGGGATACATATATCTTTTAAAGAGTTAAATATATTTTTTTAATCTTAACGTACACAAAAACTGGTGTAGACCTCACCCTCACACCCCCTCCATTATTTATACTCATTTAGTTGTCCTTGGTCTACCAGGGTCTCCAGTGTCAGTTACTAATTTTTCATTTCCATGTTCTGGTCACTCTGAGTGAGTCACTAAGTTCAGCCTATATTCAAGTGGACAGGAATTAAGCCCCACCTCCTGAAGAGGGCAGATAATCTAATACTAAGTCATTTGCTTTGTGGCTTGATTTGTTCTAGCTCTGGCCATTAGGAATTATTTCAGGTTGACTCCTGTGTCCCTTTGACATGGCCTCATCCTTTTGTGTTCTGAGCAACTCCTTACTTTCTGGCACTACGAGAAGATGGTCATCTAGTACCTTCTCCGCCTCAGCCCCAGAATCAGCCATTTCTCTGAGGAGCGCTGGTTCCTTTCATGGGTTTAGAAACCAGAATCTGGGTTCTGGGTGTGATGTCACTGCTTGTAGTCCCTCTAAGCAGACAGAGCTAGGAAATACATGTATATACTATCCCTGTATGTGACACTCCCTGGTGGTCCAGTGGTTAGGATTCAGCACTCATATTGCCGAAGCCTGGGTTCATTTCCCTGTCTTGAGGCTTCCCTGGTGGCTCAGAAAGTAAATAATCCACCCGCAATGCAGGAGACCTAGGGTCAATCCCTGGGTTAGAAAGATCCACTGGAGAAGGGAATGGCAACCCACTCCAGTATTCTGGTCTGGAGAATCCCATGGACAGAGGAGCCTGGTGGGCTACAGTCCTTGAGGTCGCAAAGAGCTGGACACAGCTACTAACACGTTCACGCATATCCAGAGGGGACTGCTGTATCTCTCCATCTGTTTTTTTTTTTTTTTTTTTTTAAGCTCAATATGGGTTTGTTCTTACTGATGTCTTGGACTCTGATTCAATACCATTGGGGTCATTCTAACCTTTCCCTTCCCTCCCCCACTCCCCTTGCTTTTCTGTATCTTCTCTTTGACAGCGAGAAACTTGGCTTGTACCATCCACCATCCCCTTACTTAGTTGTTCAATTCCAGTATGCATATAAACCAGTTTCCAAATTGTTAACCCTCACCCCTGTGAAGAACAATTTACCAACTAAAATACAAAGTTTATGTCTTGCTCCTATTGTTTTTAGCCTTACACCTTCTAGTCAAAACACCATTTCCCATAATGACTTACGTTAGCTCTTTTTTTTTTTTAATCACTATCTTGAAGACTATCAGCCAGACTTGCTTGTAAGTTTCCAAGAGGTTCCGGTGGAAGCATGGGTCCACAGTGGCCTGCTGCAGGGCCAGGGGCACTGAATACAATAGACCTGGGAGCTGCTGGCATAAGTCCTTTTGAAGGTGGTCACCATTACCCCTACCTGGGGGTAATGAGGCCAAACTACGGGGAGGGAATACAGCCCCACCCATCAATAGAAAACTGGATTAGAGATTTACTGAGCAAGGCCCTGCTCAACAGACCAAGACCCAGATTGCCCTAGAGCCAGTCCCTCTCATCAAGAAGCTTCCACAAGCCTCTTATCCACCAGAGGGCAGACAGAATGAAAATCACAGAAAACTAACCAAACTAATTACTTGGATCACAGCCTTGACTAACTCACTGAAACTATGAGCCATGCCATGTGGAACACTCAAGATGGAGAGGCCATGGTGGAGAGTTCTGAAAAAACATGGTCCACGGAGAAAGGAATGGCAAACCACTTCAGTATTCTTGGCTTGAGAACCCCATGAACAGTATGAAGAGGCAAAAAGATACCACACTGAAAGATGAACTCCCCAGGTCATTCAGTGCCCAATATGGTACTGGAGAAATAGCTCCAGAAAGAATGAGGAGGCTGAGCCAAAGCAAAAGCAATGCCTGGGGTTGTGGATGTGACTGGTGATGGAAATAAAGTCCAATGCTATAAAGAACAATATTGCACAGGAACCTGGAATGTTAGGTCCATGAATCAAGGTAAATTCAGTTCAGTTTAGTCGCTTAGTCGTGTCTGACTCTTTGCCACCCTATGGAGTGCAGCACCCCAGGCTTCTCTGTCCGTAACCACCTCCCGAAGCTTGCTCAAACTCATGTCCATGAGTGATGCCATGATGTCATCCAGCCATCTCAACCTCTGTCATCCCCTTCTCCCACCTTCAATCCTTCCCAGCATCAGAGTCTTTTCCAGTCAGTCAGTTCTTCCCATCAGGTGGCGAGAGTATTGGATTTTCAGCATCAGCATCATTCCTTCCAATGAATATTCAGGACTATTTCCTTTAGGATGCACTGGTTGGATCTTCTTGCTGTCCAAGGGACTCTCAAGAGTCTTCATCAACACAATTCAAAAGCATCAATTCTTCAGGGCTCAGCTTTCTTTATAGTCCAACTCTCACATCCATACATGACCCCTGGAAAAACCATACCCTTGACTAGATGGACCTTTGTTGGCAAAGTAATGTCTCTGCTTTTCAAAAATGCTGTCTAGGTTGGTCATAATTTTTCTTNTCATTTCCACTGTATAATGAATGGTAAGGGATTTGATTTAGGTCATACCTGAATGGTCTAGTGGTTTTCCCAACTTTCTTCAATTTAAATCTGAATTTGGCAATAAGGAATTCATGATCTGAGCCCCAGTCAACCCCTGGTCTAGAGTTTGCTGATTGTATTAGAGCTTCTCCATCTTTGGCTGCAAAGAATATAACCACTATGATTTCGGTGTTGACTGTCTGGTGATGTCCATGTGTAGAGTCATCTCTTGTGTTGTTGGAAAAGGGTATTTGCTATGACTAGTACATTCTCTTGGCAAAACTCTGTTAGCCGTTGCCCTGCTTCATTTTGTACTCCAAGGACAAACTTGTCAGTTACTCCAGGTACCTCTTAACTTTCTACTTTTGCATTCCAGTCCCCTATGATGAAAAGGACATCTTTTTTGTGTTCTAGGTCCTCATAGAACCATTCATCTTCAGCTTCTTCAGCATTAGTGGTTGNCTCTGTTAGCCGTTGCCCTGCTTCATTTTGTACTCCAAGGACAAACTTGTCAGTTACTCCAGGTACCTCTTAACTTTCTACTTTTGCATTCCAGTCCCCTATGATGAAAAGGACATCTTTTTTGTGTTCTAGGTCCTCATAGAACCATTCATCTTCAGCTTCTTCAGCATTAGTGGTTGGGGCATAAACTTGGATTACTGTGATATTGAATGGTTTGCCTTGGAAATGAACAGAGATCATTCTATCATTTTTTAGATTGGCTACTCCATTTCTTTAAGGGATTCTTGCCCACAGTAGTAGATGTAATAGTCATCTGAATTAAATTCACCCATTCTGGTTCATTGTGGTTCACTGATTCCTAAAACATGTATGTTCACTCTTGCTTTCTCCTGTTTGACCACTTCTAGAACTATGGACAGAGGTTCATGACATTGTACAGGAGGCAGTGATCAAGACTATCCCCAAGAAAAAGAAATGCAAAAAGGAAAACTGGTTTTCTGAGGAAGCCTTACAAATAGCTGAGAAGAAAAGAGAAAAGCAAAAGGCAAAGGAGAAAAGGAAAGATAAACCCATTTGAATGCAGAGTTTCAAAGAATAGCAAGGAAAGATAAGAAAGCCTTCCTCAGAGATCAGTGCAAAGAAATAGAGGAAGACAATAGAATGGGAAAGACTAGACATCTCTTTAAGAAAATTAGATTATCAAGGGAACTCTTCATGCAAAGATGGACACAATTAAAGAACAGAAACAGTATGGACCTAACAGACGCAGAAGATATTAAGAAGAGGTGACAAGAATATACAGAAGAACTATACAAAAAAGATCTTCGTAACCCAGATAATCATGATGGTGTGATCACTCACCTAGAGCCAGACATCCTGGAATGCAAAGTCAAGTGGGCCTTAGGAAGCATCACTAGGAACAAAGCTAGTGGAGGTGAGGGGATTCCAGTTGAGCTATTTCAAATCTTAAAAGATGATGCTGTGAAAGTGCTGCACTCAATATGCTAGTAAATTTGGAAAACTCAGCAAGTGGCCACAGAACTGGAAAAGGTCAGTTTTCATTCCAATCCCAAAGAAAGGCAATGCCAAAGAATGCTCAAACTGCTGCACAATTGCACTCATCTCACACGCTAGCAAAGTAATGCTCAAAATTCTCCAAGTGAAGCTTCAATAGTATGTGAACCGAGAACTTCCAGATGTTCAGGTGGATTTAGAAAAGCAGAGGAACCAGAGATCAAATTGCCAACATCCGTTGGATCACTGAAAAAGCAAGAGAGTTCCATAAAAACATCTACTTATGCTTTATTGACTATGCCAAAGCCTTTGACTGTGTGGATCACAGCAAACTGTGGGAAATTCTGAAAGAGATGGGAATACCAGACCACCTGACCTGCCTCCTGAGAAATCTGTATGCAGGTCAGGAAGCAACACTAGAACTCGACGTGGAACAGCAGACTGGTTCCAAATCAGGAAAGGAGTATGTCAAGGCTGTATATTGTCACCTTGCTTATTTAACTTATATGCAGAGTACATCATGCAAAATGCTGGGCTGGATGAAGCACAAGCTGGAATCAAGATTTCTGGGAGAAATATCAATAACTTCAGATATGCAGATGACACCACCCTTATGGCAGAAAGTGAAGAGGACTAAAGAGCCTCTTGATGAAAGGGAAAGAGGAGAGTGTAAAAGTTGTCTTAAAGCTCAACATTCAGAAAACTCAGACCATGGCATCCAGTCCCATCACTTCATGGCAAATAGATGGGGAAACAGTGGAAACAGTGACAGACTTTATTTTGGGGGGCTCCAAAACCATTACAGATGGTGACTGCAGCCTTGAAATTAAAAGACTCCTTGGAAGAAAAGTTATGACCAATCTAGACAGCACATTAAAGAGTAGAGACATTACTTTGCTGACAAAGGTCTGCCTAGCCAAAGCTATGGTTTTTCTATTAGTCATGTATGGATGTGAGAGGTGGACCATTAAGAAAGCTGAGCAGCAAAAAAATTGACCCTTTTGAACTGTGGTGTTGATGAAGACTCTTGAGAGTCCCTTGCACTTCAAGTCAAGGGACTAGACTTGCCACACAAGTCCATCCTAAAGGAAATCAGTCCTGAATATTCATTGGAAGGACTGATGCTGAAGCTGAAGCTCTAATACTTTGACCATCTGATGGGAAGAACTGACTCATTGGAAAAGACCCTGATGAAAGATTAAAGGCAAGATTAAAGGCAAAAGATGAGATGGTTGGATGGCATCACCGATTGGATGAACATGAATTTCAACAAGCTCTGGGAGTTGGTGATGGACAGGAAAGCCTGGCATGCTGCTGTCCACGGAGTGGCAAAGAGTCAAACACAACTGAGTGACTGAACTGACTGATCTTGAAGACATTCAACAATTAATGTAGGCAGGGATGGTTTTACAGATATTTCCAGGTAATCAGCTTCCATAAATACTGTATTTGATACCTCTTAATTATCTCAAATTTTAGCACTGTCCCGCATGGGAACATTTCCAAACCAATCAACAAAGGGAACTTGAAACTATGATAGTTACTGAGTGGCTCAATGAACTTTGATGAGAAAGCTAGTTTATAAGGGTTTGGCTTATAACAGAATTTCAAGAGACTCTAGTGGATGATTAGAACCCTATTTTAGTTATAGATTATTATATGACTCTTGACACACAACTAGGCAAGAGTTGAGAATCACTTTTAGTGAAACTTTCAATTCCATTTACTTACATGAATGAAGCTTTCCACGACTTGCAGCTTAAAAAGAGATTAAAGTGAGGATTGATGAAATAAAATTATTTTTAAGGCAGGATAATAAACAATTTAACCATAAAAATGTCTCTCTGCCAGTTTGGACCACTGTCCCTTTTTAGTGTGCATTGTGCTTGTGGGTTATACATTAGGTACCCTCAGAAGACACAGGCACGTCTGCTTCCCCAGAAAACACAAACAAAATGGCAGTTTTCTCTTGGTGTTAGCAAGGAGATGACGTTTCTTTCTTAATCCTGTTGGACTATGTTACCTGTCAATATGTTACTTCGACGTCTCACTCTTTGGACCACTAATTTTAATGAACTTGTTAAAGCATCTGATTAAGAAATAGAAATTAACTTCCAAAAAAGAAAAAAGAAAAAAAGAAAAAACCAAAGAAGAAAAAAAGAGAGAAAAAAAAAAAAAAAGAAATTAACTTCCATTTATATGATAGGGTGATCAGTAAGCTTTTGAGTCATGAAAAATATTACGTATGGAAATATGAGTTCCAGGAGAAAGGAATGATGTTCTGAAGGAAAGCTTCTGATTCTTAAGGAAAGCTTCCTTTTTTATTAACTTAATAGATGATGCTGGGTTTCAGATCACCATGGTATTTACATTCCGTTGGTTATGTTTCACTTGTGTCAGTATTTATAATTGCTGGAAATTACATCTTTTTAGCTACTTAAACAGGTAATGAGACATTTCAGACAGCAGCTTGATGTACAGTGGGAGTGAGGAGTGGATGCAGGGCAATGGGGCGGTGCTGAGGGGGCGTGTTTTGTAGACCACCCGGCAGCAGCCAATTTCCTAAGGGGACCCCCCCCCATGGCCTGCTGCGGCCAAAAGAGCAGGACTCCGTTCTATTCTCCATCTCTGACAGCATTCGAGACCCTGCATGAGAAACTTCCTGTCTCAGTTCAGTTCAGTTCAGTCGCTCAGTCGTGTCCGACTCTGCAACCCCATGAATTGCAGCACACAGACCTACCTGTCCATCACCACCTCCCGGAGTTCACTCAAACTTATGTGCATCAAGTCAGTGATGCTATCCAGCCATCTCATCCTCTGTTGTCCCCTTCTCCTCCTTCCCCCAATCCCTCCCAGCATCAGAGTCTTTTCCAATGAGTCAACTCTTCTCATGAGGTGGCCAAAATACTGGAGTTTCAGCTTCAGCATCAGTCCTTCCAATGAACACCCAGGACTGATCTCCTTTAGAATGGACTAGTTTGATCTCCTTGCAGTCCAAGGGACTCTCAAGAGTCTTCTCCAACACCACAGTTCAAAAGCATCAATTCTTCGGTGCTCAGCTTTCTTCACAGTCCAACTCTCATACTCTCCATACATGACCACTGGAAAAACCATAGCCTTGACTAGACGGACCTTTGTTGGCAGAGTAATGTCTCTGCTTTTGAATATGCTATCTAGGTTGGTCATAACTCTTCCATGGAGTAAGCATCTTTTAATTTCATAGCTGCAATCACCATCTGCAGTGATTCTGGAGCCCGAAAAGATAAAGTCTGACACTGTTTCCACTGTTTCCCCATCTATTTCCCATGAAGTGATGGGACCAAATGCCATGATCTTTGTTTTCTAAATGTTGAGCTTTAAACCAACTTTTTCACTCTCCTGTTTCACTTTCATCAAGAGGCTTTTTAGTTCCTCTTCACTTTCTGCCATAAAGGTGGTGTCATCTACATATCTGAGGTTATTGATATTTGTCCCGGGAATCTTGATTCCAGCTTGTGCTTCTTCCAGCCCAGCGTTTCTCATGATGTACTCTGCATAGAAGTTAAATAAGCAGGGTGACAATATAGAGNTTTCACTCTCCTGTTTCACTTTCATCAAGAGGCTTTTTAGTTCCTCTTCACTTTCTGCCATAAAGGTGGTGTCATCTACATATCTGAGGTTATTGATATTTGTCCCGGGAATCTTGATTCCAGCTTGTGCTTCTTCCAGCCCAGCGTTTCTCATGATGTACTCTGCATAGAAGTTAAATAAGCAGGGTGACAATATAGAGCCTTGAAGTACTCCTTTTCCCATTTGGAAGCAGTCCCTTTTGTTCCACATCCAGTTCTAACTGTTGCTTCCTGACCTGCATATAGGTTTCTCAAGAGGCAGGTCAGGTGGTCTGGTATGCCCATTTCTTTCAGAATTTTGAACAGTTTACTGTGATCCACACAGTCCAAGGCTTTGGCATAGTCAATAAAGCAGAAATAGATGTTTTTCTGGAACTCTCTTGCTTTTTCGATGATCCAGTGGATTTTGGCAATTTGATCTCTGGTTCCTCTGCCTTTTCTAAAACCAGCCTGAACATCTGGAAGTTCACGGTTCACGTATTGCTGAAGCCTGGCTTGGAGAATTTTGAGCATTACTTTACTAGCATGTGAGATGAGTGCAATTGTGCAGTAGTTTGAGCATTCTTTGGCATTGCCTTTCTTTGGGATTGGAATGAAAACTGACCTTTTCAAAATCCCGCTCAATTCTAAAACTGGGAAAAACTCAATCGTAAAACTACCTTCCTTGCTCGGTTGTTGCAAAGTATAGAGATAATATATGCAAAGCATCTGGTACACCTTCAGCGAGTGGGAGCCGAATGCTTGTGGAGTGTTAACAGAGGCGTCCTGGCAACCGGGCAAACTCCCGGCCCCCGGTCCTCTTCTGGGTGGACCTTGTAGGCGCTCGCGCCCGGCGCCCCGCGCCCCGCCCGTCCTGCTCGCAGCTCCGCCCCTGCAGCCTGCCCGTAGGCGCCACCGCCCGGGGAACCCTGCTCCACCCAGGACGCTTCTCTCGCTCCGCGAAGCAGGTAAGCAACGGGCGGCGCCCTCAATCTGGACCCGGAGCTGCCCCCAGGCCTCCAGGAGCCGCGGGGAAGGGTGGAGCCCCTTCCTGGGAAGGCGCGCTCTGCGGGGGAGCTACCTCGGGTCCAGCAACGCGTCGGTCTCCATGGTAACGCGCTGCGCTCCAGGCTCCTGGCTCCTCCGAGGTCTGCAGCCCTGAGAGTCTGCGGCACTCCAGCCTGCTGCCAGCCGGAGTGTTCCTAACGGAGCGAGATTTTCCCCCCACCCCGAAACTTACGGGCTTCCACCCGCTGGTGCCTCCTTGGCGGGCGCCTCTTGGTTGCTCAGTTCCCACGCTAGTGGCTTTAAGTTCCCATTCCGCGACGGCCTCCCTCAACACCGGGCCCTCAGGTGTCCCCAGCCTTCCCTGGCTGCGGAGCTGGCTCCCATTCTATACCCCTAATCGTCCCCTCTTCCTACACTGACACAGATTACTCAGAAACATAACCTGTTTACTCACTCAGTTTTTGAAAATCAGCTTGATGCCCGAACTGTAGTCGTCTGTGTGTGTGTATGTGTGTGTGTGTTAGTCCCCATGGACTGCTACTCTCCCAGCTCCTTGCCATTCTCTTCTCCAGGGGATCTTCCCAATCGGGGATCAACCCAGGTCTCTGGCATTGCTGGCAAAATCTTTGCCTTCTGAGACACAAAGAAAGTCGTGGCTACCACAGTCTAATGGGGAAAAGGGATGGAACAGTTTACCTAAAGCCCCCAAGGCTGGTGACTGGCAGAGAGTCGCCAGACCAGGCAGATTTCAGAGAGGTGGGAGGTGATCAGAGCCAAGTCCTGGGCCTCCAGGACCTGCCAAAAACACAAACAACCCTATGGAGCTCCCCTTGTGGCTCAGTGGCCTGCCAACACAGGAGAGGGATTGGTCCCTCTGTAACAGGAGAGAAAGGAGCAGGGCACAACTTTTGAAAGGATGACATAGCCCAAGGACTATGTCATAAACATAGTCATAAACATAGACATAAACCATTTAGAATCAAATGGGACCAAGCTGGCAGACAAGACTAGACCTTGATCCTCAATCAGCAAGTGAGGCGCCATGACAGTTCCAAGGCACTGTCAAAAGACCAAGGAATGGGTGGTGGCCCAAATCCTGGAAATCTCTGCCCCTTCCCCAGAATAGTTGGAATAATCCTCCCACTCATTAGCATATGAAATTACCCAACCTGTAAAAACTAACCATGCCATACTTCACAGCCACACTTGCCCTCTGCGATGGCCTACACTCTGTCCGTGGAGTGTGCTTATCTCTGAATCTGAATAAATCCACTTCTTACCTATCACTTTGTCTCTCACTGAATTCTTTCAGTGATGAGGCATCAAGAACCTGAGCTACCCATTAGATCCTGAAACCAGGTACCGTGGGTTTTGGCTGGGGTTGAGTCCCCGCCACATGGGTTTGAGTCTTAATCGGAGGTAAACGATTTCACCTCCTTGGCCCTAGAGGATCCCACATGCTGGGGAGCAGTCAAAACTACTGAGCCTGTGCTCTAGGAGCCCTGGGAACTGCAAGTACTGAAGCTCAGGTGCCCTGGAGCCTGTGCTGTGCAACGAGAGAGGCCGCTGTAGTGAGAGGCTTGTGCACCGCTACTGTAGAGTGGCCGCTGCTCTCTGCAACTAGAGAAAAGCCCGCGCAGCACCAAAGACCCAGCACAGCCACAATAAATAAAATTTAAAAAAAAAAGAAAAGAAACAACCCGAAGGGAATCACTGGCCCATCTTCTTGCCCCCGGGCTACTGAGGGTGTGTCTGTGTTATAAGCACAGTGTTTCCCAGGAGACAGTAGAGGAGAAGGGATCACCCCACTTACTACCCAGGAGGAATTCATCTTCCCCTCTCAAGAAGCCAGGATCCTGGGCTGAGGATGACAAACCCAAACCAAAGGAGCTTAAGTGCCAAAAGCAATTTCAGGCCTTATATTAAAAACTGAAGATAACTGACCCAGTAGGCGTGGACAGGGCTTTTGGGTCCTCTTGCCATCCTGAATCTTATCAGATGACTCTACGTGCCACAGTGCCTGTCTTTATAATCAAGTCTATATTTCAGTCTGCCAGTGTTTGGTACTACCACACTAGAAGCGGTAGTGAAGGAGCAGGGAGTCACCTGACAAGGACAGCCACAGACTTTTAGATCTCTGCTCCCAGGAGCAGTCTGGCCAGTGGAGGAACGATTTTTCCAAAAAGGTGAACAGTTCTCGGTAAATATCTGAGCAAAACAAGGTCCAATCAAGCCTCAATTGACACATAGTTGCATTCCCTGAAAATTCAGTATTAATTAAAATTGCATTAGATGTATTTTGCATTTAGATGTAAAGTAGTTTGTAAAACAGACAATTATAAACCGATTTTTCCCTGCACACGAATGTGTTCGGAGACGTTCTAAGGTGGTGAGGCTGCTGGATAATCCTTTACTATGCAGGGCGGTCCCTTGCATCACAGAATCTTAGTATCTCAGACCTTGTGCATGTGGTCAGTCGTGTCCGACTCTTTGCAACCCTGCGGACTATATCCCGCTGTCCTCCTCTGTCCCTGGAATTTTCCAGGCAAGATTACTGGAATGCGTTGCCATTTCCTACTCCAGGGTATCCTTCCCACCCAGGAATTGAACCCACATCTTCTGGGTCTCCTGCATTGGTAGGTGGATTCTTTATCACTGAGCCACCTGGGAAGTCCTATCTCAGACCTTGCTGTGCTTTGCTTAGCCACCCAGTCTTGTCTGGCTCTTTGTGACCCCATGGACCGTAGCTCGCCAGGCTCCTCTGTCCATGGAATTCTCCAGGCCAGAATACTAGAGTGGGTAGCCTTTCCTTTCTCCAGGGGATCTTCCCAACCCAGGGATCGAACCCAGGTCTCCTGCATTGCGGGCGGATTCTTTACCGTCTAAGTCACCAAGGAAGCCAATGGCCTCAAAATGAGGTAGTATCTGCCTCTCCCATCTCTGCCAACAGGAAAAACTCTGGAAGTTTCCAAAATGTCCCGTAGGGGACAGTGCTTCCCCTTTGAGAAAGGCAACTGTAAAACCACACAAGCAGAAGCTTTGTGCTTCCTAGAGGTGCCAAGATCAGGATATTATGTTTTTCTTTCTCAGAACAAACTTGAAAAACAGGAATTGTTATTTCCATTTTAGAAATTAGGAAAGTGAGGTTTTATGAAGTTAAGTGACTTGCTCAAGATCACCACACTAGGTTGTATCAAAGGTGAACTGTAGCCCAAGTCTGACCTCCGGGACCTACTAAGGGGCTCTGTCTCACTTTGGTCGTTTTACCTGTTCAGTTCAGTTCAGTTCAGTTCAGTTCAGTTCAGTGGCTCAGTCGTCTCTGACTCTTTGCAACCCCATGAATCGCAGCACGCCAGGCCTCCCTGTCCATCACCAACTCCCGGAGTTCACTCAGACTCACGCCCATCAAGTCAGTGATGCCATCCAGCCATCTCATCCTTGGTTGTCCCCTTCTCCTCCTGCCCCCAATCCCTCCCAGCATCAGAGTCTTTTCCAATGAGTCAACTCTTCACATGAGGTGGCCAAAATACTGGAATTTCAGCTTTAGCGTCATTCCTTCCAAAGAAATCCCAGGGCTGATCTTCAGAATGGACTGGTTGGATCTCCTTGCAGTCCAAGGGACTCTCAAGAGTCTTCTCCAACACCACAGTTCAAAAGAGTCAATTCTTTGGGGCTTAGTTTCTTCACAGTCCAACACTCACATCCATTCATGACTACTGGAAAAACCACAGCCTTGACTAGACAGAACTTTGTTGGCAAAGTAATGTCTCTGCTTTTGAATATGCTATCTAGGTTGGTCATAACTTTTCTTCCAAGAAGTAAGCAAAATTCTCCAAGCCAGATTTCAGCAATACATGAACCATGAACTTCCAGATGTTCAAGCTGGTTTTAGAAAAGGCAGAGGAACCAGAGATCAAATTGCCAACATCTGCTGGATCATGGAAAAAGCAAGAGAGTTCCAGAAAAACATCTATTTCTGCTTTATTGACTATGCCAAAGCCTTTGACTGTGTGGATCACAATAAACTGTGGAAAATTCTGAGAGAGATGGGAATACCAGACCACCTGACCTGCCTCTTGAGAAATCTGTATGCAGGTCAGGAAGCAACAGTTAGAACTGGACATGGAACAACAGACTGGTTCCAAATAGGAAAAGGAGTACGTCAAGGCTGTATATTGTCAGGCGGCTTATTTAACTTCTATGCAGAGTACATCATGAAAAATGCTGGACTGGAAGAAGTACAAGCTGGAATCAAGACTGCCGGGAGAAATATCAATAACTTCAGTTATGCAGATGACACCACCCTTATGGCAGAAAGTGAAGAGGAACTAAAGAGCCTCTTGATGAAAGTGAAACAGGAGAGTGAAAAAGTTGGCTTAAAGCTCAACATTTAGAAAACGAAGATCATGGCATCCAGTCCCATCACTTCATGGGAAATAGATGGGGAAACAGTGGAAACAGTGTCACTTTATTTTTGGGGCTCCAAAATCACTGTAGATGGCGATTGCAGCCATGAAATTAAAAGACGCTTACTCCTTGGAAGAAAGTTTTACCTGTAGCCACAAGGAAAGTTAGATGATTTAGTCTTGGCAAAACTAGAATGAAAGTTTTAGCAAAACAAGTTCTGTTACATTGTAGTGGTCAATTTTCTGACTTCATGTGCAATAAAATTTCATTGCTCTCATTTCAGGTAACTCCATGTATTGGAGACCATGGATCAATATGACATGATTAAAGCCATTGGGGAAGGAGCCTTTGGGAAAGCGTACTTGGCCAAGAGGAAATCGGATAGCGAGCCCTGTGTTATAAAAGAGATCAATTTTGAAAAGGTAAAGTTAAGAAGTTCCAATTCCTGTTCATTTTCAGTGCTATATTCAGCTGGGTTTTAATCCAATTTGTCAAGGAAACACATCTTTTTTCTTTTTTTTTTTTAACAAGTATGAGTGAGTTGGCTTTTGTTTGTTCCGTCTTCTAAATTCATTGTCCAAACAGCAACCAGTGATCTTGTTTTTATTTTATTTTATTTTTTAAAATTTTTTAATTTTTTATTTTTTTTCCGTCTCAGGTGTATATGAGTTCCCAATCTTGAATCCCCCCGCCACCTCTCACCCCATATCAACTCTCTGGATCATCCCCGTGCACCAGTCCCAAGCATCCTGTATCCTGTATCAAATATAGACTGACAATTCGTTTCTTACATGATAGTATACAAATTTCAGTGCCATTCTCCAAAATCTTCCCACCCTCTCCCTCTCCCTCAAAGTCCAAAAGTCCATTCTATACATCTGTGTCTCTTTTGCTGTCTCGCATACAGGGTTATCATTACCATGTTTCTAAATTCCATATATATAAGTTAGTATACTGTATTGGTGCTTTTCTTTCTGGCTTACTTCACTCAGTATAATTGGCTCCAGTTTCATCCATCTCATTAGAACTGATTCAAATGTATTCTTTTTAATGGCTGAGTAATACTCCATCGTGTATATGTACCACAGCTTTCTTATCCATTCATCTGTTGATGGATATCTAGGTTGTTTCCACATCCTGGCTATTATAAACAGTGCTGCAGTGAACATTGGGGTACATGTGTCTCTTTCAGTTCTGGTTTCCTCGGTTGTTTTTATTTTAAAATTTTACTTTACTTTTTAGCCGCAGCTGTCATCATGAAGGTTCTTAATTTTCCCACTGGAAATTGAACCCATGCCTCCTGCAATGTAAACAGGGACTCTTAACCACTGGACCAACAGGGAAGTTTGAAATGATTTTTTTTTTTTTAAAGGAAAAGAAAAAACAATGTTATCACCCTGTCTACTATGGTACTCCTTACAGTGATAACATCTTTTTTTAATATCCTATGGCATGTCTATGGGAGGCCCCTCCTCCCTAGCTCTGATTCCTCTATTTTGCACAAGGGTGGCACATTTCCTCTGTCCTTCCTAATACAGGTCAGCTCCACAAGGAGACCTTCCCCAAACATCCTATCTAAGACAACTCCCTGACTTTAATCACTCCTTATCACACCAGCCTGGTTTATTTTCTTAGTAGCATTTACAATGATCTGGGATTACTCTGTTCATTTATTTCTTAAGTATCTCCTCTAGCATGCAGAACCATGCTGGCACATAATATTGCTCAAGAATGTTGCTCAAAAATATTTATGAAATGCATTGAAGGAATGGAAGGAAACCATATATTATTATTAATCTGGCATTTTTGGTGAATAATTATATTTAAGAGGAATTATTTTGGCTAAATTCCCTAGAAACTTTTGCTAATTAAGAAAATAGTACGTGTAGAATGGCCACCTGACGTGAACAGCGGACTCACTGGAAAAGAGGGCGTCTGCCTTCATTCTTTCCCTGATGCTGGGAAAGATAAAGGGTGGAAGGAGAAGCGGGCATCAAAGGACGAGATGGATGGACGGCATCACCGATGCAATGGACGTGAACTTGGGCAAACTTTGGGAGATGGTGAGGGACAGGAGGCCTAGTGTGCGGCAGTCCATAGGGTCACAAAGAGTCGGACACGACTAGGCGACTGAACAACAACGTGTAGAATGATGCAATTTTTGTAAAAATATATGCATTCTCTCTGTATATAGGTATGTGTACTCCCACAGATATATTCCCATAGGTATAAGAAACATACTAGATAGTCTTAACTAGATGGAATATGGGGTTATGAGTAATTTTTGCCTTGTGCTTTTGTATCAGTTCACTCTGAAGATTAGTTTTGACAGCCCTCTCTGATTTGTTCACAAATTTCATTTCAACCTCCTCTTCGCATCCTCTTCTTTTTCCCTACATACAGATCCCTCCCACTTCAGCCTCTATGCTTGCCCAACGGGCTCTTTCTTCCAAGAAGGTTTTTGCCTGCCCAACAAGACTCGACTTGTTCAGGGCTGAGCCATAGGAGAGTTTCCAGGACTTTCCCACTCTAAGTAATCTCTCTTTCTTTGTCAACTCCATAGATTTTATTCTTAATGCTGTTATGATACTGAATGTTTTCTACTTTGCTGTGCTTTATGTGTTTATTTTGTATCTTCTCCAAACTTTATGCTCTTTGCAGGCAGAATCCATGTCTTTTTCATCTTGGTATTCCAAACAGCAGCTAAAGAATGCTTTGCACCTGCAGCGGTTCAGTAAATCCTTATTGGACTGATAATTCAATGCATAGATACTTGCAGGCCTTCTACCTCTACTGTTAAGCTGGTACATACTTTGTTGTCGCTATTCAGTTGCTCAGTTGTGTCTGACTCTTTGTGACCCAATGAACTGCAGCATGCCGGGCTTCCCTGTCCTTCATTATATCCTGGAGTTTGCTCAAACTCATGTTCAATAAGTCGATGATGCCCTCCAACCATCTCATCCTCTGTTTCCCCCTTCTCTTTTTGCCTTCAATGGATCTTTTCCAATGAGTTGGCTTTTCGAATCAGGTGGCCAAAGTATTGGAGCTTCAGGTTCAGCATCAGTCCTTCCAATGAATATTCAGGGTTTTTTTGGGGGGGGGGATTGACTAATTTCATTTCCTTGCAGTCCAAGGGACTCTCAAGAGTCTTCTCCAGCACTACAGTTCAAAAGCATCAGTTCTTTGACCCTCAGCCTTCTTTATGGTCCAACTGTCACATCCGTACGTGACTACTGGAAAGACCATAGCTTTGACTATACATTCTTTTGTCAGCAAAATGATATCTTTGCTTTTTAGTATGCTGTCTAGATTTGTCATATTTTTTCTTCCAAGGAGCAAGCGTCTTAGAAATTATTAGTTCAGTTCAGTTGCTCAATCGTGTCCAGCTCTTTGTGACCTCATGGACTGTGATGCCATCCAACCATCTCATCCTCTTGTCCCCTTCTCCTCCTGCCCTCAGTCTTTCCCAGCATCAGGGTCTTTTCTAATGAGTCAGCTCTTCACATCAGGTGGCCAAAGTACTGGAGTTTCAGCATCAGCATCAGTCCTTCCAATGAATATTCAGGACTGATTTCCTTTAGAATGGACTGTTTGGATCTCCTTGCAGTGCAAGGGACTCTCAAGAATCTTCTCCAACACCACAGTTGAAAAGCATCAATTCTTTGGTGTCAAAAGCACCAGCGTTAAAAATTATAAAACTATTTAAGTTCTAAGTAAAGAAAAAGTCATGTGGGATGTGAATCCTCTATAGAAATATATATTAATGCGTTTTTAACACCTCTCTCATTCTTTAGTATATATAATTAAACAAACTGACTTTATATATTCCTAATAGAGCACTGAATTTTTTCGCTCGTGAAGACCCTAGTCTCCATGCTGTAAATAAGTAGAATTTATATGAGGGAGGCTGTTGTTATCATTGTTTTCCTGTATCTCTTTGTGTTATCAAATTTGCCTGGCAACATCTGTGTCACAGAATTAATATTTATTACTTCTTCCTTTTTACCCTATTGTAGTTTTTCTTTCTTATCTAGAGAAATTTATGTGTCTCCTCAGCTCTCCAGCACCTCTCCATGAAACAAACTCTAGACTCCAGAACTTAAATTGCCAATTTTTTTTACAGGTACCAAAAAGCTATGTATTTTCTCTTATCATCCTACCTTTATCAAGCATATTCTTTTATATCTTGCCTTCAAAAATGTATCCTTTTTATTGTGAACATTAAAATATTCATTGAAGAAATTTTGAAAAAACTGTAGGGAAAAATAAGACTATTTAGAGGAAAATAAAACATCGCACCCCTCTCTTGGTGAACTTCTCTCCAGGCTACTTTTAATGCATAAACGTACTTATAAGTTATTAAACTATATTAGAATGATTGATGTCATGTTGGATATACTCTTTTATATCAGCTTTTCTCAGATGGTAAAGCGTCTGCTTACAGCGCAGGAGACCTGGGTTCGATCCCTGGGTTGGGAAGATCTCCTGGAGAAGGAAATGGCAACCCACTCCAGTACCTCTTTACCTTTACCCTTAGTATATTGTAAACATTTTCTCATTTCAATGTTTTCATGTAATAAAATGTTCTCATACAGTAACATCAAATGTTTACAATAGTAGTGGACGCCTAAGCATAGGTCATATTATCCCAGCAATGACACCCCACTCCAGTACTCTTTCCTGGAAAATCCAATGGATGGAGGAGCCTGGGAGGCTGCAGTCCATGGGGTCGCAAAAAGTCAGACACGACTGAGCGACTTTCCTTTCACTTTTCACTTTGATGCATTGGAGAAGGAAATGGCAACCCACTCCAGTGTTCTTGCCTGGAGAATCCCAGGGACAGAGGAGTGTGGTGGGCTGCCATCTATGGGGTTGCACAGAGTTGGACACGACTAAAGCAATTTAGCAGTAGCAGTTACTTATATTAATCTATTTAATCCTCACAACACCCTGAAAGGTGGATCTCATTATCGTCATTGTTCAAGTGAAAGAGGTGGGGCTCAATGAAGTTAGGTGATTTGCTTAGTGACCAACAGACCCTTCTAACTCTTCCCCTGCTCTTTCTGCTGTAACACTGTTCTTCCCTGGATTGTTGATGACCGCAGAGTGTGACATTAGGTTCAAAATATTGTACAATAATTTATCTAGCTCTTTTTCTATTTTCAGATAATTATATTACTTGATTTTTTGGTTATGATTAAGTAGCATTTAATATATAGAATAAGTTACTTTTCTTAAGCAAACTGTGTATTTATGTTTATCTACGTGTACATTAAATAAAAAGGTCTAACAATTTACAGCAATTACTTTTAAGGAATCAGTGGGAAGGAGAGGGGGAAGTTTTAACTTTTATCTTATTCACTTCTATCTGACTTAAAATATTTTTTCAAATCATAAGTATATGTTGTTAATTGAAAACTAACAATAAAAAACCTAATAGTAAAGCACTGTAATGAAGGCTTTTGTATGAGAACATTTGGGGACATACGTTTCTGATGATTTTCTTTGGATAAATTTCTAGAAGCATTAATAAGTTAAAAATAGGAGCATTTTAAAGTCTCTTTTAGACATTAAAAAGTTGTTTTCCTGGAAAGACTTTTACCATCTTATATAAATATTTACCCCAGAAATATACGAGTGCCATTTTCTGCTTTCTGGTTAACTATGGGTATTAACATTCTTTTGTCTTCACCAGTTTCACAGATGAAACATTATATTAAATTTTGTTTTAGTCTTTTTTCCTCTGGTTACTGAGTGAGGTTGAATTTTTCTATTTCTGAGCCATTTTTAACTTCTTTAATTTTTTTGAGAGTTGCCTAGTAATGTATTTTCCCATATTTCTATTGGCATACATAGTTGCTTTTTCTTTTTTTTGATTTGCCAGAACTCCTTAATTGTTATAAATACAAAAATTTGTCATACATATTGTCAGTATTTTTACCTAACTATAAAAATGCAGTTCTATGCCTATATTTTCCTTTCAATTTTGTTTATAACATTCTTTTGAAAAAAAGGTAGTTATAAATTAACGTAGTTAAGTAACTAAGTCTGTTCACCCAGTAGGCATAATTCAGTTATTTTTTTTTTTGAAATTCATATGTACTTATGCAGTTTAAATTGGGGAGAAAGATACTGAAGCTCAGAAGACTTAAGTAATTTACTGAAGGATACGTAGCTAGGAGACAGTAAAGCTTGGATTGAGAATGTTAACTTTTTTCCTTTAATTCTTAAATCTACATGAAGATGAGAAATCGGGGAACTCACACATTATGTGTGAGCCAAATGTTGAAGGTCACTACAGAGGGAACAGTGGAAAGGACCAGTGACTGGGAGGGTGGGACAGCCGGACCAGAAGTCAGCGTAGAAATGATGAAGTATCAAGAATGAGGAAGAAAAGGTAGAAATGAGATGTGGCCATTGTCACTGGCACCAAAACACTTGAAAAATATTGTCCATAGATGAGTAATAGAATATACAGCAGGGAGTGAGAGCAGGAGAGAAATAGGTGAGGGAGATTAAGAGGTGCAAACCTCCAGTTGCAAAATAAAGGAGTCACATGTATGAAATGTACAGCACGGGGACATAGTGAGCAATTATGCAATATCTTCGTATAGTGACAGATGGTAACTAAGGAAGGTCACTTTGAAATGCATAGAAGTTTTAAATCACTATGTTATGTGATAAAAGCGGACATAGTGTTATAGGTCAATTAGATCAAAATTGTGGTATGGGGAGGGAGAATTGGATGAGGGTGATCAACAGGTACAAACTTCCAGTTACAAGATAAATAAGAACTACAGATGTAATGTACAACATGGTAAATACAGTTAACACTGCTGTTTGATATACATGAAAGTTGTTAAGAGAGTATATCCTGCACTATTGTCACAAGGTTAAAAAAAATTCATTTTCCTATTTCTTTAATTTTGTATGTATATGCAATGATGGATGTTTGATAAACTTATTGTTGTAATTATTTCATGGTGTGTGTAAGTCAAATCATTATGCCATATACCTTAAAAGTATACAGTGCTGTATGTCATTATATCTCAATAAAACTGGGAGGAAAGGTAATAATAAAAGCAAATTAATTAGTTTTCTAAAAAAGAAAAGAAAATATATCAAATCGAAAATGAAGTCACAAGAGACAAATTTTATTTGAAAATGCAAAATGTAGTAATCTTAACATAGAACTTTACTGGTCTGATTTATGTGATGTGTGACTAATTTTTTTAGATTTCATTTGTTTCTTCTCAACTGTGATTGCTGCTGGAACATTGCATTTTTTTAAAACCAATTCTTCTGCTGCTGAAAGATAAATATTAAAATAACTTTCCTTGAGATGACTAAATAATTGACTCTTTGTGACCCCGTGAACTGTAGCCCACTAGGCTCCTCAGTCCATGGGATTCTCCAGGCAAGAATACTGGAGTGGGTTACCATTTTCTTCTCCAAAATAATAGACACAGTACATCAATTCAACTGAGCTTATAACACAGCAGAACTTTACCAGAAATATTTTCTTGTTTCTCATTGTCATTGGCAAACCATTGACTAGATACAGACATTCTTAACTCTAGAAAGGTCATTTCCTGCCGTTGAGAGATCAGTTTCAGAAATGCCATTAAAAGTCAGTAAAATCCTGGAGAATTTTTGATGACAGTGAGCAGAAAGCGTATTTATGAAAGCAATTATCTTTATAGACTATTTTGTTTCTTAATGTAATTTAGATGCCCATCCAAGAAAAAGAAGCTTCCAAGAAAGAAGTCATTCTTCTGGCAAAGATGAAACATCCCAACATTGTAACCTTCTTCAATTCATTTCAAGGTTTGACTTCTTATATTCTTAAAGTATTTTAATAAAGTGTCGGCATGTAGATATCAATATAAGATAGGATCCTGAGAACTGTGTATAAATTAATTTCTGTGACTGGATTCATTGTCCCATTTACTTAAATTTATTTTTAATCATCTTGATTTATACTCTGCTGAGTTTTTGTAGACAGTTTTCCTAAATTTCCTTAAGTTTTCCCACCTGTCTTTAATTTTTACTCTCTCAGATAGATAATAATGGTTGTCTTAGCTTTGCTGCAGTAAGAACTTCCAGTGGCCTACAAGAATACCATCTGTGTCTCACTCATGTTACATGTTGGCTGTGGTTGAGGGGGGTCTTTTTATGTTTTAATTTAAAAATTAAGAACTTTTTTTGTCTACACCACGTAGCTTATGGGATCTTCAGTTCAGTTCAGTCGCTCAGTCATGTCGGACTCTTTGAGACCCCATGAATTGCAGCACGCCAGGCCTCCCTGTCCATCACCAATTCCCGGAGTTCACTCAGACTCACGCCCATTGAGTCAGTGATGCCATCCAGCCATCTCATCCTCTGTCGTCCCCTTCTCCTCCTGCCCCCAATCCCTCCCAGCATCAGAGTCTTTTCCAATGAGTCAACTCTTCGCATGAGGTGGCCAAAGTACTGGAGTCTCAGCTTTAGCATCATTCCTTCCAAAGAAATCCCAGGGCTGATCTCCTTCAGAATGGACTGGATGGATCTCCTTGCAGTCCAAAGGACTCTCAAGAGTCTTCTCCAACACCACAGTTCAAAAGCATTAATTCTTCGGCGCTCAGCTTTCTTCACAGTCCAACTCTCACATCCATACATAACCACAGGAAAAACCATAGCCTTGACTAGACGGACCTTAGTCGGCAAAGTAATGTCTCTTCTTTTGAATATACTGTCTAGGTTGGTCATAACTTTTCTTCCAAGGAGTAAGAGTCTTTTAATTTCATGGCTGCAGTCACCATCTGCAGTGATTTTGGAGCCCCCCAAAATAAAGTCTGACACTGTTTCCACTGTTTTCCCATCTATTTCCCATCTTAGCTGTCCCCAACCAGGGATCTTCCCGACCAGGGCCCACCTCAGTGAAAGCACCAAGTTCTAACCACTGGTCTCGCCAGGGAAGCCCCTGATGGGGCTTGAAGTCTGGGGCCCCGGCTGAAGGAGCAGCTCAGATAGGAAGCAGGCTGTTCTGAACAAAAGGGCAGGACCCAGTGAGCCCACCACGTCCTCATTCTGAGCCCTGCTAGCATGTGGCATGCTTCTTACCTCCCCCATGTGCTCGCGTTCTGGGTGCAAAGCAGACACTCAGCCAACCCTGAGAACAGGGCGATGCTGGCAGAGGGTGCGCTGACTCCGAGAGTCCTTGTGTGTCCGGGGCCAATGAATGGCCCAGTGCAGTCCTCTTTCAGAGAGGCAGCCAAGCTGCTGGCCAGAATAGAGGGGAAACTTGAAGGAAGCAAGCCTTCATCTCTGTGCACCTGAGTACATTTCTTCTGCCTCCATCCATTACTCGACTCCAGAGGTTAAAAAAACACAAAAATGGTTAAGAGACCATTTTTGGTCAGAGACCATTCATTCACTTAAAATTTTACTGAGTGCTTACTGTATGCATTTTTCTAGATACCAGGAATACATCCGTGAACAAAGAAAACAAACAAAAATCTCTGTCCTTTGTGACTCTTACACTGTAATGGGAAGAGACAGACCATAAACACAGGCAGCATGTCAGGTGTTTCAAGGCTGTGTCGAGGCTGCCCACAGTTCACCCAGCACTGAGCACAGGGTGGGGCAAGGGGGTGGGGCAGTATGGACTGGAATTCAGAGGTTAGAAGTAGTTCATGGAGCAGGAACGTTACCTAGATATCTTCAAGCACCATCAGGGGTGTATTCATAAAAATCAGTACTTTTTTTTTTTTTTTTTCTTCACTGTGGCATGTAGGGCCTTAGTTCCCCGACCAGGGATCGAACCCACACCCTTGCAGTGAAAACGCAGTGTCTTAATCACTGGACCTCCAGGGAAGCCCCAGTCAACAAAATTTAAAAGCTGTTTTTTGAGCTTCTGCACTTTGCGGGGCAACTGTGTTTCTTACAAATTAAACAACTGCGTGCAAAATAGCTTTCTGTGTTTCTTACAAATGAAAATGGTGCAGCCTCTAAAAGACCGCTCAGGACGTGTCTGAGGTCTTTGGGAGTCGACAGTACACATGAGCAGGGAGCCGAGCTGTATCGAGTAACTTTTAAGGGGCAGCCACTCTATTCCTGTTCATTGGTTCCTACAGTGATATCAGACGACAGCCTTCCTTTCCCTCACTCTGTGGGTTGTTTTTGTGGCTCTCTCCGTCTGGTAAGTCTCTGCTCGTTGTCAGGCCTTCTCTGAGAGCACAATCCAAGCTACAGTCCCCTGTGCGGGATCTCGCCAGCACTTCGGTACCGTGAGTGTGTCCATTCATGTACGTTAGGAATTGGTCTAATATTTGTCTCCCTTTGAGACAGTAAACAGAATGGATTCTTTTGCTCACCACTTGCTCCTCAGCGTCTGGCACATAATAGGTGCTCAGGCACATTAGTGGAATGACTACTTGGGCTGCCTGGACCATTTAGGAGAGTGGAGTCTGTCCATGCGAATTGGACATTTGAGGCTGGTTTACACTAGATACCCTTATGAAATGAGAGGTCATTTTTTAACAGCATCAGTAATCTTCACTGACTTTGTTTATGTTGTAAACCTAAACTTTCTTATGACCCCCTCTTCCTTTTCATAACTAGAGCACCCCTGTGTTTAGGAAAACCAGAGCTATTGTGATGCCTTTGTGTTTTGCCTGGCAGATTGTTGGAACTTGAAACACTGAGCTTGTCTGAAAGCCTCCGACGTCTGTGTACCACCTGGCTGTAGAGAGTGTGGGGAAAGCCTTTGTTTATCCTCCAACAGCTCATCTCTAAACAAAAGAGCCACGGCCCTAGTGCGTTACATGTTTGTCAATGGAAAGCAGACGTCTTTATAAGTTTGAGGCAGCATGAGGAAAATAAGGAGAATGCAGTAAGATTTTCTTAAGGCTAAATTTAAAAAATTACTTATATATGTATTTATTTGGC
Source organism: Neotragus moschatus (assembly GCA_006410615.1). Taxonomy (NCBI): domain Eukaryota; kingdom Metazoa; phylum Chordata; class Mammalia; order Artiodactyla; family Bovidae; genus Neotragus; species Neotragus moschatus. The sequence continues at coordinate 4,217,661 of SJYA01002027.1, forward strand.
TGTGCTAGGTCTTAGTTGCAGCATGTGAACTCCTAGTTGAAGTGCGTGGGTTCTAGTTCCCTGACCAGGAATTGAACCTGGGCCCCCTTCATTGGGAGCACAGAGTTGTAAGCCTCTGGACCACCAGAGAAGTCCCCATCAGGCTCAGTTAATTCCACTTAAATTCCTTCAGTAAATATTTATCAAGTACCTCTAATAGGCTGAACACAGCCTGGGTCTTGGGGGTAAATCAATGAGCAAAATGGGTCCACATCCCCACACTGCTCTTTTCTGTTGCTGTATAACCAGCGAACAGGAGTGTTTGGCTTAAACAAACGCCACCCAATTTCTCTAGCTCTTCCAGAAGGCTGGGCCTGGTTTAGCTGGATTCTCTGCACAGAGTCTCACATAGTTGAAATCAAGATGGTAACTCTGTCTGCAACCTCCCTCACCCGAGGCCCAGAGTTCTCGCCCAGACTTACACAGGTTGTTGGGAGAGTTCATTTACTGCACTTGTAGGACTGAGATGTCGGCTTTCTTGCAGACTGTTAACTGGGGGTGATCGTCTTCTGCTAGAGACCAGCCTCCCTCCCTGTCACCTGGCCCCTGCAACAGGCCCTTTCCAGCATGGTGGCTCTGTTTCTGACTTCTAGATCCAGATTCAAGTGGTTCTTGTGATTAGGTCAAGCCCAGGTGTATAATCTCCTTTTTCTATTAACTCAAAGCCAGCTGCTTAGTAACTTTAATTATATCAGCAAATCCCCTATGCTGTGCAATGTGACGTAATGATGGAGTGATATCCCGTATTATAGGTTCCGTTCTCACTCAGAGTTCACAGGGTGTGTGCATTAGGGTCATCTGACAGTTCTACCTGCTCTTCAGCTGTGGTGTTCACATTCCAGGGGTAAAATGAGGGGTGCTGTGTGCTAAGTTGCTTCAGCTGTGACCGACTCTTTGCAACCTTACAGACTGTAGCCTGCTAGGCTCCTTTGTCTGTGGGATTCTCCAGGCAAGAATACTGGAGTGGGTTGCCATTTCCTCCTCCAGGGGATCTTCCCCACCCAGGGACTAAATCTGTGTCTCTTGTGTCTCCTGCATTGGCAGGCAGATTCTTTACCACTAGCGCTAGACAGGCAATAAATGTAAATACAACTATAGGTACATTATGTAGTTTGTTTTTTAAAATTATTTTTTAAAGAATATATTTTACTGATATGGCCTCATGGGGTCTTAGTTGTAGCCTGTAGGATCTTTGATCTTCATTGCAGTATGTGAGCAGCACATTAGTTGCAGCATTTGGGTGCTAGTTTCCTGACCAGGGATTGAACTCTGGCCCCTTGCATTGGAAGCTCAGAGTCTTTACCACTGGACCATCCAGGAAGTCCCTGATAACCCCGTTAAAGTTGATTAAAAGCTACTTGAAAGAAAGAGGTAGCAAATGATAGAATCTGGCAAGAAAAGTCTGACATTTAGTGGCTACTCAAATAACTACAGAGCAAAATGCTAGAAAGATTAACAATGGGTAGCAAGCCTGATTTTATGCGATTCCTTTATTAAGCTCCTTCCATGTGCCAGGTACAGGGAATGCAAAAGAGCCAAGTGTGGAGTCTCTCCTCAGGGAACAAACCAGTGGGAGAAACAAACAAGTTAATAGAAGTCCTTAGCCCAATAAGAACCCATCGAATCGTTGTTTGGTAAAGAAAAAAGCTGATGAAGCAGAAAACCATACAAACTTATTTTAATCTGTAAATGCACAATCATTTGCCAGACTTTTGATGTAAGATCAAAGCCTTGTCTTTGATTATGAATCCACTTGCTGGAGTTCTGAGTATTCTTTCTTAGGTGCCCGTCATCTGCAATTTATAATTTCCAGTTTCTGTTCTTTAGCGTGGAGTGAGAATTCACAGATACTCTCTCTGTGCACATTCCTCTGAAAGCTTCCCAGTTATTTTCCATTTGTCCCACCCAGCATTTAGCCTAAAGACTTTGTTTTTTAAGCTACTCACTTTTACTGGGTCCTTCACGGCATTCAATGTAGTTCTTGTAGAAACAATCACATCTTTTTCCATTCACCTCTCATCACTTTATAAAAAAATTATAACAGGTATCAGTTCAGTTCAGTTCAGTTGCTCAGTCGTGTCCGACTCTTTGCTCTTTGCAACACACCAGGCCTCCCTGTCCATCACCAACTCCTGGAGTTTACTCAAACTCATGTTCATCGAGTCATGATGCCATCCAACCATCTCGTCCTCTGTCGTCCCCTTCTCCTCCTGCCTTCAATCTTTCCCAGCATCAGGGTCTTTTCAAATAGATTTGGGAATGCATGCAATGAGCTTGGTAAGAATCAGTGAGAACAGAGGGAGCATAGTTGAGTCCAGTCACCACAAGGGTAACCTTGAGCAGCAACAGTCATGGAGGGTGCCCAGCAATCTAGTGTGTAGGTCAGGCAGAGGTCAGTTAAAAGAAATTTGACTAGGACTTCCCTGATGGTCCAGTGATTAAGAATCCACATTGCGATGCAGAAGATGCAGGTTCGATTCCTGGTTGGGGAACTAAGATCCCACTGTGGGAGCAACTAAGCCCGCACACTGCAACTACTAGGGTTGAGTGCTTTGGAGCCATGTGCCCCAGCTAGAGTGTCCATGGGCCACAGTGAAATTCCGAGTGCTGCAGCTAAGACCTGACTCAGCCAAATACATAAATAAAATATTTTAAAAAGAATGTCAACAGTACTCAACAGTATAAATAAAAGTTTCTACTTCAATTTAAGGGTCTGATCATTCTTTTAGCAGTTTTGAAAAAGATTCGCAGCTGTTGTGTTACAGCCCATTTCCAGTCTCACATTTATTAAAAATAATTGCTCACATTTATTGAACTCTCATTATGAGCAGATATTGTTGTAAATATGTGACATGGATTAACTCATTTAAAAGATGAAGTGAACAAAGATAAGGCAATCCCAAGAGGAGTGTCTACATTGTTCTCTCCATCTGACAGGTGAGATAATGAAGCTCAGAAAAATTAAAATAACTTGCCCAGAGTCACAGAGCTAAGAAATTTAAGTGGTGAAGTGGGATTAGAGCCCAGTCCATCTTGATTCTACAGCCAGTTTTTAGCTATTATATTCTGCATTTTTCTGTTGCATTCTCCACCTTCTAGAACTTGAAAGGTAAGTAATTAGTAAATATTTGAAACCTACCCAGCATCAAATGATGCCTTTTTTTTACAGAGAACAACAGACTGTTTATTGTGATGGAGTATTGTGATGGCGGGGATCTCATGAAAAGGATCAGAAGACAACGAGGAGTGTTATTTAGTGAAGATCAGGTAGAACCTCTTCGAATTTCCCTGTTCATTTATATTAGGGATTAAATTTATAATTTCATAAGTAATAGACTGTGTTTATATGAAGCGTGATTGGTGGGAGAGAAATTCAAACTATAAAAATAATGGCTCGGTTTTTTTTTTTTTTTTACAACGTCAATATTCATTTCTTTTTTCTTTTTCTTTTTATCTTTTAAATTATGAAAAGTATGATAAAACATTTATAGGAGACTTGGAAAATACAGGGCAAAGTTACATATGGTCCTTCTATATATTATTAATACAATTACTTCTTTAAATAGATACATTAAGGTTTTTACTGGGAGTTTCAATATCAAACTCTCAAAAATTTATAGAATGAATATACATAAAAGTGGATGGATATGGTAGACCTCAAAAGCATCTTGAACCAATTCAACATAATTAAGATTTATACAATTTTCACACAGTGGTAGTATACAAATTCTATTCAGGTTACCATAGACCATTAACCAGGAGACCACGGGAATAGATCCAGGGACATGAAACAAGGTGAAGAAATTTCATGGTCTAAAGGCCTTGGAATAATACAGAGTCTGTTATCACTGTGGAATCCTGTTAGAAATCAATATCAAAAGATATTTTAAAATAACCCACATATTTTCAAGTGCAGTCTGACGTTTACCAAGAGAGATCTTCAATTTAGCCATCGAAGGCCTCAGTAAAGTTAGAAGACTGAAAACCAGTGGGAGACTGCAGAGAAGAAAGCTTTAAATGAGAAATTAACCTAGCCTAGTGACACTGTACAGGAGACAGGGATCAAGACCATCTCCATGGGAAAGAAATGCAAAAAAGCAAAATGGCTGTCTGGGGAGGCCTTACAAATAGCTGTGAAAAGAAGAGAAGTGAAAGGCAAAGGAGAAAAGGAAAGATATAAGCATTTGAATGCAGAGCTCCAAAGAATAGCAAGGAGAGATAAGAAAGCCTTCCTCAGCGATCAATGCAAAGAAATAGAGGAAAAGAACAGAATGGGAAAGACTAGAGATCTCTTCAAGAAAATTAGAGATACCAAGGGAACATTTCATGCAAAGATGGGCTCGATAAAGGACAGAAATGGTATGGACCTAACAGAAGCAGAAGATATTAAGAAGAGGTGGCAAGAATACACAGAAGAACTATACAAAAAAGATCTTCACCACCAAGATAATCATGATGGTGTGATCACTCACCTAAAGCCAGACATCCTGGAATGTGAAGTCAAGTGGGCCTTAGGAAGCATCACTAGGAACAAAGCTAGTGGAGGTGATGGAATTCCAGGTGAGCTGTTTCAAATCCTAAAAGATGATGCTGTGAAAGTGCTGCACTCAATATGCCAGCAAATTTGGAAAACTCAGCAGTGGCCACAGGACTGGAAAAGGTCAGTTTTCATTCCAATCCCAAAGAAAGGCAATGCCAAAGAATGCTCACACAACAGCACAATGGCACTCATCTTACATGCTAGTAAAGTAATGCTCAAAATTCTCCATGCCAGGCTTCAGCAATACATGAACCATGAAATTCCAGATGTTCAAGCTGGTTTTAGAAAAGGCAGAGAGAGGAACCAGAGATTAAAATGCCAAAATCCATTGGATCATCAAAAAATCAAGAGATTTCCAGAAAAACATCTGTTTCTGCTTTACTGACTATGCCAAAGCCTTTGACTATGTGGATCACCACAAACTGCAAAATTCTTCAAAAGGTGGGAATGCCAGACCACCTGATCTGCCTCCTGGGAAATCTGTCTGCAGGTCAGGAAGCAACAGTTAGAACTAGACATGCAACAANAGAAAAACATCTGTTTCTGCTTTACTGACTATGCCAAAGCCTTTGACTATGTGGATCACCACAAACTGCAAAATTCTTCAAAAGGTGGGAATGCCAGACCACCTGATCTGCCTCCTGGGAAATCTGTCTGCAGGTCAGGAAGCAACAGTTAGAACTAGACATGCAACAATGGACTGGTTCCAAATAGGGAAAGGAGTATGTCAAGGCTGTACATTGTCACCCTGCTTATTTAACTTATATGCAGAGTACATCATGCAAAATGCCAGGCTGAATGAAGCACAAGCTGGAGTCAAGATTGCCAGGAGAATCAGTAACCTCAGATATGCAGATGACACAACTCTTATGACGGAAAGTGAAGAACTGAAGAGCCTCTTGATAAAAGTGAAAGGGGGAGTGAAAAAGTTGGCTTAAATCTCTACATTTAGAAAACGGAGATCATGGTATCTGGTCCCATCAGTTCAGTCATTCAGTCAGTCATGTCCTACTCTTTGTGACCCCATAGACTGCAGCACATCAGGCCTCCCTGTCCATCACTAACCCCAGAGTTCACTCAAACTCATTGAGTCGGTGATGACATCCAGCCCTCTCATCCTCTGGCATCCTCTTTTCCTCCTGCCTTCAATCTTTTCCAGCATCAGGGTCAGTTCTATTCATCAGGTGACCAAAGTATTGGAGTTTCAGCTTCACCATCTGCAGTAATTTTGGAGCCCAAGAAAAAAAGTCTGTCACTGTTTCCATTGCTTCCCAATCTATTTGCCATGAAGTGATGGGACCAGATGCCATGATCTTTGTCTTGTGAATCTCTCATTCCTTTTTTTGATCTCTCACAATACATTCTTTTATAATAATGATTATCACAATGTGATGATTGTGATAGGCTGTGGCTTAGAAAAAAAGATATCCAAACCAAAGCAGTGTTCTTACGATCTCCTGTGTTATTTCATGTGATACTTGATCTATAGTGCACGTTCAACAAATGTTTATTGAATTAAAGAAATGTGAGAAATTTTGTGGTTAATTTAAAGATGAATTAATAGGGGACCCAAGGTGAAGTT